>CM062815.1:284585495-284902995 GCA_031772625.1 Pinus tabuliformis
TGTCAAGGGTCTTTCCTTCCTTTACTAGAGTTGTCCTCCCTTCTTTCAGAATATATCTTCAATGTACCTTGTCAGATAGTGATTCTCGATGATCATGGTGTTCTTCACATGCTTGATATCTTTCTTCATTTTCTTTGTCTTGAATAGATTAGTCAACCACCTTATGTTCCATGTGGGGGAACTTCTCCGTTTCTTGCTTCTAGGACTAGTCAACATTTTCTTCTTTACTTACTTCTTAGTCAACAATCTTATACTCCTTACTTGAGTATTTCCTTTTTTTCACCTTCATTGCATTGTAGTACATGCCTTCAAGCATGTCATTGGTGAAAGAGATTCTTTCATACTTGATCATGTCATAGAGATATTCCCATGACTCAATAATATACATATAGTAACATGGCTAAATGTTAATGCATACATACCTCATCTGGATTCTCCTTTGATCATCTTAGGTTCATTTGGTTGTCCTTGGTGTGGCCCTTCTTGCTTCATCTTAGCTTTCCTGCATATCATCCTTTTCTTGAATCCCATGAATGGGATTCCTAATGAGACATCTGCTTTGGTTTATGAACCTTCTTTTGAATATTCCATCGTAGGATCTTAAATACCCTTTCCTTGCAAATGATTCTTTCCTTTTGATGATGGAGGTATTCTAAGATTCTTAATCATGATCAATTTCCTTTCATTGTGGATGAATTCCAATTCTAGGTATGCTCCTTCTACATGAATACCTAGAGATATTTCCATCATGCTCCTAAATTCTAGAAGATATTTCTAAGCATGCATTTTGTTCTCATTTATAAATGTTCTTTCTACATGAGTATCTATAACTCTATGTACTTCATGCTTCTAGATTCTAGAGGATGTTTCTAGCCATGCAATTTTAGTTTATTCCTAAGTGCAACTATCCTACTCAAAAATTTGAAAGAATAATTTAAGAAAACAGTTTGACTTAGTCATAGTAGAGATCCTGAGGATATTCCTTCTTTTGCTTCTTTTATTCTTCTTTCACCTCTTGAGTCATGTGAGATCCTTCCCTCATTCTTTTGTTGTTGTTGTCCTTCTTAATCTTAGGACAACTCCTTTTGTAGTGTCCATATTCTTGGCATCCATAACATTGTATTTTGGACATATCTTTGTTGTTTATTCTTCGTGGACCAAATTTGAAAAAATTTCCCTTTCTCTTGGCCATGGTAGGAAATGCTTTCTCCTTTTATCCCATATATTCCTTTGCTTTGAGTTTGGTTTCCTATGTTTTACATAGAGACCACATTTCACTTAGTGTGGTAGCTTCCTGCTTGGCATATATGCTATATGTGAAGTTGCCCCAATCTTAAGTTATAGCATTGAGTACTACAATTGTCATTTCTTTGGCGGACATGACTTCGCTTAGCTCTTGAAGTTGATCTCTCATCTCATATATCTTCATGAAGTAGGGAGCTATTCCTTCCTTTGATATCTTCATCTTGTACAATTCATTTCTTAGAGATATCACTTTTCCAGTAGTGGTTACTAAGAATGGCTCTACTAGTTTATCATATATTTCTTTTGATGTTTCAAATTTGGAGACATAAGGAATAAGAGAATCCTTGATATATTCTATTAGAATCCTTTGAGCTATTACCTTATCCTTATTGTCCTTGTCCAAGGCTTGGGTTTGTTCCTTAGCATGGATAGTGATATTCCCTTTGACATGTTCTAGAAGTTCATTCTCCTTGAGAAGTAAATCAGTCCTCTTCTTCCATGCAAGAGAGTTGTTGGTACCTACAAATTTGTTTCTTTCCTTTCAAAAAGACATTGATTTATATTTATAAGGGGATATCTACTTACTTGATAGATTTTTAGATGTAGTGGATTTGCTTTCTCCTTAAAGACTTGACAGCTTACCTTCCTAGGATCTTGATGTTCTTCAAGTTTCCTTCTCCAAGTGGAATTTCTTGATGATGATATTTTCTTGGTGACTTGTAGATGATGTATGTCCCTCTTTGATCCGCTATTCTTTGTAGGTGCCTTTATGCAAGGCTCTTCTTCTTGGTTTGTAATATTCAGTGATGAATGATATATGGTAGGCCTTCTTGTCCTTGAAGTGATTGAGACTTCTTGGCTTGATGCTTCAAATTTGTAGATGTCCTTCCTCGATGAGTCACCTTATGAGTGTTCTTGAGATGCCCTTTCCCTTTATGTGTTACCTTAGCTTCAATACCATGTTGAAGAATCTAGGCGAATTATATGTAATGTCATTCTTCTTGGCTTGATAACAATTTGTTGAATATTTCTATTTTTTCTTGTTGAATTAATCCTTTTCTTCTTATTATTAATAAATGTGTGTGTACTTCATTAAACGTCTACCAAAAACATAAGAACAAGAACACAAGATGTTGGCTCCCTGTCAGGGAAAAAACATTTCTTCTCTTGAGAGGAAAACCCTTTAGTAGGTTCTCTTATTGAAGATTATTATTGATCAATGTGAAACTACAAACCCCTTACAAGAATATCCTCCAAGCATTAGTCAAATCATGCCTTCTTCCTGCACTTTCTTTCTTAGCACTTCATCCTCCTTCCAACACTTCGTTCCCTGACATTTCATCCTCCTACTTCTTTCGGTAACTAGTGATAGACCTTCTTATTCTTAGTTCTAAAAGAGATATTTTTCGTTGATCCTTAGGGAAATATTTCACATAAGATCATGCCTTCCTTCTCTCAACCAACCAAGCTACTTCTTGATGTGAAGTTGTAGACTTGATGTGACAACACTACAACCTAGTTTTTCGCACGTGTGGGAGGTTTCCCTTAGGTTTTGACCCTTTTTTTGTTTTCTTGAGAGAGTATATTCTTTGTTATAGTGGGAGGACTTATATGCCTTAGTTTGTAGCCCAAACAATGAGAGATATGGGAATGATATTCTATTTTTTTATGATCACATAGAGGCCTTTTTTCTTCGCATGTGTGACTGTGTTTGACCCTTATAAAAACCCCTTAACCTTAGGTCTTGTCTTTTCCTTCTTTGCTGCACTATAGGCTCCTTATACTCGACTTTTTTCACACTTTTTCTCTACTTCTCTTGCTCGTTGATTTCAGAGGTGAGTTTATTATCTTTGGAGGAGTGTACAACCTATATATATAGAGGAATGTCCCTCCTTTTGGCTGACTTGACTATTTCTTCCTCATTTTGCTACTTGAAGGATGTCGTTGTAAGGAGGAGACTTTTACTTTGCTCGAAGGTATTCCTTTTGACTCTAATATATCTATATACACGGTGTAACATGCCCTTAAGATCTTCAATATTTTCTTTTGAGTCCTTGACTCACCTATAGCACTTAACATGTGCTAGACCTATTTCAATGAGCAAGAAACTCATTGACATATATTATAAAAATAATATTTCTTTTCTTGAATAAGTACAAATATCAAAATTACATTTATGAAGATCGAACCTAGTTACATTTCCTTCAACACAGGGACCCGAAGTTGTTATTGGGCTCCAGAGACTAGCAGCTTAACCCAGAACCTCTAAGGATCAAGGTCCAATCCCCTTCTGTTCTCTGCTTTTCATGCTGCTTGTGGAGAGCTCTTGTTTCATTCTCACTTCCTTCCTGTTCATCTTAACCCCCCTTCTCTCTTTTAGTGTTCTTCCTTGGCTTCTCTTTACTATTATGTCCTTCTTGGCTTGTAGTGGACTGTCTCTTCATAAATTCCTATCCTCTTTTTCTTGTGATTGCTTCCACATTGGCATGGGACTTCATACCTACTTTTTTCTGTTCATTCAATTTCAAGAGATCTTTTCATCAATTCTTGGAGCAGCCATCCGTTATTGGTTGTCCCACATTTCAAGTTTCTTCCTTGTATAATAAATCATGATGTCCCAAGCAAGTGACTCCGTTCACAACTTTAGAATTTGTGTTCCTTGAATTAGTCCTCATTTTCATTTCAATTCATCCTACAATATTTACAATGTGTTTATGATGCCATTTGCATGAGAACCATGGGTGGGTCTATCACACATTAAAAATTTGGGTAACAATCAAAACAACCCCAATTCAATAGTGTATTGTTACCAACTTCCCACTAGCATGAAGTAAACAACCACAATCACTTGTTTACAACTTGCAATAAGATTTCATCAAAATTGATCCATGAATATAGGTTTTAATACTTAGTCATGCAATACTAACTAATCAATGCTACTAACCATCTTAAATTTGACCATAACAAGACTCAATCATATTTTAGTCATCGTAGCCAACACTTTCCATTCATCTTATTGTTTATATTCTAAAGGGGTTCTTTCAATGTCTTTCAAAACGTTCTATTGTCCTCTTCAATGTCAACCCCCACCTTTTGTATTCATGCTTTCATTATTTATAAGCAGTGCATTGTAAGTTTAGTCACCTTCTTTAAATGCACCATAATCATTATCGTAATAGTATGCATGTAAAGGTTGGTAGTAACCCTTTTTATCACTAGTGAGTGCTTAGGATTGTACATAAATGTAATAGAAGTTTTATTGTCTTTTATCCACATTAAGATAAAAATGTCATGAGCATAGTTTCAAATAAGGCATTATCATTTACTATTCTTCAATGTGGTTATAAACATGCATCATGCATCTCATGTCAAAAGTAGTCTACTACATATACCATTATGTAGTATTGTTAGAATTATACTTGAGTTGATGCTTACTAGCATCATAAAGCTACTTATTTTTTTCTTACCAATTCCCAAAAGGCACCAACGCTGCAATCTTTTTCTTTGATACCACTTTGGACATCCCTTGGTGAATCTCATGGAAAAGTAAATAGGATTAGAAAAATTTATAGAATTTACCAACATGTAACTTTCTGAATTACTATTCCATATTTCCTAGTTTACCATTCGAAAGAATATTCATCATTAAATAGAGTAAGTTAGTAAAGGAATAGTAAGTTACATAACCATTAACAAACACCGTTATAACATCTTATCATATACTTCCTAATGAAACCTTGCATCATTTTAATGATTCTTTTAATTCATTTAGTTAATCATATACTTGATAATGTTGTTATGACATGCAAGGAATAAATGTCATAAGAATTGTACACTACTCAATTACATCATCGAACATCAATATACCTGGGAAACCCAGTAGGGTGAAAACCCGTAAACATTTAATCTTATTAAACACTCATGAAGGTGTTTACCCCTCACTTAATGGTTGTAAGGAAGTCCATCCATTGACCATTATCATAAAATATTACAAAGAAGTATCATCTTAAATATATCATAACTAGTTATAAGTGATTACAATCATCATGATATCATTTACCCAAAAATTCTTGAGCATTGTGCCTTTGGGCCCTGGTTCATCCCATTAGTGGATTATCTTGCAGCTAACATTCCTTCAATCTTATTACATCGCTAGTTTAATGCTTTCCATAATGTTAAACATAATCCATGTTTTGCATATGTCACAATATTTTCCTACAACTGCTACTATGAACAACCTTCGATATCATGATTAAATCAAAATTTATTAATTAAACCAATAATAAATATATATTATTGATTCTTCAAAATCTATTCATGTGCATACATGAAATGTAAACAAAATGTTGTGACATGCCTCCTTTAGCAACAATGCTCATGCATTAATTAAAAGCATATAACTATGAAAAAATGTATATAGATAAATACCACATTAACTATTATTCCCCTCGAACAAGTACACATTATTTTCCAAAGGCATACCACTACAATTGTCCATATTATTTTAAAGGATAATAGCATCTTAACTTTGATCTTTGTGCATGTAATTATAAAAAATTTATTCAAAATAAACTAGCCACACAACTATTTCTTTTTATATGCAATTTTGTATTATTTTCCAAAAAAACTAATACAATAGATATTATTCTTATCCATATGAATGTATGGTCTTTCCCAAAACAAAAGTAACATAATAATTATTATTCTTGTGCATGCAACTTCAAGTTCATTCCAAAAGAGATTAACATGATAGTTATTCTTCTTGCATGAAAAATACATCATTCTTTTGAAAGGAAGCAAACTAAATCTTAGATGAAAAGACGCATATGTTTCTCGAGAAATACAACAACAATTACTTTGTGCATATGTACACTTGTTACTTTCTAAGAACACCAATTCATTAGCTATACCTTCAATGCATTTCTTTCCAAGAAGTCTAACTTAATAGCTATTATTTCCATGCATACAATTTCATCTTTCAAGAAAATCTATCAGATTTAGTTATTCCTATTATGCATGCAAACGCATATTTCTTTTTCAATAACTAACTCAATAATTTGTTTCCCCTCATGCATGTGAATTCACATATTCATTTCTACAAATCAAATATAATAGATATTATTTTATGCACATAAGAAAATATTTTCTTTAAGAGTCTGATGTTTCTCTTTAGGAATATAATGCATATGCATAGTGTAAATATCTATTGCAATATTTTAATGAAGTAACTTAGTTTCTTTCTTTTCTTAGAAGAGAAATTCACATGAATTTATTTTTCATGGAGAATATCATGACTTCTTAAATATTATTGTGTGCATGGCTCACATGCAATCTCTTTTAAAGAAACAACATTCCTAACTTACCTTGTTATATGCATGCAATAAGTAAATATTTTGAAGAATTTACACATGGATAACTTATCTTTTAAGTGCAATACTGTGAACTAGAAATTGTCTTTCTCTTAGCTAGGGGTATTTGGTTGTTTTGGAATTTTTCAAGCTAGCTATATTCACCATTTCCATGAATCCACATATTCCTCCTTCAGGGCATCTACTCAATCCTTCCGGTGAATGTTCAAGCGACAACAATAGATTGAAAGCTTCTACACTCGATGGATTGAAATTGACTATGTATTAACCATTATAATGTAGTTAATCCATTGTGTTGGGACTTTCTAAGGGTTGGACATATTGTAAAGAGGATTAATTTTCTAGTAACTTCTACTGACTATCACTGAGAAAAATTCATAAAGTACAAATTTCAATGACATACATCATACAAGCTGCTTTTTCTTTGATGGGTTTGTGTGCTCCGTGTTGCGACCAAACAATAATGTCAACAATATTTGGTTACACTGAAAATAATTGTTTGTCTTGTAACCTTTCTTTAAATCTCTTCCTGTAGCAGCAACAACAGAACCATGGTATTTAGAGATTATTTAAGGGAAATTGAATAACATGAAGACACAGGTAACTTGAAAAACAAATAATTTTCACTCTAAAATACAATGTGCCAGAAAGAACACTCAAGCAGGATGGGTTTAAAAACTAAACCCCAATCCCTCTTATGCATGCACTACACGCGAAAGCTAAGAAAAGTCATTCTCCCTCTATTGATTCCAAAAATCAAGATAACTTATCAAATTAGTTACAAACTACTTCACACAGTTCTTGACTTCAATTTTTTCCTCATGTGTTAATCAATACTATTTTTACATTATTAAATCATGAATAGCTTCTTGGAATAAGGATATTCCATACTCCCCCCCTTAAATATAACATTTTCCTTGGTGTTTGTCATTATCTATTACTTCTGACATCTATCCAAAACAACCAAAAGGAAACTATTCCCCTTGAATGAGAATAATTTTATTTCCAAGAAATACCATTTCATGTAACAATAATACTTTTATCAATAGCCATAATAATTTATAGATTCAAAAATATTTCATTTCATAGAAACAAAAGCAAAGTCTCTATACCGACTTATTACCACATACCAATTACTCTTGGAAATCATGGTCACTATATGGAAAAAAAATTATATGTGGTTTCTCACCTGTGGTAATCACTCTAAGAGTGGTTTGACAACCCATAAAAAAGAACCTAAGATCGTTCCACTACCTCCATGGAGCAAGAATTGTAATGTATGATTAAAAAATTCAATATAATAGCCACAATTGTTGTTGGTGCACTAAGATGTCTTTTTAGAGGCAATCTTAATTCCTACATTAATTGTCAACTCAAGGTATGTCTTTTCATCTCAAGAGTGTTAGCACAATCTATGTAGTGAATTCAGAGGTTAGCTAAAGGTAAAAAATTGCAATCACTAATAAATTTTTCTTCCGCTTAAGTCACACAACTGTTAAAGAAATAACTAAGGGAGAAATGACTCTGAAATAACTCTTAACACACTCTACAATTTCGTCTACTTATTGCAAAATTAAATGAATCTGAATGCGAATGCAAAGAATCACACTTGGCAATATTCAAATAGAATTAAAGTTCACTCACTTCATGAATAAAGAGAACTATAACAACTGAACAACAATGTTAATCTATCACAAATAAGAATTGAACGACAAATCCAAATTGAACGGAAATATCGATTGAATAGCAATTCTCAATTGAACAAGAATCAAGCAAATAGGATAAATGAATTCTAAACAACAACTGTTTTCAGTTAGCAGACTATGGAAATTAATTGACACTATCTCTAAGATCTATGGTATCATAACTCAGAAGGAACAACAATCTACTCTAGAACTAATATAACCAATCAAATCAAAGCATTATTCAGATACCTCACACAACTAAGTATGGATCGAAATGAGCAACAATATGAACTGGAATCGTTAATCCTCATGATAAGAGAAATAATATTAACTAAACATTAACAATCAATAAAGATTCAAATGGAAATATTATAACACAAGGAATTAGTAGAACTTCTCTTGATTGGGCCCAGAGTCGCCAGAAGTCTTTGCAAAGCAATACTCAAAATATAAGTGAAGATCAAACACAATCTTTCATTAATATGAGTAACCAGATTACATCATCATTGAGATGACAATAGGAAATGTCACATAAATAATGATTATACATTACATAAGTCTGACTGAACTTCGTTTTCCTTTCGGTCTTATATATAATAGTAAAAGAGAAAACTAGATAAAAGTGAATCCTCATGATCAGGGGATCCTGAGGATTTCACATTACATAATCTAATTCTGTCATGAAATAGTATTAGTCTTCCTGGTCTCTCGCTGCCTTGCCTACGTCGGACGCTGTCTATCCCTTTTACAGCCTGGTGCTGCTCTATCAAATGAATGGTTATTGACGAATCCGCGTCTTCTGCACACAAGGACAGTAAAAAGTTAGTTTCCAGTGCTAGATTTATCTAATTTGTTACCAAGTACTTTCATCCAACTTTAGCTATAATTTCCTTTATTTCAATTCATAAATAGAGATAATTGTGTAAGGATAAATACAAAATAAATTAATTACTAAGGAGAAAATATACCTTTTTCTTGATCCAACATACTCCCCAGCTTACCTTGTTGCATGTCCTCATGCAATTAAGTAGTTGATGTGTAGTTGAGTTAGGGAGTAGGCAGAATATACCTCCTCCTTATAATGTCTGAATCCATTTTTCTTCTTTAATATAACAAAATCTTGGGTAACATCTTGATCCTTCAAGATGTAATCACAACGATACTTATCTAGAGGGTACCATATGATTGGAGTACTATACCAACATCCTATCGATTCGGGTCCCATATTCAAAATCGTATTACTGTATTTATAAAAATGAGAGGAGGTGGCTTTAAAGTTCTGATATCCAAATGGTTCTCAATTTCTAACAGTAATGCTGGAGGATTCCCACCTTTGTCTAGCTGCAGATAAGGCTTCCTCCTTAATCTCTTGGAAATACTCCTTTCTAGCTTGTATAACATCTATATGGAATGGCCCCAGTTGGCCTATAGCACTAGCTCATTTCATGAATTGCTTGTGTTTACTCAAGAGCTGCATGGGTTTGGTTGGTTCCCCTCTCACCCATAGGTCAATTCCTTCTTCACACCTCCTAAAAGTATTGTGGGCCTTGGCCCACTTGAGTTGATTAGTATCGAAAGAGAGAAATGCTTGGAGTTGTACATCCCCTATAAAGGGGCTAGGGTTATTGTCCCTGTCGTCTTCCAAAAAGAAATTGTGCATATACATCTCACAAAGGAGGCATTTTACCTACTTGTTCTATTCTCTAAAGAATTTGACAAAATCCGGGATGGTTTTTATTTTCACGGGCTTACCAGCCTTAGTAGCTTTGATTTTTAGTAGGAGGAACCTTTCTAGGAGGTATAGGGCATAATTTGTAGTAGGGGCTCTACGTGACAAGGTGTCTGAATAGAGAGAGTAGACATTTTCCAACTGCTCTTTAGCCTTCTGTAATTTCTCCCGTGCTTTCTCAACCTTTTTATGTTCAGCCCTGAACTAAGCAAAGGTTTCATCCTCAGTTATGGTTAGTACCGCAAACTTTTTCTTCAATACTCGATGTATCTTCAAGGTAACTACCTCCTCCTTGTACTGGGTGGGCTAATTCCTGCTGCACCTTTAGTAATTCATTATGTAGTTTGCTAATAAATTCTTCCCTGATTAAGGGAATATAGGCTGGTGTTTCCTTGGTTTGGGTTTCTGCTTCCTGGGTCTCCATGGGATCGGTATGAACAACAACTTCAGTTGCCTCTCGAATCATGCAATGACCAATTGGAATGCCCTCTTCAACATCTGTTTGAATAACAGTATCCATCGTAGGGTGGTCTATTTTGGTCTCCTGTGAGAGAACATGGGGGTCCTCGGTTTGAATTTCAGTGTCTTCTACAAGGCACATCTCTGTTTGAGTTTCCTTTGGACAAGCCAAAAGACCCTCAGTTTAGGTCTCAGCGTTCCTTCCAGAACAATTTTCTGTTTGTTTGCCTGTGGTCTCTTTTTCTGCTTTCAAATTCTTAGCTCTAATGGCCTCCTTTAACCACTCCCTTAGTTGCCGAATTATTTGCTTTTGTTTCCTATACTTCTTAAGTACTTTTCTAAGCGTGTCCCTGTAGGACTTCTTTACCCTGGGACTTCCAACTAGTCATGGGTTAAATGCATTATCCTATGTTTCCTATACATGTGGTAATGTGTTGTCATGAGGGAGGGTTCCATCTGGAACTGTATCTCCTGAGGGAGCTTCATCTTCTAACTCTGCCTTATCATGGATTTCTCTTTTAGGAGATCCCAATACAACATTGTCTCCTGAACAATTGTCATTCTTCGGATTTTCTTCTGGGTAGGCCTCGTCCTCAGGGGACTTAGAAAAAATAGTGTTACCTGGTTGATTTTCATCTACCAGGGTTTCATTTATAGGGTTTTCTTCAGCTGGGGGGTCCACTGGACCAGTGTCTACTGCCCGATTTCCTCCTTTAGTGACATCTTCTTCATGTATCTCTGCTTCAAGGGGTTTTTCCATAGAAGGAATTGGTTCCCTCTGTTCTTCCACGGAGTTAGTGAATGTCATGTTTTGCTCACGACCAAGGTTATCAGTAGGGGTAGACTGGTTGGGGGTGCAATTATGTTCCTCAACATTCTCAGATTGTTCTTTACCTTCTCCAAATATCCCCATGTTTTCCAATACCCTGGCCACTTCCTCCTCATAGTCTTGCAAAGGGGAATTTTGCGGACTTGCAGGTGGTGTGTGAGATGGTCCAGCCTAATCTGCTTGAATTGGGATGCTTCATTGGGCTCTCACTCGCACAGAGCGCCTACTTTTTACTGGGTTCAGGGGAATGAAGGAATTATTTCTTTTTAGTGTCTTTCTCGGACCTGGGGTTCTTGGCCCTTGCTGCTATGTTACTGTGTTTTCTGGGGGTGGAGCCAAGGTAGGATTTATAACATTATCCCAAGTTAACTGTTGTTGGGCCAGTCCATTCATAATAATTAATTTAATCAATTGGTGATGAATGATTACTTTGTGTGGGTCCTTGGCTGTCCTAACTTGACAGGCAATAACATTTAATAGGGAATTCAAGTAAAACGACACACTAACTGAAATTTTCTCTTTTAAAATGGTTGGAAGTTTTGGTTGGTGGGGCTTTACCACATCATGTCGAACGTCGCAGGTAATGTATCTTTGCACGATGATGACCAATTCTTGCCATGGCTACCTTAACACCGAAGGATGGATCCCTTTTCATACTCACACCAGTTTCTCTCCTGGATCCTAGAATACTTCAATCGCATTGTGCAGAAGGACACGTTTTTCTGTCCATTTGGTTCCTTCAGCCGGAAGTCCAGTGACTTCAGCTATGACTGCTTCAGAAATTGTTATACTTCTGCCTCTGACTGTGGTGCTACCATTCTGCAAATTTTGTAGAAATTCCAACGTCAACCCCTCATGAAAATCCTACAACCTATTCAGATATTGCAACCATCCTGCGTGCTCGAGAATTGCATGAGCTTGATCTAATACCATAAGTACTGGCGGTTCATTCTTGATAGCTCTTCCTCCCATGGCTGCTATACTTGTAACTGGTTCGCTTGTATGCAATTGTTTTACACTTCCACAATTCAAAATAGTAGCAGAAAACGTTATAACAATTAATAGAGAAATGACAATATTTTGGGATTTAATATCATATTTAGTTAAGGCATTGGTCCCGTCAACCATACTTAAGGTAGGATGATGAGTTTTCATGCCAGTCATATTGGTTTCTGTCCTTACCCTAATAAGAAATACTTTCTAATTATTACATTCATAATCATCATTCAAATGATTAATTCAAATGATTATCATACAATTGTTCTTAACTATCACACGTGCCCTGCGTACGCAGGCCATCCCCCTTTTGACTAGAAAAGGGCGTCCACATCCTTTCAACATGTGAAAAGCAAGCGAAAGCATTAACAAGACATAAATGCTGACAAACAATTCTTAAAATAGTGTGTTAATCAATAAAGCAATTAAAGAAATAGACGTCATTGGATGTGAAATGGCCAAAAAGAGATTAAAACAGATATTTTAATAAATTATGTCAAAATATTTTCGCTGTAATTGGTATTAATGACAAAGGCATAATTGGTGGTATATATTAATGATAGACATAAAATGATTGAACAATTTGGAATATAATGAATATATGATATAAGTTTACCATGCAGATAAGCTTGTAAGAGTGTTGTTCAAGTGGAAAATTTCCTTTAGAAACAAATCCATAGGTGATAAGAGCTTAGAGAACATTTGGTAGTGTAAGATGATACCTCAATACCATAAGCAGAGCCACTACTTCCAGCACGCATTCATAGCCTCGACAAGGTTGCTCTTTATCCCCACAAATGAGCCAGACTCCTCCTTTTATAATGTAGATGGTCCTTCTTTTTCTTGTCATAAAGAGACCACTATGCTAGCATGGTGACTAGATGACCATAGTGCCATTCACCAGGATATAACAAAGTGATCAGGCTGGCTCGTGATGAGACCCCCTACCCTTCTGATAGTTTTAAGCATCAAGAAGGTCATTACCTTGGTTTGGTAGCCAAATTGGAATGTCACTTGTTAGATCCTAATGATCATGGTAGGTTGTCTCATGATGAGACCCCCTATCCTTTTTAAGACAATGTTTCATTATTTTTCAAATCTCATGATGTCCACTTTTCTAGTGGAAATTTTATTTATTAAAGAGAGGGAGGCCCATTTTCTCCTTAAGAGTCAGGGATGGTGTAAGAAGTAAGAAGATGCCAATGAAAGTTTATAATTTTACCCCCATATCATCATGTTAATGAGATTTATCCAATTGACAGTGAAAAAACATAAGCCAACATCGTTTCAAAATAATGAATCATTTTATGATGTGTCGAGAGAAGAGATGTTTTGTCAGTCGTTATAAAGATACATTGTATAAGCTTTGGAACAAAGATAACCATCAAATGGTTGCATGAGTCATAATGCTATTGTGATTAGTGTTTTTTTTTACATCAAGCACAAATCCATTCAAATGGTGTTTATTCACAATACAAAGGAGAAAGAAAGAAAAGATGGCATCATGATCGTTAAGAAAAATTCACAATTTATTCTATTAAAAAGACAAAAAGTGATGTTCAATTGATTGAACAACAATTGTTCAATCATTTGAACAACAAAAATCGCAAACATAAGTGTTTTTCAACCGATTGAATGACAATAATTCAATCATTTGAATGGAAAAATAAAAAAAAAACAAAAATGTGTTGTTCAATCGATTGAATGATAATCGTTCAATCGTTTGAATGAAAAAATAATAAAAAAAAAACAAAAATGTGTTGTTCAATTGATTGAATGGAAATTGTTTAATCATTTGAACAAAAAAAAAAAAAAAAAAAAAAATGTCAATCATTTGAACAACAAAATAAAAAAAAGCAAAAATGTGTTGTTGAATCGATTGAATGACAATCATTCAATCGTTTGAACGGAAAAATCAAAAATCAAAAAATGTGATGTTCAATTGATTGAACGGAAATCATTCAATCGTTTGAATAGTAAAATAAATAAAAAAATGTATTTTTCAATTTATTGAATGACATAAGTTCAATCGTTTGAACGACAAAAAAAAATATGATGTTCAATCGATTGAATGGAAATCGTTCAACCATTTGAACAACAAAATAAAACAAAATGTGATGTTCAATCAATTGAACGACAATCGTTCAATCATTTGAACGACAAAATCAAAAGAGAAAAATGTGCTATTCAGTCGATTGAACGGCAATCGTTCAATCGTTTGAATGGAAAAATCAAAAAACAAAAATTTGTTGTTCAATTGATTGAACGGAAATTGTTCAATCGTTTGAACGACAAAATAAAAAAAATAAAAATGTGTTGTTCAATCTATTGAATGGAAATCGTTCAATCATTTGAATGAAAAAATAAAAAAAAAAGAAAAATGTGTTGTTCAATCGATTGAACGACAATCGTTCAGTCGTTTGAACAGAAAAATCAAAAAACAAAAATGTGTTCAATCAATTGAATGACAATTGTTCAATCGTTTGAACAACAAAATAAAAAAAAAAACAAAAATGTGTTGTTCAAGCAATTAAATGGCAATCACTCAATCGTTTGAATGACCAAAAAAAATAAAATAAAAGTTTGTTGTTCAATTCATTGAATGTCAATCGTTCAATCATTTGAACGAAAAAATCAAAAAATAAAAATGTATTGTTCAATCGATTGAACTGCAATCATTCAATCGTTTGAAAAACAAAATAAAAATAAATAAATTGTTGTTTAATATATTGAATGGCAATCGTTCAATCGTTTGAGCAACACTTATCAACCAATAAATAATCTCATATTTACATGGTGCTGTATACTCTTAATTGCAACCAATCGAAAAGAGTATATACATTATTTACAATTTCTAACGAGATCTCAATTTTTTCAAAGAAAAGCTGCTGGGTCATCACTTCCCGTAGCTAAAATTTGCTTGGAGGGATCCTCGCGTACTTGCTCGCAGAAAGATTACTTGGTGAGCGGTTTGTGATAGAGGCATACTAGATGTCCCTTCACCTTAAAATAATGGCCAGATCCATCAATGGTAACCAAGGTTAGAGTATCATTGTTATGCACTTCTTGAATCTCATAAAGGCCGAGCCATCTTGTTTACAAATTTCCCAAGAAATCATGGAATATGGAATCATAAAGCAGTGCCCAATCCACTTTCCTTCTTGATAAGGCTGTCATGCCATTTTTCCCTTTGTTGTTGAATAATTGCAGTCTGCTGTAAAGCAAGTAGTAGAGCCTCATCTAGTTCGTTAATCTGTTGGAGTCGCTTGGTCTGGTCTTCTGTTAGATCCATCCCTACTTCCTAGGCCATCCTTAGAGTCTTTATTTTGAATTCGATCAGAAAAATAGGTTCTTTACCGAACATGAGCTGGTATGGAGAGTATCCAATAGTATTCCTCCAAGTCATGTTATAGGCCCACAAGGTCTCTTGCAGTTTAGCATCCCAGTCTCGTCGGTGTGTTGAGACTATCTTGGTATGCATTTCTTCAATGACCTTATTGGTGCTTTCGACCCACCCCTTCACCTGCAGGTGATATGGGGAAGTGATCCTGTGCGTAATATGATGATTCCTAAGAGTGGTAGTAATCTTATGTCCTATGAATTTCCCTCCCCCATCTGTGATCACTTCATGCGACAACCCATATTGGACAAACAATCCAAAAAGTCACAACTTCCTCTGTGGCTCTTCGTAAATCTACTGTTTCCACCCCTTTCCTCACATAATCCGTGGCAACCAGTATGTAGGCCTTATGATTGCATGGTGGATGGAATGGGCCAACGAAGTCTAGAGACCACCTTTCGAAGGGTTTTATGGCTAGCTAAGGTTGCAGAGAAATTTAATTAGATTGGCTAGGCTTGTCCATCCTTTGACAACTATTGCAAGCCTGAGCATATTTCTTAGCATCCTTAAAAATAGTGGTCCAGTAATAGCCCATCTATAATACCTTATGCCTTGTCCTTCAATATGCAAAATGTCCCCTGCAGGGCTCGCCATGGCAAGCTTTCAGTATGACATGAATCTCATCCTCGCGAATGCATCTGCGTATACACATGTTAGCCCCTATATGAAAAAGATATCCGCCTATCCAAGAGAATTAGGCACTGTGTTGAACGATCAGCTTCCTCTCTCTTGTTGTCAAATGCCTGGGTAGCTTCCCGACTGCCAGATAATTCACCACATCTTCGCACCATGGCATTTTGATTGCCACAACAAATAGATGTTCATCCAGAAATTGGTCGTCTACCACCAGTGGATCATTCACCATCGAAATTCGTGATAGAGAGTCAACAATCAAGTTTTCCTTCCCTAGACGATCCTTGATGGTAATATCGAACTCCTGCAAAAGCAATAGTGATAATGTTACTTGACCATTTGTGATATGTTTATTATCTAGATACCAAATGGCAGAGTTATCAGTGTACAGAAAGATTGGGTAGTGAGTTATATAGTGTTTGAATTTGTTTATTGCATAGATAACAGCTAAAAATTCTTTTTCTGTCACTGTATAATTAATTTTTACAGAAGTGAGATTTTTTCTAATATAATATATAGCATAAGGTTTCTTATCCTCCTCCTGGCCAAGGACAGCGCCTATAGCTACATCTGATGTGTCTGTGGATATGTGAAACAACAACTCCCAGTTTTGTCCATGCAATACTGGTGCTGTTGAGACTAGTTTCTTTAAACCTATAAAAGCTATGTCACATTTGTCAGACCAACTGAAATCAACATTTCTAGTCAAAGCATATAGAGGTGCAACAATTTGTGAACATTTTTAATAAACCTACGATAATAGCCTGCATATCCTAGGAAGCTACGTACCTCTGTATGAGTGTAGGGGGTAGGTAGTAAAAGAATTACATGAAGTTTTGCTGGGTCTACCTGTATTCTTGCTGTAGAGATATAGTGTCCCAAGAATAGGCCCTCGGTCGTCATCATGTGGCACTTGACATTGCTTAAACATAATTTGGTAGCAATGCATCATTCTAAGACTTTTTCTAATGTTTGTAATGCTTGGTCGAAGTCATCCCCATATGGAGTAAATTCATCCATATACACCTCGAGCCCTTCATTTATTAAATCAGTGAAGATGCTGAGTATAGCTCTCTGGAATGTAGTTGGGGCACTACCCAAGCCAAATGGTAATACTCTGTATACGAATGTACCCCAGGGACAGGTTAAGGTTGTTTTGTCCTCGTCTTCAGGGGCGATCTGAATCTAATTATAGCCGCTGAAACCATCTAAAAGGGAAAAGAACTGCTTGCCTACCAAAGTATCAAGGACCTGATCGATGAATGGGAGGGGGAAATGATCTTTCTATGTTGCCTTGTTCAACTTCCTATAGTCTACACAGATACGCCACTTCCCATTTTTCTTAGGGATGACCACCAATGGAGAGACCCATTTATTATATGAGATAGGATAAATAAAGTTTACATCCAACAACTTCTGTAACTCTACTTTCGCAACGTCCATGAGATGTGGATTCAAACTTCATTGAGGCTGTCGGATGGGTCGAGCACCCTTCTTAGTATAGATGTGGTGTGTACATAGCTGTCGGTCTATTCCTTTCATATCAGGATAATCCCATGCAAAATCCCCTTTATATTTATGTAGGACCTGTATGAGCTTTTGCTGCTAATCGCTATCCAGATCATCATTAATATTTAGAATTTTGTCAGGTTCGATCTCTACCAGTTTTCTATTATGAACAATAGTTGTCTGAATATGATGATCATCGGTATCCTTCAGAGGATCCTCCATGGCTTCATTATCCAAGATTGCTTTCAACATTTGACACTTTACATTGCTTACATTAGTAGGCTGATTCATAAAGTTATTAATAATGTTGTCTTTAGTCTGATCTTTAAATTCTAGTGCCTTTGCTACTGTGGGTGATGAATGGATGCTTTCCTCTCGGTACGCTGGTGGTTGTCTACATATTTTTACAATGGGTAGACTTGGCTTGGTAGGAGGATATAACTCAAGATTTCTTATAGCATCCCCCTTTGTAATAGTCATGCTGCCTTCTCAGCAACCAATATAAGCATCAGCTGTCGCAAACCAAGGTTTGCCCAGAATCAGAGGGTACCCGTCGAATCTACTCTTTGGGTTTATGACAAGAAAATCTACTGGATATTCCCACGAATCAACAGAAACTATGATATCCTATAAGGTTCCTTCTAGCCTTACCATCGAATAATAAACAAGTTCTAATAGAGTGGTGGTTGGTTCCACGGCTGTAATACCATGTGCTTGACATGGTCCTCTTGTTAAAATATTAATGGTTGCATCGAGATCAACTAAAGTATTGGGAAAATAGTGGCCATATATCTGAACTGTCACTATGGGGTTTCCAGGATCTTCATACTTTATTAGAGTTTCCCCTCCCAAGAGTAAATCAGATAAGG
This sequence comes from Pinus tabuliformis, assembly GCA_031772625.1. Lineage (NCBI taxonomy): Eukaryota > Viridiplantae > Streptophyta > Pinopsida > Pinales > Pinaceae > Pinus > Pinus tabuliformis. Next base: position 284,604,219 of record CM062815.1, read on the forward strand.
TCCCTACAACGTGAATGGTGGGTGAGGTTTTTTCTTTCCTCGCAGGCTTCTTTACACATAGCTCTTTAATTGTTTTAGCATAGATGGGTATGTCTTGAATGGCCTGGAGGAGAGGGATTTTAATACAAAGATTTTTTAGTTCCCCTACAAGATCGAAATATGGATAAACAATAGATTTGGGTATCATTAACCTTTCGGGGAATGGGGGAGAAGTGACTGTAAGTTTTTCAGGATCTTCATGCTGATCTGTCTCTTCTCCTTGTTTTAGTTCAGTATTAATTATAGGTGGTGGTATATGTACAGGTGGGGTTTCAATTTCGATTGAAGGTTGATCCCTTTTTTCCTCAGGGGTGATGATACGACTTGACCTAAATATGAGTTCATTACATTCTTTTTGCTCAACCTCATAATCTAAGCTTTTAATAATTTGCACCAATTGGACCGGTTTGTTATTAGGATTTGGATTTGGTTGAGCTGGCAATTGAGGCCGCAGAAGAGGTTGGGGATTTTTCTGTAATGTATAAGGTGTTGATAGTGCAGGTTGAGGCTGAGGACTTGCCCCCATAGGTGCGTTAGATATCCCCAGAGGTTGCTACCAATTTGGAGACCAATTCAGATTTTGGGAGGTAGAGGCAGGCCAATGGGATTGATAGGGATTGCCTTGCCAAATAGGAGTAAAAGGAGAATTTGGCCAACCATTACCTGGAAAAGATTGTGTTGGCCAGGATGTCATAGGGAATGGCTAGGTTTTCCAACTTGGGTAGGGTGATTGGCCCTACCATGCTATCCCAAGGTTCTATTGCTGATTAAACTGTGAAGAAGGAAAGAACTGGGATGTGTCTTGTGTCATACTTGTAGGTTTAGCCTACCACTATGGATGTTGGTTCATCTGATATACTGACTCTGTTTCTTCTTCTGCTTCCTTAAATACTACTTTCAACCTTGACAATGATGGACATTATTCATTGACGTGTTCTTTAGTACATAAAGCACATGTCTGCACCATGTCTAATGGGCATTCCCATTGCCTGTGCTTCTTTCGACAACATGAACAAAAGATGGACAAGTTTTGTTCTGCTAGGGCTTGTTTTTGTTTAGCTTGTAAGACATCCAATTGCGTTGTGAGAGTGCCCAGGATGTCCCTCTTAAAATATTCCAGGAGGTTACCGATTTACATCCACATTATGCCCCCACTATGTGGTTTTCTTCCCCTGCTCATGGGATCTCGACTTCCTACTCCTCTACGTGTGATTCCTAGTGAACACTTGATACACAAGTGAATTATGTCATCATAATCATCCTGAGAAATATCTCCTTTTCCCATTAAGCTTAGAGTTTCCAACCATTCCTCTTTCATTCCTTTAATTACAATAGCTCTTAGGACTTCTTTTAGTAAGGCAATGCGTGGAGACCTCTACAAATTATAATTAAATCATTCTACATATTCTTCTAGTGTTTCATTATCTTTTGCAGTCATCTTAAAAATTTCATCTTTCAGTTCCCTAGTCTTACAAAAGTCCTGGTATCTTTTGAGGAAGGAGGTTTTCATCTCATCCCAAGAATTAATAGTTTTCCCACCTAGACCCATAAACCATCTTAAGGCCACTCCTTTCAGAGTGGAAGGGAACAATTTTAGCTTTTGGGGGTCATTGGTGTAGTCATACCCTCTACAGAGGACATCAAACTCAAACAGGAAAGCATCGGGATCCTCTGTGATCATCCCATGGAAAGTTGGGATGCTCTGCAGAGGAATAGCCTTCATGGGGGCATTGGCCACTTGGTCGACTATGGGGTACTCTAATGTCGAGGTTTGACCTTGAGGTGGCTGATCTACCATTTGGTCAAAGATGTGCCAATAACCTTCGGGGATTTCAAGGGGTTCTTTTTGAGTAAGCGGAGGATTAGCAACCCGAGCTAGCTTTGCAGCACTACCTAGATCTGGGATCACAGGAGATCCCTGTTCAGACAGCTATGGTTCTGCCTTAGTAGTCCCACTGGTTTCTCCTTCTCCTTCTCTTAAGTTACAAGATTTTCCCTCTTGTAGAGGATCAAAATGTAAAATTATTGTAGCTTGAAGACTCAGTTATGATCCTCTAACTTGGCTTTGAATCTTAGCGTAAGCTAGAGATGATGAGCCAACAACTTGAGGGATAACAGTAGAAATTTTTCCAGGTATTACTTGCAATCCTACTAACACTTGAGACTCTGCTTTTCTTACGATTTCATCTATAAGGTCGTTCTCCCAAGGTTTATTGATCCTTCGGTTTTTGCAGATTGAGGTAGGGGGTTCTGCTCTTTTTCTATCTTTCTATTCCTAGTCATCCATAAAAAACAATTCCTATTTAACCTCTAAGCCTTTGGTGAAAAGCGGGCTGGTAAGAAAGAACTTTACTTGCTAGGTACACAGGTTCTTACCTTTTGTTTTTAAAACCCAATTCTTTCACAACAAGATAAAAGGAAATCGCTTGAAACACTCTCCCCAGCAACGGTGCCAAAATGTCGGTGCACTAAGATGTCTTTTTATAGGCAATCTTAATTCCTACATTAATTGTCAATGAAAGGCAAGTCTTTTTATCTCAAGAGTGTGAGCACAATCTATGCAGTGAATTCAGAGGTTAGCTAAAGGTAAATCGTTACAATCACTAATAACTATCTCTTCCACTTAAGTCACACAACTCTTAAAGAAATGACTAAGGGAGAAATGACTCTAAAAGAACTCTTAACACACTCTGCAATTTCATCTACTTATTCCAAAATTAAATGAATCTGAATGCGAATGCAAAGAATCACGCTTGGCAATCTTCAAATAGAGTTAAAGCTAACTCACTTGATAAAGAAAGAGAATTGTAACAATTGAACAACAATGTTAATCTATCACTAGTCAGAATTGAACGAAAAATCCTAAGTGAACAAAAATCCCAATTGAACGAGAATTCTCAATTGAACAACAATCTCGATTGAATGACAATTCTTAATTGAATGACAATAAAGCAAATATGATAAATGACTTCTAAACAACAACTGTTTTTTGTCAGCAGACTATGGAAATTAATTGACACTATCTCTAAGATCTATGGTATCATAACTTAGAAGGAACAACAATCTACTCTGGGACTAATATAACCAATCAACTCAAAGCATTATTCAGATACCTCACACGACTAAGTATGAATCGAAATGAATAAAAATATGAATTGGAATCGCCAATCCTCATGATAAGAGAAAAAATATTAACTGAACATTAACAATAAATAGAGATTCAACTGGAAAGATTATAACACAAGAAAGCAATAGAACTTCTCTTGACTGGGCGCAGAGTCGCCAGAAGTCTCCGCTAAGGAATACTCAAAATATAAGTGAAGATCAAACGCAGTCTTTCATTAATATGAGTAACCAGATTACATCATCACTAAGATAACAGTAGGATATGTCTCATAAATAATGATTATACAATACATAAGTTTTACTAAACTTCATTTGCCTTTCGGCATTATATATAATAGTAAAAGAGAAAACTAGATAAAAGTGAATCCTCAGGATTAGGGGATCCTGAGGATTTCGCAATACATAATCTGATTCTATCATGAAATAGTATTGGTCTCCCTAGTTTCTCGCTACCTTGCATGTGTTGGTCACTATCTTTCCCTTTTACGGCCTGGTGCTGCTCTGTCAAATGAATGGCTATTGACCAATCTGTGTCTTCTGCACACAAGGATAGTAAAAAGTCAGTTTCCAGTGCCAGATTTATCTAATTTGTTACCAAGTGCTTTCATCCAACTTTAGGTGTAATTTACTTTATTTCAATTCATAAACAGATATAATCATGTAAGGATAAATACGAAATAAAGCAATTACTGAGGAGAAAATATACCTTTTTCTTGACCCAACAATTGTAACATTTCCAAACATTAATTATTTATGCAATGCCACATGATATTTTAATCATGGTACTTTCAGAAGTACTAAGAGAGAACCTAGCTCTCTAATCATCAAAATTATCAATAGATGCATCAAGTGCATATTATATTAGCCCTTTCTAAATACATTCATAAGATTGGTAATACAATAAAGGAACTTACTTTTACAATAATCCCTTTTACAACAATGTGCTCCTTTCTTGTCGACATTACATAAAATTGTTACATATCATATGGAAAATTATTTTTTAACACATCCGTTATCTTATTAATTAACTTGTTCATATATGATAACCATAGAGGGCTAAAGAATGTTCTTTCCGACCAATGGGAACTAGTCTCCACAACCATATTGAGCCTATTTTACATTCCAGACACTTCTCTAACATTGACCACATTGGGTCTAACATATGATTCGTCTTGGAATCATCCTACCTATTCCTTCAAAAGCATCTTATCTATGAGGAATTTAGAGCTCAACAACTCAATCCTTAGCCTTTCTGCAATAGGCTACAAAATCAACAATGTTGTCTCAGGCATTTTCTCCTCTTCACCATCTTGGCCAATTCTTTTCCCTTACCATGATCATCTATCTATAGGGAAAGAGAATTTGGGTAGGCAACCATCATCAACCTAAGACCTCCCGGCCTTTCACAAATTTCCATAACCATTTGGCATGTGAAATTCGCTTTTAACACCTTTTCCCACTGTAATTTACATAACTTACCATATGCACATTATCATCAAATAAAAAGGAACATATAAGTACGTATTACATTCATATTTGAATCTTAACATGTGTTCCATAATCTATAAAAGTAAATTTGACAAGAATTAATAACCAATATTTAATTTCATACACATGGTATTCATTTCGAATTTTATCATAATTATCAACATGATGTTTTAGAAAAGAAATATCAATATTGCATATCTTAACGTTAAACATTATACCTTCTCACTTCCAGTTGCAATTCACATTGCAATGTTTTACCTTTTGTTAGAGTCAGTATTTGCATACTGCCACTAGGGATCAAAATCTCTCCTTTATATCATATTAGAGTCATGTTTGAAATTTTTTCCATTCCACTTAGGTCATCATGAAAAAATTTGTTCACTGATGGTAGCCCAAAATCCAAAATCACTTTCCCCTCTCAAAATTTTGTATCTGCTGGCCCTCCATGTATCTTCTGGGTTTCCATCGAGAAGAAATGCTCATTTCATCATATTTTAGATTGGTCAAATCCACCTGAAATTGAGTCATTTGAGGTTCCATTAGGTCACCTAGGTTTTATTCTCCCAAGGTCGAATAAATCACTACCTCACTGCATAAGGTCAGCAAAATATGAGAGTCAGGAAAATAATATCTTTTTCAGTTAAATAAATCTTTCCAAAGCATGTAACCATGGTGACTGAAAGCCCTAAATTTGATTTCAAGAAGGAATTTTACTCCAAGTTTGTAAATTAAAACTTCAAATAGATGTAATAATTTTATTTTTTTTTATGGAATTTTATGTCTATTATATGTAATAAGTTACTTTTTACTTGCATACTCAAGTCCATTTCCAAAAGCATCCCATGCAAAAGTTAAAATCAGGATTGCCAAAGAATCATCCACCTGTCAAGAGAAAAGAAGTCAAAAAGTCAAAAATCATTAATATGAAAATTTGAAAATGACAAGAAACATTAGAAAGATGGTGTGCAACTCATAAATTATATTTCATCCAACTATAAAGGCTCTCAAACACACCCATGAAGCTTCACTTGCACTCCAGCACTCTCAAAACTCCTTAGCAAAAGAAATTTGTCGATTTTAAGGTTAAATTGGGCAAAACAGATCAAGAGTGCACGTTTAGGAGGGTCACTGCAGGTTTAGCTGGGTCGTTGTGCATTTGACTGGGTCACTGCGCATTTTCCAGATATTCTAGTGTTATTTACAATGGCACTATGCTCCTGCCGCTAAAAGGCATGTTTTCCTAGGTCGTTGTATGTTCGCCTGGAAGGAGCCATAACGTGCTAGAAACCCTCCATTTCCACCAACTTTCCAAGTTGGTCATTATATACTTCAGCAAATTAGGTTGGTGGCAAATTTAGTCACTCCTTCCCTCCATTATTCAACTACATAGGGTTTATGTTGTTTTTTGTTATTCCTAAGATCAAACCCTAGTAATATATTCCCACCACTTCAAATTACATTTCCTAGCTTTCATTACAATTCCCCCTCACTTAACAACTATCCTCTGTCACCTCCCTCATTCCACACATCTCCATCTCCTCTTCATCATCTCTCCTCACATCATTCCACATTTCCAATACCCACAGTCCATTCTACCATTTCCCTAAGGTTTTGACAACAACAAATCATGGCAGAAGAAAAACTACAGAGGAGGAAATATAAAAAAGGAGGAAAAATCATCAGATATGAGCCAACCAACACTAGAGAGCTCATGTCATCTCCCATCACTGTCATAAGCTTCAAAGATATGGGCTATTTTGAGGTTTTTGAGAAGGTGGAAAAAATCCAACATCATTCTGAAGTGACCAGACAATTCATCATCAACCTCCATGAAAACCAAGCAACCCTTGCCAGTGTCACCTTTACCATATCTTTTTCTATCATATCAGCTGCTATTGGGATCCCAAATGTTGGGGAAAAATGGTTTAAATAGGAAGAATTGGATTATTGCTACTATGAGCCATATCTTAAACCCAGCCACAAGAATGAAAGAAGGAGGATTTTCCCTTTCTCTTACCTCCTAGATAGACATGTTCCTGTGATGAAAATCATCATGAAGTACTTCACATGTGAGGGTAGGTTTTCTAAGCTCTATTCCTATCATATTCGGTTACTCATACATTTTACAAGAGTCAGAATGCTCAATATGCCCTAATATATTTACCGGGATATCGACAAGATGTCATACATTTCTTGATGGAAAGATCATGACCATCAAATGCATAGCATATCTCACCATTCTCTCATCAAGATGATAGTCCTACATCACCTTGATCAACTTAACATTGCATAGGCAAATTTCATATGCAATGAGATTTTCATAGTCCCACCTATTCAACATGGCCAAGAGGCACCTTCATCCTCTCATCCATCCACCTCCATTCCTCCACCTTAGTCCATACATCATTCATCTTCATCTAATGAGTTAGCCACACCATCACATCCATCATCACCATTTCATGAGCCTATTCATTTACCTCGCAGAGATGAAGGCACTGGGCAAGATCATATTGATCATGCTGAGAGCAACAAGCCCAAAAGGGTTGGTTTAGGTACCTTGGCACATACCTATCATAGAGGGCACAGGAAATTGTTTGCCCCACTGATTATGGGAGGGACCTTGCCTTCTTCATCGAAAAAGCAGGTACATAAGGGTAAGGAAAAAGTTGTAGAGGCAAAGATCCAACAGCAGGAGGAATACCTCCATGAGATAGAGCATGATTTTTAGTTAGTTGACTCAAACAAGCATGATGATAGTAAAAGCACAATTATTGTCATCAAGGAGAAGAATGCACTCATAGGTGAGGTCGAGGTCAACTTTCAAAGGGCCAATTGGATCATTTCCTACTATAAGAAGGAAAAAAAGGCAGTTTGAGGTCAAACATGAACTCATGGAGATTTAGATCAGAAAGGAAAAGAGCGAGGCTAAAAGGGCTAAGGACTTACTTGATGAGGCATATGGGAAGTATGGTGAGAAACTTGATGAGTAGGTGCCAAGAAGAAGGCCAAGGACTAGAAGCCTAAAGAGAGCTTTGGAGCAAGAAAGAAAAAGGGAGGAAGAACTAGCCAATGAGCTCACCTTGAATGAGAAATTTGCCGAGAAGGTAAATGAAAACCGATAATATTGGCTTGAGAAGGTAAATGGTCATCTGGAGAACCTCCTAGATAAGGCCAAGAAGGACAATGATATTCAAAGAAGGATGGCGAAACACTATGCCATGAGAGAGAAATTGCAATGACGAAGCTTAAAAGAGCTCATGAAAGAATTGAGGCCTTAACCAAGCAAGAGGAGAAAAATAGGTTGGATATACTTGGCGAGGCATAAATTCACGCCTCAAACATATAGCCAGCTATCAGCCCACCAGTTTTGACCATTGTTGAACAATTTTGGCAAGATATGTTTTGTTGTGTTTTTTGAGAAATTTTGGCACAGTCAGCATGGTCAAATGTGTAGTACCTTGGACGCTGCGCTCCTTTTTGGGGCATCCAATGACCAAATGGTTAGAATTTTTGGATTCATAATGATGAGGACATGCACCCTGTACTTTTTCTAAGCATTTGGTACAAAAATGGTCAGCTAAAAGGGCCCCAAACTACCAAAAAATCACCTTTCTGCCTCTTTTTTTGGCCTATTCACTGCACGTTTGATTAGTCTTGGTAGATTGCACTTTTGGAGGTGAAAATCTAGCCCATTTTGAAAACCAAGGGAGCTTTTGGAAACTAGATAGGATAATATTTCCAATGAGCTATCCTGGGCTAGATTTGGACATCAGGAAGGCAACCAAAAGTAATCTTGAAGAGGTTGTTGCACATTTGACATTGGCGCTGCGCATTTGATAGTCTTCTGCTTTTTTCACTGTTTCACTCCAAGTTGACTTTTACCTAAGGGAATTTCAAGTTTTACTCATGTAATTGATCTAGATGACGTAATTATTATGTTTTTACTTTTATCTAGGGTAGACAAATCAATTAAATGGCCTATGTGGCATGTAATGAATCAGTTTTCTAGAGTGAGGGATGAGTCACTTTGACCACCCTACACTCCAGTTATCAATTCAACATTTCTTGCAACTGCTCCTCCTCTCATGGATTCAACCCCTGAGCTTATGATGAGTTTGTTTTATGGCTATATTATGTATTTTCTTAGTCATTTTACAGGTTGGATTTAGTGGGATGTTGTATTAGTGATCAAAGACTATTGTATGAGATTTTTGGCTAGTTTCAATAGATGAGTTGTATCCATTTTTCTGGGATACATGTGGTATGAATGTTTAGCATTGTTTCTTCTTTGTGATCATTTATATGAATTTTTTATCAGTTCATAAACCATTTCATGTCTGTTATATGGTAATTTTCAAGTTGATAGGTAGAATACATGCTTGCTCATGCTCTTTTTCGAGAAATTGATCATACTTTGTACATTTTTCTTTAGTTTAGGATGAATACATCTCTTATTCTCTTCCTCACTCCTCATCAATATTGAACCATCTCATCAAATCACCTATTAAGTGTTGAGCTTCGTACCTACCTTGCCCCTTTGAATGTCTGCAATCATATCTCATTTGCCCTGACCTCGTCCCCGTAACCTAAATCACTCATCCTTGTGACTACCCAACCAAAATCAAATCAAAAAACCCTCTGCACTTTACATCTAGCCTAAAACCCTAATCTATCTAGCCCTCTTGGCTGTGATCCTTCGGAGAGAGCCCTCTTCAGCTTGGTAGGGCCAACTACCAAGCTAAAAGACTAGTTTGTGGTTACCTCAGCTAGACTCTTCCTCAGCCTTGGAGATCCAGATCAGTGATAACAACTTTCACAGGTTATTATTTTGTCACTAAGCTACCCATTCTTACTCACATCAACAACATTAGTCATAATTGTTTTTAATAAAATTATACCTTCTACAAAATATTGTTATGCACAAACATTTTTCAAATACATTCAAGCTACATTTTACTTTCATATGCATTTATGTTTTCAATACTTCAACATAGTATAAAGGTATTCTTTCTGTTACATTTCATAAACCACTTTAATTCATTAAAGGTGAGCATAACATGTAAGGATACATCTTGAAGATGTTAAAACGAAGCTTCCATAAAGTTATTTTTTTCAAAACAACAATTAAGGGAACAATACTTTAATCATTAACATTCACATAGTTTCTAACTCATGCAACATTCCATTACATTTATGCATATGCATCTAATCAATAATCATTAATGCATACAAGCTAACATCACCACAAAATTGTAAAGTTGTCATGGTTAAACAAACAAGGTAATAAACGTCTTATGATTACTACTAGTTCTATCATTTCGTTGAACCATTAAATCAGTCACTTTAAGAACACTATTGTATGATGATCCAAGTTATTTGTAACCTTCAATAACTAGTAGTCATCCGTATGCATTGCTAATGTTAAGTATCTACTTTGGCAATCATCGTATTTTATCTAATATGTTACAATATTGTTATGCATAAAATCATTTTCAAAGATTTATTCATATAAAACATTGATTTATCATTAATGTGAAGGTGTCGATAAAAATGAGGGTAGCAATATAAAAAACCCTAATTCAACAGTTTTTTGCTACCAACAAACCAACAACATGTAGTAAACTACCACAATCACTTGTTTACAACTTGCAATAGGCTTTAATCAAAAGATATTCATGGATATAAGTTTTAATAATTAATCATGTAATACTAACTAAGCAATGCTACGAGCCATCTTAAATTCAACCATGACAACACTCAATAGTCTTTTAGCCATTAAAATCAAGACTTACAACTTGAATTATTGTTCATTTTTAACTTCTAGAGGGTTTCTTTCAATGTATTTTAAAACATTCTATTCTCCTCTTAAAGGAAAATCCCCACCCTTTAAATTCATGCATTCATTCTCTATAAGCAGTGAATTGTAATTTTAATAATATGCATGTAAAGGTTGTTCGTAAAAGAATCATAAGTTTTATTATCTTTTAGCCACATTAAGATTCAAATGTCACAAGCACAATTTCAAAGCATGCATTATCACTTTTCTTCAATGTGGTTATAAACATGGATCATGCATCTCATGTAAAGAGTTGTCTACTGCATATATAGTTGTGTGATTTTGTTAGAATCATACCTAAGCTAATGCTTACTAGCATCATACCTCTACTTATTTTCTACTTACCAATTCCCAAAAGGTGGCATTGCTACAACATTTTGGTCTGATACCATTTGTAACATCCCTTAGTGAACCGCATGGAAAAGTACATAGTATTAGAAGATTTTGTAGAATATACCAATGTGTAACTTTCTGAATTAGTGTTTAATATTTCTTAACTGGCCATTGTATAATATCTTCACCATTACATAGAGTACCTTTAGTAAAGGAATATTAAGTTAAATAACAATTAACAATCACTGTTGTAGCATCTTATGATAAACATCCTTATGTAACCTTGCATCATTTTCATGATTATTTTAACTCAGTTTGTTAATCATATACCTCATAATTTAATGTCATTACATGCAAGGAATAAACATCATAAGAATGGAACAAAAGGAAATCACATCAATAAGTTTTGACATAACCTAGACACCAAGTATAGTGAAAACCAACAAACATTTAATATTATTAAACACTCGTGAGGGTGTTTACCCCTCACTATATGGTTGTAAGGGAGTCCATCTGTTGACCATTGTCATAAAATATTACAAAGAAATATCATCTTTAATATAACATAGCTAGTTATAAGTCATTACAATCAGAATGATATCATTTAACCTTGCATCATTTTCATGATTATTTTAACTCAGTTTGTTAATCATATACCTCATAATTTAATGTCATGCCATGCAAGGAATAAACATCATAAGAATGGCAGAAAAGGAAATCACATCAATAAGCCTTGACATAACCTATACACCAAGTATAGTGAAAACCAACAAACATTTAATATTATTAAACACTCGTGAGGGTGTTTACCCCTCACTATATGGTTGTAAGGGAGTCCATCCGTTGACCATTGTCATAAAATATTACAAAGAAATATCATCTTTAATATAACATAGCTAGTTATAAGTCATTACAATTAGAATGATATCATTTACCCAAAAACCATTGACCATTGTGTCTTTAGGGCATAGTTATTCCCATTAGTGGATTATCCTACAACTGTAATTCATTCAATCTGAATACACCACTATTTTATTGCTTGCAATAATGTTAAACATAATTTTTATTTTGCATACGCTGTAGTGTTTTATGTCAACTGTTACTGTAAAAAACCTTTGATATCATTATTAGATCAAATATTAATCAAACCAACAATAAATCTATAGATCAAATATTATTCAAACCAATAATAAATCTATACTAGTGATTCTTCAACATCTATTCATGTGCATACATGAAATTTAAACAAAATATCGTGACATTGCTTCTTTAACAACATTGCACATGAATTAATTAAAATTATATAACTATCAAAGCATGTCCATATATAAATACCACATTAACTATGATCCCCCCCACAAAAGCACACATTCTTTTCCAAATACATATCACTACAAATTTCCATATTCTTTTAAAGGAGACTAGCATCTTAACGTTGATATTCATGAATGTAATTATATAAAATTTATTTAAAATAAAGTAGCCCCTCAATTATTTATTGTTGGCATTATGATGCATGTGTTGTACTTGATGGCAAACAACTCATAGAAGATCCACTCACTTATATATATATCTAGATGAATCTACGAAAGAGATATCAGATGACAATTCTCAGTATGACAAGTCCAAAGGGGGAGATTGTTGGCATTATGAGACAAGTGTTGTACTTGATGGCAACCAACTCATCTCAGATGATAAATTATAGTGCAGAAAAGTTCACGCACTTATATGCAGAGAAAATTTTATTTCATGTAGAAAAAAGTTCACGCACTTTTATGTAGAGAAAAGTTTATTTCATGTAGAGAAAAGTTCACGCACTTTTATGCAGAGAAAAGTTTATTTCATGTAGAGAAAAAGTTCACGCACTTTCATGCAAGGAAAAGCACGTATATGCTGGAGAACTTACCTTTGGTCCATGGTAGTTAGTCCTTGGTATTTGAACCTATGGTTTTGGACCATGGTACCTCGTCATAAGTGTTGATCTCACGCACTTTCATGCAAGGAAAAGCGTGTATATGTTGGAGAACTTACCTTTGGTCCATGGTAGTTAGTACTTGGTATTTCATGCAAGGAAAAGCGCGTATATGTTGGAGAACTTACCTTTGGTCCATGGTAGTTAGTCCTTGGTATTTGAACCTATGGTTTTGGACCATGGTACCTCGTCAGAAGTGTTGATCTCACGCACTTTCATGCAAGGAAAAGCGTGTATATGTTGGAGAACTTACCTTTGGTCCATGGTAGTTAGTCCTTGGTATTTGAACCTATGGTTTTGGACCATGGTACCTCGTCAGAAGTGTTGATCTCACGCACTTTCATGGTTGGTTCATGGTATTAGTCCGATAGTTTTTGATCCTATGGTTTTGGCTCATGGTATTGCATCCAAAAGTGTTGATCTCACGCACTTTCATGGTTGGTTCATGGTATTAGTCCAACAGTTTTTTGATCCTATGGTTTTGGCCCGTGGTATTGTGAAAGGCCTAAGACTATAAAAGAGGAAGGAGATCATTTGGCAAAGCATCATCTGAATTATTGAATATCTCATAAAGTGCTAGATCTGGAATACTGTGATTGGGTTATGGTGTAGATCTGGATCTAAGCTAATGAGGGATCTCACCGGTTGATGGAGAACAAGATCTAAGGATAGATCGGGATCAAATGGTTTGAAATGTAGTATCTCTATATAGTTGATTATGCTTATTCTAGATCTGTATACTGACGCTTGTAATGATCTGAACTGGGTATAACTTAAGTTTGAAATCGCTGCAAGTCATGATTGAATATTTATAGATCTGTACGCGGGTTGGCTTTGGTGAAAGCACGTATGTAGGCAGGTTTGGTTCATTGTAGTAGCGTATACCATTTGAGCTATGATGTTTAAAGTTACAGGTGGTTCAGGTTGTTGATGTGTTCTGATGACTGTTTAATGGTATCAGTATTCTACATATTCAGTTTGATTGATTGTGTTGATGGATGAGATCTAGTAATGGATCTAATGGACTAGATTAGGTTGCTAACACTCATATTATCCTTGTATATGTATTGATCTGGTGATTGGGTGATTCAGAATATTGATTGATTATGTGCTTCAATGATATTTATGGGTCCAGTATGAAAATTGGATGAAACGTGGCATTTCAGATTATGATGTTGTGCTTCAGTGTATTCAGTCTGAAAATTGATGAAACGTGGTACCTGGAGGAAGAAAGAGAAGGTTGTAGCCTTCAGTAGGTCCGCACCTACGTACTAGTACATCAGCTAGTACAAGAGCCAAAGGGGTGGCAGCTCCCTTCTAGTAGCAGCTGAAAAACAAGTAAAGGTTGGAGCATCTCAGCAGGTAGCAGCCTGCGCAAAGGGGGTTGTAGCTCCCTTCCAGGAGAGTCTGGAGAACGAGAGAAGGTTGTAGCCTTCTGCAGGTAGAAGCCTGTGTATTGGTATAAGTCTGCACCAGTACAGAACTATTGTAAAAGGTATTTCTTATTAAAGAAGATTGAGACGACTTGCAGCAGGTGGTTTTCACCCACATTGGGTTTCCACCTTACATCATGGTGTTCATGTGTGCTTCTTGTGTGTGATGATCTGTTCTATTTTACTGCTCTGGTTTACTTCTCATATGGTTAATAATGTTCTGATGCACTCATTAGAGATCAACTAACTGAATCATATGTTTAATGGATATATACTTGTTGCATCACATATGAATCTTAATATGGAAAGAGAAAAAGTTATATTGATCTGATAATACTGATTCACCCCCCCCCCTCTCAGTATTATTTCCAACAATTGGTATCAGAGCAGGTCCTTTGGTAGAAGCTTGATCGCTTGAAGGAGATCTGTGGAACAATGGGAAAGAAGCTTAAGAAGAAAGCTCATAAGAAGAAGAAGACATCTCAGAAGAACTATGACAGTGAGAGAATCGATTGGGGATTAGGTATAAGAAGCTCTTCAGATTCAGATTCAGATTCGGAATCATTTCACAATGAAGATGAACTATCAGGTATGAATTTGCTATCCTCTAATGTTCCAACTATCTATCCATTTGGAAAACATGGAAGTGATAACGAAACAACGGAATGTGCTCTTATGGGTGAGGAAGAAGGATATCAAATAGAAGCAGAATTTAACAGGCTGAAAAACAAAATTAGTGAACAAGAAAGAATTCTGAACATAAAGAGTGGTGCCCTCAAAGAAGCTGTTACTAGACAAAAGGCTCAACGAGAGTTATTCAAGGAGAAATATCGAAAGTTACAGGTTGAAGCAACATCTCTAAGAAATGAAGTCAATGAAAAGAACACAACCATCAAGAAACTCAGAGATAGATCCAGTTACTATGAAAGTCTTGAAGCCACGATCCGCTCTCTAAAGGAAGATCTTGAAGAATCAAAGAAGCAGAATAAAGATCTAGTCCAAGATATTGAAAAACAGGGAAACGAAGTTATCAGCTTAAAATCTCAGCTAGAATGTGCCTTCAAAATTCGTCAAATGCAACAGGATCTGAATGAAGAACAAGAAAAGGAGATTCTCAAGCTAAAGCATCAGTTGGAAGAAGAAAGGAAAGCTGAAGAAGACATGAAGAAGCAATATCTAGAAAAAGAAGAACAACTTCAGGTTGAGGTAAATATCTTGAAAAGTAAATTAGAAGAAAAGGATAAGCTCTTACGTTTTCAAGATAGTACTAAAGTCTTGGATGATATTCTTAATAGTCAAAGATCTCCTGCTATCAAAACTGGTCTTGGCTTTCATGAATCTGTTGAAGGTGAATCTAGTTCACAAGGTGAGGCAAGGAAATCTAAAGAGAAATCTAAAATGATAAACAAGGAGATAAGAGAGATGAAAGGTCAATCTCATCATCAACCAAGGAAAGAAATTCGTCAAAGAAAATCTTTTACTCCTCCTATGAATAATGTTGAATTTTATGTATGTCATAACCTTGGACATGTTGCAGCCAGATGTAAAAGAAGAAGGGTTCAAGATCATCAAACAAACAGATCATCTCAGTCAAGGTACTTTAATGGATATTTCTTTGCTTGCAATATGTTTGGTCACAAAGCTGCTGATTGCCACAAAAGGAATATGAAACATGTAAGATGTTATGCATGTAACAAGCTTGGACATATAACAAAGGAATGCAGGAACAAAGCACAGACATCACACCAAAAGGAGAAAACATCATCACACTTGAAGATATGGAAGAAAAAGGAAGTTCAGTCAGAAAGTGGCAGCACAACACATTATACAGACATAACAGAGGGAGCCGGAAGTGTAAAACTTCAATCTCCTACGCAAGCTTGATAAAGGGAAGTTGCATATATACGTGAATTTGTTACTGCACAATCGCGTATATGATTGTTTGAAGAAAGGCAGTAGGGACAGATTCAAGAAAAGGATCAGTTTTGCTCTAATTGATAATGGTTGCATTTTGCTAATGATGTGTGGATATGATGGTTAGAAGTATTTTGGTTCTAACTTGATATTGCTGATTAATATGCATGATCAGATTTGACAGATGGCACAGGTTTAGGGGGAGCATATGCTCTTAATGCATTGTTGGCATTATGGTTAATAGTCCTTGGTGATGATGCTTATATGGATAAATGATTCATCTTGCTATGATATGGTTATGAGTTGTCCTATGATTCTTGGGGTTACATAGTTGATGTTCAGATCATATTTATGGATTGATTCTTAGATGGTGCATATATGATGCTTACATGGTGATCTTCATAAGGATAAGGAGAAGTACAAAGCTTGAATACAGAATTTCATTACTTGATGATGAGTCTCTCATATGCATAAAGATCATGATGCAAGGTTGTTGATCTGAAAATGGGTGTATGCAAGTTGCCTGAGGAGGATTCGCGTACATACGCTGATTTTTGCAGAGACAGTCGCATATATGGAGATTTGATGGATATCAGTAGGGACAGGCTCTGGTTGAAGATATTCTGATATGGGTCTGACAAGAGACCATCCGGCACAGGTTCAGGGGGAGCAAATTAACTTCTAATAATGCATTTTTGGCATTACCTTAGAAGCTCTTGGTTCGTGTACACAAGCTGTTTTGGTTAAAACAGGTGCAGAAGGAGAACAGAAGGAGATCATGGTTGCTGATCTGAAAAGTGCTGCAACTATCAGTTATTGGTGACTTTCATAAGTCTTGCTCTGGATATTTCGTCTCTATGTCATGTATCTCTTTTATGGTGTCAAGGTCATGTAACGACCTATATTGGTTTCCCCACTATGCCTGGGATGAAGATGTAATGTTCTTGTTTTATCATGTGTAAACTTTTAATGTATCCCCACTTGGTTGGGTGGATGAGTCAATTCTAGTATATCCCCACTTGGTTGGGAAATGGATGTATGTATGAGTCCTTGGTGATAGGAAGGTCATTTATGATAAAGTCATGTTCTTCTTGTAAAACATCTTTTTGTAGACCTTGCTTATAGTCAGGGGGAGCATGAACAACACACTTCAGCAGAGCAGAGACTTTAGCATGTACTCAAGGGGAGCATGGACAGATTGGTACACCTTGGCATATACAAAGGGGGAGTTCATTCAGAAATTTCAGCAGGCACTCAGGGGGAGTATGGACAGCAAAGGAAGAGAATATCTTGGTCCGCCCTTTGCCCTTGATGTCAAAGGGGGAGAGTGATTTGGTATTGTTGCCATCAAGTCCAAAGGGGGAGATTGTTGGCATTATGATGCATGTGTTGTACTTGATGGCAAACAACTCATAGAAGATCCACTCACTTATATATATCTAGATGAATCTACGGAAGAGATATCAGATGACAATTCTTAGTATGACAAGTCCAAAGGGGGAGATTGTTGGCATTATGAGACAAGTGTTGTACTTGATGGCAACCCACTCATCTCAGATGATAAATTATAGTGCAGAAAAGTTCACGCACTTATATGCAGAGAAAAGTTTATTTCATGTAGAAAAAAGTTCACGCACTTTTATGCAGAGAAAAGTTTATTTCATGTAGAGAAAAGTTCACGCACTTTTATGCAGAGAAAAGTTTATTTCATGTAGAGAAAAAGTTCATGCACTTTCATGCAAGGAAAAGCGCGTATATGCTGGAGAACTTACCTTTGGTCCATGGTAGTTAGTCCTTGGTATTTGAACCTATGGTTTTGGACCATGGTACCTCGTCAGAAGTGTTGATCTCACGCACTTTCATGCAAGGAAAAGCGTGTATATGTTGGAGAACTTACCTTTGGTCCATGGTAGTTAGTACTTGGTATTTCATGCAAGGAAAAGCGCGTATATGTTGGAGAACTTACCTTTGGTCCATGGTAGTTAGTCCTTGGTATTTGAACCTATGGTTTTGGACCATGGTACCTCGTCAGAAGTGTTGATCTCACGCACTTTCATGCAAGGAAAAGCGTGTATATGTTGGAGAACTTACCTTTGGTCCATGGTAGTTAGTCCTTGGTATTTGAACCTATGGTTTTGGACCATGGTACCTCGTCAGAAGTGTTGATCTCACGCACTTTCATGGTTGGTTCATGGTATTAGTCCGATAGTTTTTGATCCTATGGTTTTGGCTCGTGGTATTGCATCCAAAAGTGTTGATCTCACGCACTTTCATGGTTGGTTCATGGTATTAGTCCAACATTTTTTGGATCCTATGGTTTTGGCCCGTGGTATTGTGAAAGGCCTAAGACTATAAAAGAGGAAGGAGATCATTTGGCAAATCATCATCTGAATTATTGAATATCTCATAAAGTGCTAGATCTGGAATACTATGATTGGGTTATGGTGCAGATCTGGATCTGAGCTAAAGAGGGATCTCATCGGTTGATGGAGAACAAGATCTAAGGATAGATCGGGATCAAATGGTTTGAAATGAACTATCTCTATATAGTTGATTATGCTTATTCTAGATCTGTATACTGACGCTTGTAATGATCTGAACTAGGTATAACTTAAGTTTGAAATCGCTGCAAGTCATGATTGAATATTTATAGATCTCTACACGGGTTGGCTTTGGTGAAAGCACGTATGTACGCAGGTTTGGTTCATTGTAGTAGCGTATACCATTTGAGCTATGATGTTTAAAGTTACAAGTGGTTCAGGTTGTTGATGTGTTCTGATGACTGTTTAATGGTGTCAGTATTCTACATATTCAGTTTGATTGATTATGTTGATGGATGAGATCTAGTAATGGATCTAATGGACTAGATCGGGTTGCTAACACTGATATTATCCTTGTATATGTATTGATCTGGTGATTGGGTGATTCAGAAGATTGATTGATTATGTGCTTCAATGATATTTATGGGTCCAGTATGAAAATTGGATGAAACGTGGCCTTTCAGATTATGATGTTGTGCTTCAGTGTATTCAGTCTGAAAATTGATGAAACGTGGTACCTGGAGGAAGAAAGAGAAGGTTGTAGCCTTCAGTAGGTCTGCACCTACGTACTAGTACATCAGCTAGTACAAGAGCCAAAGGGGTGGCAACTCCCTTCTAGTAGCAGCTGGAAAACAAGTAAAGGTTGGAGCATCTCAGCAGGTAGCAGCCTGCGCAAAGGGGGTTGTAGCTCCCTTCCAGGAGAGTCTGGAGAATGAGAGAAGGTTGTAGCCTTCTGCAGGTAGAAGCCTGTGTACTGGTATAAGTCTGCACCAGTACAGAACTATTGTAAAAGGTATTTCTTATTAAAGAAGATTGAGACGACTTGCAGCAGGTGGTTTTCACCCACATTGGGTTTCCACCTTACATCATGGTGTTCATGTGTGCTTCTTGTGTGTGATGATCTGTTCTATTTTACTGCTCTGGTTTACTGCTCATATGGTTAATAATGTTTTGATGCACTCATTAGAGATCAACTAACTGAATCATATGTTTAATGGATATATACTTGTTGCATCACATATGAATCTTAATATGGAAAGAGAAAAAGTTATATTGATCTGATAATACTGATTCACCCCCCCCTCTCAGTATTATTTCCAACATTTATTTTGAGATGTAATTATGTATTCTTTTCCAAAAGAATTAATGCAATAGATAATATTCTTTTTCATACGAATTCATGCTCTCTCCCAAAATAAAACTAACGTAATCGATACTATTCTTGTGCATGAAATTGCATGTTGTTTACATAATGTTATAGCACCATTTTCCACTCTCAGTAGATCTGATGCTCTGATTATGGCCTAGGGAAACCCTTCCTTCTAGACGTCGTCCAAAATCTAAAAAACTGTGTTTTATTCCCTATACGCTACTTTTCCCTGTGATAAAAGCATGTACACGCGGGTCAACATATACCCAACACACCTACATATGTTAAAAGAATTAAAAGAATTAAATTTCCTTAATTTTGGACAGAGGTCACGGGTTTTACCTGTTACTCACCTCCTATTTCCCATGGCCCAATTGTTTCCCAACTGAAAAAACTAATTTGGAGAAGTATAAATAAACCTCCATGGGAAGGCCTTAAGGGAGAAGATATGAGATATCGATACTATAGTGAGATTATCCCTAATCAAGTCTGATGAAATCCCTGTGCCTCCTGCACTCCCCAAAGCTTTAGGAAACCCTTCTTTCCTCGTTCGGGATATCCTTCATCTTTCTTGAAGATATCCATGTATTAGTGATGGAGGAAGATTGGTGAGGCCAGGAAAGGATGAATCTAGAGGATGGTTCTGCTTGGAGTTGGAGAAGGATGCAGGTTGTATTTCTCCCCTTTACTTGTAGCTAAATTCAATAAAGGAATGATGTTCTGTTTCTAATATTAAATGTGTTCATGCATCTATTTATATTGTAATTCGCTTATGAATCTTACATTGATGCATAATTTTTCATTCATTTATATGATTTAAGGTTAGTATCATGAACATGATTTACATTTCTACTGCTGTATATGTTTCATTTGAATAAATTTGAGGTTTCGAAGATATCAAGAGAAGCTGAGGGTTTTCACCCTAAGGGATCTGCTCAAACGTAGGATTCCCAGGTAATGACACTCTTACACAGTTCAGTAGAATAAACATTTAGGTTGCCTGCTCGAGCATTTCTTGTTGTGCTTTGCCCTCCGCTCTATTGGGGTTCTCAACCCATGACCCTAGGGTGGTCTCACCTGCAAGATAAAAAGAAATTAACATGATACTTATTCTTCTTGCATACAAAACACATCTTTCTTTCCAAAGGAAGAAAACTAAGTCTTGCATCCAAAAACACATATCTATGTCAAGAAATACAGCAACCATATATGTTGTGCATATGTACACATGTTCTTCTCTAATAACACTAACGCATTAGGTTTCCATTTAATTCATGCAAGAACACATTTCCTTACAAGAAGTCTAACTTACTAATTATTATTTCCATGCATGCAATTTCATTTTTAGTAAAATCTATCACATTTAGTTACTCCTTTTATGCATGAAAATGCATATTTTCTTTTCAATAACTAACAAAATAATTTGTTTCTTCTTGTGCATGCAAATTCGCATATTCATTTCCAAAAATAAAATATAATAGATACTATTCTTATGCACATAAGCACATATTGTCTTTAAGAGGCTAATGTTTCTCTTTAGGAATCTAATGCATAGGCATCATGCAAATATCTCATGCAATATTTTAATGAAATAACTTAGTTTCATTGTCTTTTCATAAGAAAAGTTAACAAACATTCCTTTTTAATGGAGAATATGGTGACCTCTTAAATATTTATGTGTGAAGGGTTCATGTGAAAGCGCTTTTAGGAGAAACAACATTCCTAGCTTATCTTGTTATATGCATGAGATAAGCAAATATTTTTAAGAATTTACACATAGATAACTTATATTTTAAGTGTCGTGAACTAGAAAATGTATTTCTCTCAATTGGGGACATTAGGATTCTTTGGCATTTTGCAGGCTAGCTATATTCACCATGTCCATGATTACACACACACTTCCTTAAGGAAATATACTCAATCCTTCTATATAAAGTTTGAAAGAGAATAGTACTTGAAATCTTCTAAGCTCGAAGACTTCAAATTGACTATGTACTAACTATTACAGTGCGAGTTAATCCACCATGCTTGTAGTTTCTTGGAGCTTGGAGAGACTGCAAAGAGTAGTAATTTGATGGAAACTTCTATTGGTTTTCATTGACAAAAATCACAAACTACAAATTTCAATGACGGACATCATACAAGTTGCTTTTTCGTCCATGGTTTTGCATGCTTCATGCCGCAACAAAATAATAATGTCAATAATATTTGGTTACACTAAAACCACTCTTTGTCTTGTAATATTTCTTTAAATATCCTCCTCTAAAATTAAACTAAAAACCATGGTATTTAAAGGTTATTTTAGGGAAAATGAATAGGATGAATATGGAGGTAAATTGCAAATAAACAAATCACAACTCTAAAATGCAATGTGTCGAAAAGAAAAATTGAGCAGAATGGATTTAAAAACTAAATTCCCATCCCTCTTGTTTGAGCACTACACGTGAACCCTTAGAAAAGGTCTTCTCCCTCCCTACTTCACATGGTTATTGATTTCAATTGTTTCCTCATGTGTTAATCTGCAATATTTTTACATTATTAAATGATGAATAGGTTCTCAGAATACATATATATCATACTATTACTCATGCCATATATCTAGAACAACCAAAAGGAAATCTTTCCCCTTCAATGTGAAGAATTTTATTTCCAAGAAATACCATTAAATAAATTAATAATCTTTTTATTAATAGTCATAAGAATTTATAGATGCAAAAATATTGAATTTTTACTTCGAATCACTTAGTCATTATTCAATTTCATATAAATAAAAATAAAGTCTCTTTATTGAATTACTATCACTTACCAATTACTCTTTGAAATCATGTTTACTATATGAAAATAATTTAACTACAGGTGGTTTCTCAGTTGTTTCAAGCACTCTAATATTGGTTTGATATCCTATCAGCAAGAACCTATGGTGGTTCCATTGCCTCCATTGAAAGTTCCCTGTAAAGTATGATAAAAAAATTGGTTATAATCACTGCAATTACAACATTTCCAAACATTAATTATTTATACAATGTTGGGTGATATTTTAATCATAGTACTTTCACTATTACTCAAAGAGAACCTATCTCTCTAATCATCAAAGTGACCAATAACTACATCAAATTCATATTGTCTTAAACCTTGCTAAAGACATTCACAATATTGGTAATAAAGTAATGGAACTTACATTTCTAATAATCCCTTTCGGAGCATTAGGCTCCTTTCCTGTCAATATGTACATCAAATTTTTACACAATCATATAGAAAATTATTTTTTAACACATCACTTATCTAATTAATTAAAATTTTCACCTACAAGAACCATAGTGGGCTAAAGAATGCTCCTCCAAACCAATGGGAATGGTTCCCCACAACCAGATTGACCCATTTTTGCATTCCGTATAGTTCTATGACAATGACCACATTGAGTCTAGCATACGATTCCTCCTAGTAAAATTTTCCCTATTCCTCTAAAAGGGTCCTATCTATGAAGAATTTAGAGCTCAATATCTCACTCTTTGGGCCTCCTCTAACAGACTCCAAAAACAACAGAGTTGCCTCAGGATTTTTACCCTCTTCACCATATTGGTCAACTCTTTTCCCTTACTAGGATAATATATCTATAGGGAGAGGAAATCTAGCCAGGAAACCACCATCATCCCAAGCCATCCTAGCCTTTGATAACTGTCCATAATTGTCTAGCATCTAAAATTATGTTTTACCACCTTTTTCCATTGTAATTTACATAACTAACCATATGCACATTATCATCAAATGAAAAGGAACATTTAAGTACATCATGCATTCATAATTGTCTCTCAACATTAGTCACAAAATATCTAAAAGTAAATTTAACACAAATTCATAACCAACATCTCATATCATACAGGTGGTAATCATTTAAAATTTTCACATAATTATTGACATGGAGTTTTAGAAAAACAATATCAACCTTTCATATCATAACATTAAACATTATACCTTCTCGTTTGCAGTCGCAATTCACATTGCAACATTTTACTTTCACGAGTTCTTATGTTTCTACTAAGCCACCCCTTCTTAATCACATGAGAAACAATACTCATAATTGTTTTTAATAAAATCATACCCTCTACAAAATACTTTTATGCACAAAACATTTGTCAAATACATTAAAGATGCATTTTATTTTTATATGCATCTATGTTCTCAAGATTTTAATATATTAGAAACATATTTGTTTTTCTTTTCTTTCACAAACAACTTTCATGAATTAAAAGTAAGCATAACAGGTAGGGATACATCCTCGAGATGTTGAAACGAGGTTTCCATAAAGTTGTTTTTCCAAGATTAATAGTTAAGGGAATAGTAATTTAATTATTAACATTCCCATGGTTTCTAACACATGAAACATTTCATTTCATTTATGTATATGCATCTAATCAATAATCATTAATGCATACTATCTAACATCACCATCAACTTGTAAAGTTGTGAAGTTTAAATAAACAAGGTAATTTGCATCATATCATTACTATTATTTCTATCATTTGGGTAGAACCATTATACCAAGCACTTTAACAACACTACTGAATCATGATCAAAGTTCTTTGTAACCTCTAATATCTTGTCATCATAAGCATTCATTGCTAAAAAGTATCCACATTTGCAATCATGGTAGTTTCTTGCATAAAATATTGTTATGCATAAACACTTATGCAAATCTTCATTCATATAAAACATTGATTTATCTTGAATGTGTAAGTTTTGATAAAAAGATAGGGTAACAATCCAAACAACCACAATTCCATAGTTTATTGCTACCGACAACATGAAGTAAACTACCACAATAGCTTTTTTACAACTTGCAATAAGATTTAGTCAAAATTGATTAATGCATATAGTTTCAATACTTAGTCATGCAATACTAACTAATCAATGCTACCAACCATCTTAAATTTGACCATGACAAGACTCAATCATGTTTTAGCCATTACAATCAATAGTTACAAATTGACTTATTTTTATCTTTAACTTCTAAAGGGGTTCTTGAAATGTATTTTAAAACATTATATTGTCCTCTTCAAGGACAACCCCCACCTTTTACATTCATACATTCATTCTTTATAAGAAATGCAATGTGTTTTTAGTGATGTTCTTTAAATGAACCATAATCGTTATTGTAATAGTATGAATGTAGATATTGGTAATTAATCCTCATTATCACTAGTGAATTATCATGATTTTTCATAAATGAAACAAAAGTTTTATTGCCGTTTATCTGCATTAATATTTAGATGTCATGACCACAATTTCAAAGCAAGCATTATCACTTACTATTCTTCAATGTGGTTATAAACATGTGTCATGAATCTCATGTGAAACGTAATTTTCTGCATATATTGTTATATAATATTGTTAGAATCATACCTGAGTTGATGCCTATTAGCATCATACCTATGTTTATTTTCCTCTTACTAATACCTGGAAGGTTCCATTACTGCAACCTTTTTCTCTGATACCACTTGTAACAACCCTCTGTGAACCTCGTGGAAAAGTACAAAGGATTAGAAAATTTTATAGAATTTACCAACATGTAAATTTTTGAATTACTATTCCATATTTCTCTTAAGACAAATATCTTTCTAAACTTTCCTAACTTATCTTGTTATATGCAAGAACTAAGAAAATATTTTTAAGAATTTATGCTCATATAAATTATATTTTAAGTGCAACACCTGTGAACTGGTGAATGGTTTAACTCTCATCCAGGGGCATTTAGATGCCTTGGAATTTTCCAGGCTAGCTATATTCACCTTGTCAATGAATCCACATATGCCTCCTTCGGCGCATCTACTCAATCCTTCAAGAGAACGCTTGAGAGAGAACAATAGATTGAAATCTTCTACGCTCGAGTGCTTGAAATTGACTATGCACTCACTACTACAATGTGAATTATTCCATCGTGATGGGACTTTCTCAGTGCTTGGATAGACCTTGAATATTAATAATTTGTTGGAAACTTCAACCTTTTTTCACTGAGAAAAAACCATAAGCTACAAATTTCAATGACAAACATCATACAATTTTTTTTTCTTCCATTGGTTTTCATTCTCCTTGCTATAATCGAACAATAATGTCAACAATATTTAGTTGCACTATAAACTATTGTTTGTTTTGTAACCTTTCTTATAGTTTTTCCTCCAACAACAATAACAAATCCATTGTATTTAAAGCTTATTTAAGAGAAAATGAATAGTGTGAATACATAGTTAAATCACAAAGCAAACAATAGCAACTCCAAAATACAATGCATCAGAAAAAATAGTCAAGCAGATGGATTTAAGAACTAAACCCCCATCCCTCTCATGCACACACTACACATGAAACCTTAAAAAATATCTCCTCCCTCTCTCAATTCCATAAAGCAAGATAACTTATCAAGTTCGATACAAACCACTTTACATAGTTGTTGATATCAACTGTTTCCTCATGTGTTAATCCATAATATTTTTACATTATGAAATCATGAATAAGTTCTCGAAATAGAGATATTACATACTCCTCCCCTTAAAGATAATAGCATCCCCGATTCTTATCATTAACTATTACTCATGAAATATCTAGAACAAGGAAAAGGAACTCCTTCCTCTTCAATGTGAAGAATTTTATTTCTAAGAAATACCATTAAGTGAAACAATAATGTTTTTTATCAATAGCCATAATCATTTATAACTACAAAAATATTCAACTTCTACTTCCAATCACTAAGCCATTATTCAATTTCATAGAAATAAAGACAAAGTCTCTATACCGATTTACTATCTCTTACCAATTACTCTTGGAAATCATGGTCACTATATGAAAAGAAAAAATTGTAGATCATTTCTTTGTTGTGATAAGCTCTGTAAGAGTGGTTTGACAACCCAATATCAAGAACCTAGGGCGGTTCCACTATCTCCATGGCAAGAACCCTGTAATGTATGACTAACAAACTCAATATAGTCACCACAATAATAACATTTTGAAACATTAATTATTTATGAAATGTCAAGTAATATTTTAATCATAGTACTTTCACAAGTACTTAGAGAGCACCCAACTCTCTAATAATCAAAATTATCAATAACTATATGATGTGCCTACTGTCTTATTCTTTACGAAAGACGTCCAAAAGATTGGTAATACAATAAAGGAACTTACATTTCGGGCAATCCATTTCCGAGCACTAAGCTCCTTTCTTGTCATGATGTATATAAAATTATTACAAAACCATATAGAAAATTCATTTTTATCACATCACTTATCTGATTAGTTAACTTGCTAGGTTATGAGAACCACAGTGCCCTAAAGAATTCTCCTCCCAACTAATGGGGATTGGTTTCCACAACCATATTGAGCCAATTTAAAATTCCGAACAATTACCTAACAATAACCACACTAGGTTTAACATACGATTCGTCTTGGATGCTTCCTACTTATTCTTCCAAAATTTTCTTCTCTATGAGAAATTTAGAGCTCAACAACTCAGTCTTTGGGCCTCCTACAAAAGGATCCAAAATAAAAAAAATTTCCTCAATATTTTTCTCCTCTTCACCATCTTAGCCAACTCTTTTCCCTGAGTGAGACCATTTATCTCTAGGGAGAGGAAATTCAGGCAGGAAACCACCATCATCCTAATGCCTCCTTGCCTTCCATGTAATAGCCCCAGGTTATATTTCGATGTCAAAAGGAAACAAATCAACCAAGTTCATGGGAAACATATTCCAAGTTGAAGGGAGGGGGGAAACATCACATTGGGGGTCACTTATGGTTAATTAATGGCTATGGAAATTGGCATTGGCATTGGTAAAGGAAAAAAGGAAATAAATGGAAATTTAATATAAGGAATGAAGGAAACTAAGAGAAAGCAAGATTAAGAGACAAGAATATGCATGCGAGGGAAATTAGAAAAAAATAAAAGGAAAATGAAAGAAAAGAGGAAAGGAAAAGGAAGAGACATCAAACATACTACAAGAAAGAGAGAGAGAGGGAATAACCCAAGAAAGCAAAGGAGAAGCAAAGTAAAGCAAGGGAGTCCAAGAGGAAGTTTGCACAACAACAGGTAAGGGAATAAAATAGTTATGGATTATGTGTGATTTAGTATCCCAGGATTTTATGCATGGTGCATGCATTATTTTACTATTTTTGTTTGTTTTGATTGACATGGGATTTTTTTGGATCCACAGTTATTTCAACCTTGCCTTTCCATTTCCTAGACATCCATGATCTGGTTGGTTTCCTAGTTTGGTTAATATTTGGATGGTGAGTACATTTTAGATCCTCATGAGGTGGTCTCATGAAATTTCCCAAGGGTCAAGGGTGGAAATGGGCTTTTTCTGAGAACTCTTGACAGAAGGATGGAGACGGGAAAATTCCTCTGGGTATGGTGAAGACATTGGAGGCATCCATGCTTATTTAGTTTTGGTGATTTATGGACCGGTTTAGGTGAAATCATTGTGGTTGATGGTTGAGTAGGTTTAGAATCTAGAAGCCCTGGTTTGTTTTGTTTTGGTTTATCCGATGTGATCCCACATTCATGCTTAGAATATCACATGGGGGTGATTAGTTGCAAGAGATATTTAGTTCAACCCAATCTATGGTTGGGTGGTATGTGGAAGTACTTGACTTGTTTGGCTTATGAATATGTTATTATGTGTTATTTCATATTTAGATATATGAGCATATGTATTGGTTATTATATTATTTTATGACTAGTTTTTGATGGCTTCATTCTAGTTAAATGTTAGTTACATGCATAGTATAGTCTTGGTATATGATGTTATTTTTTTATGGATCCTGTTCATGGTTTGATAAGTTATTGTATGAATATATGAATGCATGGGATAAAATGCATTTCTTATATCTAACATGAGATGGTAGCAAGACTTCTTGATGATAATTTTATGAAGTAAGGAAATAGTGAGCAGAATGTGCATTCATGGCCTATAGGTATTATGCTTTCACTGCTTTTTTCAAATGGTTATCATGTATTGGCTAAGTTTGGAGTAGGAGGAGAGCATAAAATTAAGTATACAGACACATAGACCTTGTTGATAGCGTTTTGGAAGGTTTTGGGTAGTTTCCTTAAAGACTAGCCCAAAAATCTAGAAATGCGTTGCTACCTGCACCCTCTGAACTAAAGGATTTTGGCTACAACCACATGGAATAAGGTCTGTGTGTGTGGTTGGATATATCCACCCACATGCACAACTTCTCATGCTTGTGGCTAGGATGTACGTTCAGGAAAAATATAATTCCATCCCAGGGCAAGATCATCAACAGATGATATCTAGTATTTGGGTGATGTGGTTCTCTAGGGAGATTGCAATGAGTTTTCTATTTGTAGACCCCACTTCCATAATTAGAACATAGATGTTGGGTCATGTCATAGTAACTCTTAGCTCATGTTTACTCTAGAAATCTTATAAAAGCAGGTAAATGTGGGGTGTGGTGTTATAGAGTTGAATCTGAGTGAGGTTGTAGAACTCAACCTCAAGGTAAATGTGGATTGACATGCATGTTTATAGGTTTAGCATGCACACATGATGGTTAATTGTTTTTATACATTGCGGTCATATCCACATTCATCGTTATTCACGCATGATAATTAATTTGTTGGTATATGAATTCTGGTCATATGCATGTTGATTGTTGTCATTATGACAATTAAGTTCTTGATATTATTATGTATCGTGCTAATATGGAATGAATTGTGTAGATGTAATAGCCTCCCTTGAGATACATTGAGGTATGATTTTGATCATGTATTATATTTGGTTTACCTAACATGGTATGTTTACAGAACATAGAAGACTAGGGATGAAGAGAGAAATAGTTGATTAGAATTCATACAACTCTCTGTACAGGCCATAAGATACATTGGTGGGAAGGGAGAGATTATTTGAGCAGCTGGGAGAGGGAGACACTCTTATCTAGTAGGTACATTGAGAAGCTTGAAGGTAGAGACCGTAAGTTGCAAGGCATATAATGCGTTATTGTTTGAGGCATAGGAAAGGTTTGTGAAAGCTCAAGAGAAGCAATTTGAGGTTAATGTAGTCATCATCTAGTGCCTTTCAAATTTGTAGAAGCTCGAATAGCTAAGGATCAGTCATGGGGACAACAGGAAGAAACAATGATGGTGTAGATGGAAGAAAGTCTCAGAAAAGGTACAATATGGACAATTATGATACAGTGAAGAGTAGCAGACTCTTGGATACACCTGCGAGGAGTTTTAGACGTCATTGATTTTATTCTTGTTCTACTTCTAGGATACATCATCACATTCACCATCAGCATCATAGGAGGAGAGAGTATTTTCCAGAATATTTCAAGAAATACAAGCCTCCTACTTTTGATGGTGAGTTGACTAAGTTAGAAGATACCGACACATGGATGCATGGGATGAGTTTAATAGAGTCTTTAGGAAGAATTTCCTATCTGAGATATATCATGATGGAATGGCCAACGAATTCTATGAGCATGCGATGAGAAAGAAAAGATCCAAAGGTTCATCAAAAAATTCCCATTATCATTCAAAGATCAGATTGAGTTTGATGAGTCTCAGTCATTGAAGGAAGATACAACATTTCTATGAACAATCAAAGTGAGATCTTGAGTTCAAGCATGAGTAGAAGGGTAATGTGAAGACTAAAGGGAAATGGCTTAATAAGAGAGAAATATCTCGGCATGCAGGTGATATGGAAAATGTTTCACCTCCTAAGAAGTCCAATGCAGTTGAGAAAGGACATGGGTCTCAACTTGTGGAGCAGTAAAATAAATGAAATCGCAGAGAACCATTATGGCGTTGAACCTATGGTGGAGATCATCACACAAAGGATTTCCCTTTGTATTAGAGTGGCATAGCAGAAGTGTGAAAAGCCTCATATATACAATGATGAGGAGGCATAGACCGTTGGAGATGTAGGTCATAGAATTCCTTGGATCTATGAAACAGTGGATAATAGGCATGCAAATCATCAGACATCTATAATCGACATGGAAGGTGGAACCAAAGGGACAACTCCAGGTAGAGTCTTAGTGCATCCTGTAACAGAATAAGCTTATGCTCTAGGATCAAGCAATAGAGCAAGTTAAAGTACATAGAAGCACTTTGGGGTCCAGGAAGCTACATGGACTATGGTTGGTCATATTTAGGCATGATAGTTGATTTCCAATTATAGCTCAATTAGCCAAGGGAATCATAAGCTCTTGAGAGATGATATGTGGAGGTGTTCAATTGCAAGGCAGTGTCTTTGGTATAGAAGGGAAAGGTAACTAGTATATTGTTATATTTATTAATGCAAAATAATTGTGCGTTCATGGAAAACGTGATTGTCATAGATCTTGAGGAAGGCTCATGCTAAAATTTCACTCATGAATCCTTGGAAGCACTCAAATACCATGGGGATTGAGTCATGGTTCTTGTTGAAATTATTGTGCTTTCGGTGTTTTACAATTTTTTCCTGCTTGATTTTTTGTTTTGATTATCATTGGTGCATCGCTATGCTAATTGGTTTATGGTATTGTATTGTTGTTTAATTTTCCATGTTTTCTTTATCTTGTCTTTTATTTATTTCCTTTTATGTTTTGAGGGTCTTGGGAATTTGTTGGGGAAAGAAGAAGATAGTGGAGCTTGGGAGAGCTTAGTGAAACCCAAAAAGTAATATAAGTCTCAGATGAATCCCAATACATGAATAAGGGGCGATTGAGGGAAAGAATATGATAGTCTGTTCAGCTAGTTGGGTCCATTGGGGTAAATTGATAGTGACAAGACGATCATGGGAAATGTAATAGGAAGGTAAAGTAAATGGACTTCAGGTATCATATTCCTTGCCTACGTTGGGAACTGTTGTTATCAATGTTGTGCATGTGTTTCATGAATGAAGGAAGTTCTCTTAACCCTAACCTTATGAACATTGGTAATTATGTTTTGATCATGATTATGCTAGTAACACATATTTCATTAAATTTGGAAGTAGTCAATGTATCTATAATTTAGAACTTTAACTAGATTAAGTTTTTTGAAAATGAGGAATTATAAAATCACTTAGTTCACTAATTTAAATGTATATCTTCAACATTTTTTGTGCAAAAATTATCATGATAAACTATATAAAACAAATTTATATAAATTTGCAAAAGCAAGTCTTTCACATATTAATCTTGGATTCCTTAAATTATCTCTTTTAATATTTTTATGGCTTGTATTAAAAGCTAAGTTTGTTAAGGTTATTTTATGAAAATAATATTGTGTATGTTACTATTATTAACACATTTAATTATAATCCGATATAGTAAATCTCATGTATGTGTTAAGTTACGATTATTACTAAGACAAGGTTGGCACACTTTAAAAGTCTATCACCTTTGGAACACTAGTAATATGGTTGAAGATTAAAAACCCTATTAGATCATATAGTTTATACTCATATTGGATTTAAATTTCAAAATTTTTTTGATGCTACCAACCTTCTTGATATTTTAACTAAACAAAATTATGATGATCTTGATACTATTATTTTAATGCTTTTTTAGCATAATAATAAAATTGTAAAGAATTTCGAGTAATATATTTTTGGCTTCTTATATACCATATTTGATCTTATTGGATGATAATGATCATTATCACCATAATTGTTACATACTATTGTAGGAAGTTTGCACCATTTTAGAGTTGATGGGAAAAAATAGTTTTTTAGGATCAAATTAAATGTTGAATGGGAGTAGTAGCATAATTTATTTTTATTTATTATTTGTACTTTTGTGTTAAAAGCTAAGTTGATTGAGGCTTACTTAATGAATAATAGATTAATATGCAAGATATATATTAAGTATAAAGTTATTTAATGACAAATTTTCATAGTAATGTGTCCAATATATACCAAAATAGATCCATCTTATGTATGGATGTAAGATGAGCCTAGAGGGATCAAATTTCTTCAGGTGCAAATATTTTTCGAGCGAAAAATACAATGTGTTATTTTTCATTGTTTAAATTGTATTTTTGAATGCTAAATAGAGCATATTTAAGACCAAATAAAAATTTTAACCATAAAAACTTACTTTTCTTATATATATATATATATATGAAGTTGATATCGACATACATTAGTTAACATAGATCTTCAAATAGTTTATTTGGATCTCTAGTTGAAATATTTTTGAAAAGTATAAGATTTAAACATCCAATTCACACATTTTTTATTTACTTCCAATTGCTTTACAACACACACACACACACACACACACACACACACATATATATATATATTTAATTATAATGGATATTATTTTTCTATTTAGAACATAATTTGTATTTTAAAGGGGCACAAATGCCACACAAAGTTACACATCCCCTCATACTAGGTTGTAGAATGAGCCTCTTGGCTCAGGTAGTAATCATTTTAATGATCAAAATCAGTCATGAATTAGAGTATTCACAAAGTAGTACAATTTGATTATTTTCAAATACAACAGGAAAGATAGAAAATTGACTAAACTATTTATTACAAATGTTTAGTTTTTATTCCTTTAGTGTTTAAGGATATTATATTGAAAATAACATATTAACATTGATCCAAAACTATGATTCCTTACATTATTTATATTATCATTAATATTTATATTTATGTATTAAATTTGACTCATCAATAATAGGTTTTGTAAAAAAAATCTTACTTATAAAGTTCTTTAACAATATATTAATATTGTGTTTCTTACTATTATTGACCATTTTAAATTGACACTAACTACCTTTCCTATATTGAGTACATATTTATTATACTAGTACAATGTTGGCACCAATTCAAAATCTATAAGAGGAAATATTTTATAAGCCTAGTTGTGTTGTTCAATGATCAAAATATTTTTTCTATAAATTAGAGTGCAACAAAAGAGAAAATTTTATTTATATCAATTATAATAAGGAATATTAGGGAAAAATAACTTCAAAAATTATTACAAGTGCCTAGCATTTATTCATTAAGTGTTTAAATGGTTTATATTAAATAGAATAGTAATTAGCTACACCACTATTTCTTTAATAAACCAGGTTTATAAGATGTTTTTAAGTGCATTATTGAATTTGATTATGCATATTTGATATGATGAGAAGTCATGTTGGTAAAATAAAGCTTTGAAAACTTAAATATTTTATGGAAATGTCACGCAATTTGTATTAACACATGATTACATTGAAATACTACATAATATGAAACTCCTCCAAAAATAATATGAAGACAATATTTGATATACAACAAATATTGAAAAGTGCATTTGAATGTATATTAATGGATCCTTTCAAAAATAAAATTACATTCATGAATGATATAAACCTAATATTAAGATATTCTCTCAAGTAGATCAAGAATGACTTCTACACCATATTCATTTATCTTGGTCTTCTTGCAATGTTATTTCTTTTGCATCCATTCCCACACTATGGTATTAATTGGAATAGGTCTTCTGTGTCATGAATATTTCATACCCAATTGTTTATGGGTTAGAATTATCCGCTAATA
Source organism: Pinus tabuliformis (assembly GCA_031772625.1). Taxonomy (NCBI): domain Eukaryota; kingdom Viridiplantae; phylum Streptophyta; class Pinopsida; order Pinales; family Pinaceae; genus Pinus; species Pinus tabuliformis. Next base: position 284,638,581 of record CM062815.1, read on the forward strand.
GCAAGGGAATCTCCCTAGTGTAGAATCCCAACTAGATTCTGCATCATTTACTTTAGGGATCCTGTTTGGTATGTAGGCCTGATTGTCGTTCAGCTAATTTGAGCTTGCTTCAGACATAAGTGGGGTACTGACTCAGTTGAATGTATGGATTTCAACAAACACAAGGAAATAACTGACAAATGTTCATAACATGAGTCTCACATAAAGGAATTGTTATAAAGACTTCAAATAGGATCATGCCTATGTAAAGAATGTGCTTAACAACTATGAAATAGTTCACAGTAACTAAGCATCTAAAAGTTTTAGCAAATGAATAGTCAATGATAAGATCATGCCAATATTAATGAAACAATTCGTCAATACAAGCATAAAGTTAGCATATCATATATGATCCATGTGTTACAAAAAAATATTCATAGCCTAGGAAGGCACATGAGGAGACCACGCATCAAAGATCTCTCACAAACATTTGATCCATCAAGAAACTAATATCCATGGCATCATAACATAAAATATTCATCTAATCCAATAGTGGAAAATAACTATTAATCCTTGTATTTATTAGAAAAACACAAGTGTTGTCAAAACAATATGTCCCAAAAATAAGTCCCAAGCTAAAAGTCCCTTGTTGTTGGCGGAGAATTCCAGCCCGTCAACACCAATATTGCTCTAAAAATTTTCCATTGTATTTCCTTGACATAGGATTCCCCCAATCAAACTTTACATTAAGATTCTCACTTTCATTATCCCTAAATATCTGAGATGGATTTTTCTATCCAAATCATCTCTCCTACATCCTCATTTCCTAATCTAACTAAAAGCATCTTTCCTTTCACAACATTAATCATTGGATTGAATTTTGGATTTGTCTTGTTGCATTTGGGTCCAACATATATTGGTTCATCTATCGTATTATCAAAATGTCCATCCATAATAATTGAGATTACATGGAGTGAATTACAATCAACGTCAACAATGTGCCTTGTCTTGGGCCAAAAATCCTTAGACGATGAACCACTTGCATCTATTATTCTACGATCATTATAGATTCCATCTAATATATCAATAACTCTTTCCCAATAATCTACTTTATTTTTATCCTCCTTTGTAACAATTAGTGAATCTTCATTCCTAATAGTGTCTTTTGAAATTTTTATGTATGATGTTATCCCTTCCTTTAGTTATTTTTAAATAGGCATCAAATATGGCTTCCCTATGGGAATTATAGGTCGACCTTCATCATCTATATTCCAAAACTCAACTAGTTCTGACCACTCAACATCTCTAATGGATTCTTTGTGCCTTAGTACTGGAAGATCATTGAGTACTAGAAATCGGAAGTATTGGAAATTAAGATGTCCAACTAGAGCACTTTTTACCTCCTTGATGTATCCATTAACAAAATTTTTGGAGTCATAGACCTCGTCAATAAGTGTAGGTGGAAACACTCGATTTTCTTCAATTAAGAGATATGTATCAATCATTTTAGGTAAATAATATATATCTTTACTTTTCAGGTTGGAAGACTTTCTTCCGTAGGTTCCATCTATGTCTTCATATGTCTGCCCAAAATGAAAGAACCCAACCTCAATAGTGATGAAGACACCAAGTGTAGTTAAAAGTGATAAAAACATGAAAAGATAGTGATTCTTATTATCACTTGCTACATTGTCCAACTGTAACAATAAATATGGAGGAAGAGGTTTAAAATCAACATTTTTACTTTTTGATCTTCCATGAGATATAAAATCATCCTTGTACACTTGACATTTTAAGTAAATAGAGGTGTCAAGTAATGCATTTGTAAGTGGGTTTCTTGAAATTCCACTCTCATAAAGTAGATCACCAGAAATATAAATTTGTGGGTCTTCAAGGTCCCTTAAGCACTTTGCAAAGGATGTAATAGTAAATTTTGATTGCATATGTACAAGTGGTAGAGATAAATGATCAAAACCTCATGTCTTATGTCCATGTGTTAGCATACTTATCAATGAAAAACCTAAATTTGTTCCTACAATAGATTTTGATGTGACACATAGCCTTGGGATTGAAGTCTTTTTTTAATCCATTTTATCATGGATAATTCTCAAATACTCATTTGGAAACCACTTTGACATAATTCTATGGGTATATTAGAAACATATTCCACACATAAAAATGTTGTTGTGTTTGTTTAGCCTACCTCGTGCCTTTTCTTCTAGCTCTTTTGTAGTCTCTGACTTCATCTTTTCTTTTAACATAATACATTCACTCCATATATTGAAGTTGCTGTTCTTTAAAATATCCACATCTCGAAACTTAGTATTCAAGATCTTGCTCATTGTTGTCTTTGATATTGATGGGTAATTGAGCTTTTGAAGAGCCTCATTGATCTATTTTAACAAAACATTTTTTGTGTAAGTCGAAGGAAGCAATCTTAAAGGAACAAATGTTCCATCTACTTCCACTTGACATGTTTGGTTTTGGTGAAAAATATCAATTATCGATTACAATTATGTGCAATATTTCTATGGATACCACTGTGTGTGCTCATGCTTTGCATGTGTTGGTTTTACCATGAATAGCTTTGATCTGTCCATGTTGAAAATGATGTTGGTAGCTATAGACTGTGCTTTGAGGAATCTTATGTATCTTATACCATGCTTTCTTACAAATAATATTCCCATTAAATATGATGTCCTTTACATTTATAGAAATAGGTGGTAGGCCATGACCATGGCTCTTTGACATGACTGTGTTCAACATGAGTGAATTCAAGACGAATTCCCTCATACCATTTGTATTTATTTGTCTCATACCCTTTCTAGCACCTGCAATGGCCTTCCTATCCACATTTTGAAGACAATATTTCTTACAACATACATCTTCTTCCAAAAGTCAAATTTCTTTCTCTTCATCTATTTTTGTTTGACATTTTGCAAATTATTTTATATCCATAACTCGTTTACCCCTTTTATATGGCCTTGTTACATGCATATCAATTGAGTTTCTATAATTTTCATTACAAAGATACCAATTGAGTTTCTATAAAAAAACTTTAAGTGATTTTTTTTCCTCTATAACATCCCATATCACCATTTCCTTCAGTGGCTCCTTGAACTTTTCCTCGACCCTTAATATCAAACATTTGTTGTCCACCAAATTATTTATTGGAAATCTAACCAAATAGTGTATAGAATTATCCTCAATTTGGCATATTTCACAATTTCCATATATCTCTTCCAAAAAAAAACCAAATTCCATTTCACCCTCAATAATGTCATCCTCATGGACATTAACTAGCATTCATTTGGAAATGCACACGCTTGTTACCATGCATTCATTTGTAAGAGAAACATTTGTACATATGAATCTAACCCGATCTTGGGGAGTATTTATGGCATGATCATGGCAGTGAGGTTCCAAATTTGATTCTGTCCAAATCTCATAAGATTCCAATGTACTCCCCAATGTATGCTCAAATTCTATTGGATGTGGTAGAGGAGCATCATGTTTTAACACCTTCTCAATTTTAACCACTATGCATAATTTATTTATAACATTTCCATGCACCTTATGCCCATGTTTTGTTTGGAATATGGAGCCCTCACTCACGTTCACTCCATGTTGCATTTATATTTCATTCTATCACAAATACAATAATGTTTCCAACAACAATATTGCACTGTGAAATAAATCTATTGCATGCTAGATTTTATTCTAGTACAAACATAAGAACGTTGCTAACACCAATATTGCATTGTAAAATAAATTTAGTGTGCCCTAGAATTCCTTCCACCATACACAAACACATTTCCTACATCAATATTGTAGGGTAAAATAAATCTATCTCATGCTATATTTTCTTCTATCACAAACATAAGCATATCTCCAATAACAATCTTGCTAGGTGAATTAGATCTAACATGCTATTTTTACTTATAACTCAAATACAAACATGTCACCAATAACAACATTGCAAGGTGAATGAAATATAACACATGCTATATTACCTTCTCTCGCAAACATAAGCACATAACAATATTGTAGGGTGAAAGAAACATACCAGATATTAGATTTACTTCTAGCACAAACAAGCATATTGTCAAAAACTCCATTTCAAGGCAAAATAACTCCTATGTGTGGTAGATTTCCTTCTAGCACGTACACAAAGACATAACATTGTAGGGTTAAGGAATCTAGCGCATACTAGATTTTGTTATAGCATGAAGCCAAACATATTTCCAACAACATCCTAGGGAAAAAGAAATCCAGCACATGCTAGATTTCCTTTTAGCACAATCACAAGCACATTTCCAATAGCATCATTGTAAGGTGAAGGAAATATGATGCATACTAGATTTCCTTGTAGCGCAAACAATTGAATTGTGAATAACAACATTCCAATGCGAAAGAAATCTAGTGCACACTAGATTTCCTTATAACTGATATACAACCACATTATCATAAACTCATAGAAGGGTGAAATAAATCTAATGTATGCTATATTTCCTTCTAGCACAAACAGAAACACATTACAACATTTCTAGATAAAAGAAATCTAACACATGGTAGATTTACTTCTAGCACAAACAAAAGCATATTGCCAACAACCACATTGTAGCAGGGAAAAATTTAAAAGAGCGCCCCAATTTATATATATAATAAATGGGTGAATCCGCATGGTATATAGAAAACTGTATAGGATTTTTTTTCATTGATATAATATACAAATATATTTTTTCTGTGAATCTTTCACAGAATTATACAATTTTGTTAAATCTTGGCGAATTTTTCACTAGGTTATATGGTATTGCAAATTCTTGGTTAATGTTCTAAAAAATAGAAAACATTGTAAAATATTGGTGATTCCTTGATAATGTATAAATATATATATAATAATATTAAAATTATTTAGTTAAATTATAATATACTAATTTTCCATGATTTTGAAAAGAAAAATTATGAGTAATGTTGCTCTAGGTTCTTATTATACACTATCGCAATTTTTTTGCATATTTTTATCATGTTTTAGCACAAATGTCTTATCACGTCCCATGGGGAAACTAGTTCGAAAGGAAACCCCAAAGGCATGTGATGCTGAACTAAAGGAATTATTTTGCTCAAACTTGTTCTTGATGTATCTAGATAAGTCAATCATATTTAATGTAATTCATATTCTATAGGCTTCACATGAAAATAAAGTCTATGAATAGCTATATCAAAATCATGAATATTTACATCAAATTATTTTGTTTTCTCATACATCACTTTTCTAAAAGGCAGATACTTCTCCAATTCCTTGAGTTCAAATAAACCAACAACTTTAAAATATGGTACTTCCTCATCATATGTAGGTTTTTCACCTAATTTTTAGATCATAACTATTGTAGTAGTTGTTGCACTTTATTCTATAGTTGAAAACTATAATAATGTTGAATTGGTAAGTTACAATTATTTAAAATCACACAAAATGAAAAATGAAACTGAATGGGAGATAAATATATATTGAAAATTAATTTCCTACACGATGAAAAAAGAATAAAGGTAATAATACAAAATCATTAAAATACTACAATTAGTGAGTTAAAAAATATAAGTCAAATATAAACAAAAGTATCTACATGTTCATTACTTCGAAAAATATGTCACAAAACAATCATCTTCAAAGGATTTTTCACTTCAAGAATGGTATTGCACTAAGCAATCTATCGTTCTCATCTAATAACATGTGATGTTTTTTTGTATTGGAATAAAAGTATAATTGCATTAGATGATTGCTAGTGTCATGATAATAGGACTCCTATGATGAACACATAGGATCCTAGTCAATAGAGGATTTTTCTCTTCAATTGACTAAGCAGATCTCATTTTCCTTTCTCAACAAATAATAAGTATTTTTAAATAAAATATAAAATGAACATAGTATATTCTAAAAGGTGAAGTTTCTTTTGTGACAACACAAAGTGAAAGGGAAAAAAGAACATTCCTTAAATAATCAAATATATAAAGAAAATAATTTATCTTTTATGGCTCAAATTTCTCGTAATGTTATGAAACCAACTCAAGAAAAGATAGAAAAGAAAGATCCACGCCTTAGAATTCAGCCTCTTCGAGGGGGCAACCTCCTTTACGTTACATAAATGAACAATTCTTCGATGATACAAATGACAAAACCTCCTTTCTATATATAGGAGTCTAAGGAGTCACAATATAATCCAGCCGACCTAACAATAATAATATAAAGCCACAAAAATAACAATAGAGGGATTCTATGGGGCACAGAAATAACAATATGGGGGTAATAGGGGCACAACAATATAAATAAGGGGTATAACTACAATAGTAATGGGGTAATCACTAGTATTATAGGGACCCAACATGCCCCTCTCCTTCAAAAAAGTGTTGTCCTCAACGCTTGAGTAGTTCTGGATACTTCTGCATAAAATTCTCATCCTCCCATGTGGAATCTTCAGCGGATAAGTTCTTCCACTTGATAAGATACTCTGAAATTGATCGATTTCGTAGCTGTCGAGTTCTTGTTTCTGTGACTGCTTCCGGTTCCAATATAATTTTTCCTTCCTCGTCAAGTTCTGGCAATATTGTTTGAATTGGGAGCTTGTCACCTATAACCTTCTTTAAACATGAAACATGGAAAACTGGGTGCAATCGAGAAGCTGCAGGAAGCTCCAATTTGTATGCCATAGTACCAATCTTTTGCAACACCTTGTACGGACCATAATACTTTGGTGATAATTTATTATCCTTCTTAGCTTGCTTTAGGGACATTTGCTTATATGGTTGTAGCCGTAGGAATACCCAATCACCTACATCAAAACTTCTTTCACTGCGATGTTGATCTGCCTGTTGTTTCATTCTATTTTGTGCCAACACGAGGTTATCCTTTAAGAGTTGGAGGACTTGTTGTTGATGTTCGATGTGATGTTCCACTGCCTGAACCTTAGAATTTTCTCTTAAATATGATGTGATGGATGGTGGTTGATACCCATAAAGTGCCATAAATGGGGTCATTTTTGTTGCTGTATGGAAGGAAGTGTTATACCACCATTCAGCCAGAGGCAACCATTTGACCCATTGTGTCTGTTTATCAGATACAAAGCAACGAAGATATCCTTCCAAACATTTGTTTACTATCTCAGTTTGCCCATCAGATTGAGGATGATAAGATGAGCTATGAGCTAACTGAGTACCAAGACAAGAAAATAATTCTGTCCAAAAATTTCCAGTGAAAATGGGATCTCTGTCACTTACAATAATCTTTGGGTTTCCATGTAGCTTTTGAACTGTTTCCATAAATGCAGTAGAAACTGTACTGGCTTTAAATGGATGTGATAATGCACAAAAGTGTGCATACTTGGTAAGTCTGTCAACTACCACCATGATGACACTCTTTCCCTCAGACTTGGGTAAACCTGTGATAAAATCCATTGAAACCTCCTCCCAACGTTGGCTTGGAATGGATAAAGGTTGTAATAGACCCGGTGTCTTAATTGTTTCAACTTTATTTTGTTGGCAAACCAAACATTCCGCCACAAACTTTTGAATATCTGATTTAAGGCCATCCCAAAAAAATTCCTTCTTAACCCTGTGGTAAGTTTTTAAAAATCCTGAGTGCCCTCCTAAGGGAGAAGTGTGCAATTCCATAAGAATCTTTTGTTTTAGCTGGGAATTCTTACAGAGGTATAAGCGATCTTTGTACCATAACGAATCATTTTTCCAGCTAAATGTATCAGAAGTACTGGAATCTTGTTGTAGCTTTCGAATAAGTGCCCACACTTCTTCGTCATTCTTCCATTCCTCCCTTGCTTCGTTTATCCAATCTGGTTGGATAATAGAAATGGCACACAACAATGCTTCCACATCCTCATCCTTTCTTGAGAGTGCATCTGCCACCACATTTTGCTTCCCTTTTTTGTAGATGATTTCAAAGTCATAACCCAACATCTTTGTGACCCACTTTTGTTGCTCTTCAGAGGATAATCTTTGTTCTAAAAAGTATTTAAGGCTATCATGATCCGTTTTTACCTTGAAGTGTCTTCCCATTAGGTAGGGTCGCCATTTCTTAAGTGCATGGAGTATTGCCAACATTTCCTTCTCATAAATAGCTTTGCTTAAAAACTTTCCCTTGATTGGACGACTTTCAAAAGCAATGGGTCTTTCATCTTGCATTAGAACAGCACCAATTCCATTTCCTGAAGCATCACATTCCACAATAAAGGTTTTTGTGAAGTCCGGTGTAGCTAAGACCGGTGCTTGGCACATTGCCTCTTTAAGATGTTCAAAGGCCTTTGTTGCTTCCGGAGTCCATGAAAATGAATCTTTCTTCAATAATGTTGTTAGAGGTGCTGCTATTCTCCCATAATTCTTAACAAACTTGCGATAATACCCTGTCAACCCAAGAAATCCTCGCAGATGCTTTATGGATGTGGGGATTTTCCATTCCTTAATGGCTTTAATTTTGCTAGGGTCTACCTTAACTCCTTCATGAGATACAATATGACCCAAATATTCCACCTCCTGGACTCCAAAGAAACATTTGGATCTTTTTGCATATAATTGTTTCTCCTCCAATAGTTGTAGCACCCTGTCAACATGTTCAACATGATCCTTCCAAGACTTGCTGTAGATTAGTATATCATCAAAAAATACTAACACAAATTTTCTAAGGAATGGTTTGAAAATTGAATTCATCAAACCTTGAAATGTTGAAGGTGCATTGGTAAGGCCAAAAGGCATGACCAAAAATTCATAATGACCCTCATGAGTTCTAAATGCCGTTTTCGGAATGTCTTCAATCTTCATTCTGATTTGATGATATCCCGAACGAAGATCCAACTTGGTGAAGTAAATTGATCCATGCAATTCATCCAGTAATTCATCAATGACAGGAATGGGGAACTTATCTTTAATAGTGAGCTTGTTGAGCTCCCTATAATCTGGACACATGCGCCATGATCCATCCTTCTTGTGCACCAATACTACTGGAGCTGAGAAAGAACTTTGACTCGGTTGAATTATACCAGCCTCTAGCATTTCTGCAACCATACGTTCAATTTCACTTTTTTGGACATAGGGATATCTGTACGGCCTGATGTTTGGAGGAACACTTCCTGGAATCAGATGAATAGCATGATCATGATCACGCATAGGTGGGAGACCTTTGGGAGTCTCAAATACCTTGGAATGATTGTCCAAGACTTTTTGGAGATCTGGAGAAATAGATGATTCCAATGTGGAAACATCTAGCGAACATAATTGTGCAATTACACCTCTTTGCTCCTTTTTTAGAAGCTTTGTCATACCATTAGAGCTGATTATCTTTCCTGGTTTCCCTGCAATACCCCTTAATTCAACTTCCTTTCCTTCCGAAGAAAATTTGATGAAAAGTTCTTGAAAATTAAAAGCTATTGTACCCAAGGATTGTAGCCATTGGACTCCTAGTACAACATCAGCACCTCCCATTGGAATGGAAAGCATTGGGCTAGTCAATACATATTCTCCCATGGATAGCTTGATATTATGGCACTTTCCAGAGCAATTTATTGTTCCTCCATTTGCAATCATCACTTGACACTCTGGTGCTGGATATAGGAAGCAATTCAATTCTTTTGCTACCCTACAATGAATAAAATTGTGGGTGCTTCCTGAATCAATCAACACTATTACCTTTTTCTTCTTGATTTGTCCTTCTATCTTGATGGTTTGAGGAGTGGTAATTCCCGCCAATGCATTACAAGATATGGTCGGATTTATTTGTTCTTCATCTAGGCTTTGTTCCTGGAATATATCCTCTTCTTTTGACCTTTCTTGCTCCTTTTCTTCTTCCTCTTCACAATCTATGTAGAATAATTTCTTCTCAGCACACTTATGACCTTTTGTGTATTTGCTATCACAATTGTAACAAAGCCCTTTTGCTCTTTTTTCTTCCAATTGTTGTGGTGTCAACCTTGTAGGTTGTGGAAGACTATGGGCAACAACACTTCCGTCTTTATAGTTGTGAATGGTATGCTTCCTAGTTGCCATAATTTTGCTTTCCATTTTTCTTGCTAACCTGAATGCCTTCTCTAATGAATCAGGTTCCCAAAGGCGCACATCATGTTGGATATTATCCTTTAAAGACCCTATGAACACATCAATCCTATGCTCCTCTGGAATATCTTTTACCCTTATGTTCAATTTTTGGAACTCCTCAATGTGCTCCATTATTGAACCCTTTTGTTTGAGACTTATCAATTGGCTAAAAAAAGTGTTGCTTTTTGTATCCTCATAATGTGCTATCAATTCTTCCGTAAAAATTGCCCAAGTGATAAATTGTTTACGAGAACAAAGCCATTGATACCATACAAACTGATTTGGTTCCAAATATAAAGTTGCCATACGTACCTTTTGTGTGTTTTGCACATTATTGAGATCGAAGAATTGCTCCATCTGTAATATCCATGTGGCGGGATCCTTGCCATCAAACTTCCTCATATCGATTTTTGGAATATGGTGAGTCTTCGATCCAACATTAGAGTCTATGGAATCATGATTAACATTTCTTTTGTTCTCATCATGAGTTTCCTTTACTACCTTTTCACCATTAGTGACCCTTTCTTGTAGCAACTTCTTCAATTCTTCCATGTCTGTCTTCAAATCTATCTTCAAATTTACCATCGAATCCTCCATCTTAGCTTCCATGCCCTTTATCTTAGATTCCACGCCATTTATCTTAGATTCCACGCCACTTATCTTAGCTTCTGTTAGCTTTTGTGAGCGTGACATTTGTTGCACTTGTTCTTGTAATTTTGATATATCATGTAGCATTTCTTCCTCTTCTTCATGAGTCATGCTAGAGCTTTCAGGTTCCTTACTAGGTGTTTGCATTTTCTTTCCTCGGGGCATCAGTTACCGATAATAATGCTTTACTATGCCCTTTGAATTCCGTTAAACCAAGCTTACATAAAAATTTAAAAAAAAACTACACACCTTTTTTCACTTTATAGAAGCCTGATATTGAATCTGATGTATCTCTGTAATTTCGGATCATCCAGTTCTGAAATTGCTACCTGTAGTAGCCTTCTGTGTCCTCTTTCCAATGCCACAAGTCTGAGCCAAATTGGATTCTCCAAGGAAGAGTTATGTGAAATCTCCCACAGTGACTTGCTTTTAGACTGGTTCAGTAGAGCGAACTTGTACGACGTGCCACGAGTCACTGTTTCAACCTTTGAATCTGAAACACACATACACAAAACTACAGTCCGTCCTCTTTCTGTACCTTTTACGAAATTTCAATCCGATCCTCAGAGAGAAAGTTATGACGATTTTCCCCAGGTCACCTGTTTTGAATGTAATTCAGGAGTCTGCAAAAAGACCAACTTCCTCAGATCATATCTCCGAAAATATCACGCAAAAAGCTCTGAAATTCGGACCCAAGGTTCAGCGCCAATTCTTCTCAAATGGGTTTTTTTTGTGACTTCTGAAACGTCACAGAAAAAACGTTATAGCGAAAATGCCACGATGACCTGTTTGGAGCAGCGAAACCCTAGAATCCAAAGCTCTGATACCAAATGTTATGAAACCAGCTCAAGAAAAGATAGAAAAGAAGATCCACGCCTTAGAATTCAGCCTCTTCGAGGGGGCAACCTCCTTTACATTACATAAATGAACAATTCTTGGATGATACAAATGACAAACCTCCTTTCTATATATAGGAGTCTAAGGAGTCACAATATAATCCAGCCGACCTAACAATAATAATATAAAGCCACAAAAATAACAATAGAGGGATTCTATGGGGCACAGAAATAACAATATGGGGGTAATAGGGGCACAACAATATAAATAAGGGGTATAACTACAATAGTAATGGGGTAATCACTAGTATTATAGGGACCCAACACGTAATGTCAACATTATTCTTTATATGATTTAAAGATATTTTTGATTCCTTGGAACACATTTTCTTCTTTCGTGCTTAACTCCTTTCCATTACCTTTATATTATATTTTCATTACTAAACTCACTTCATATTTTATTTCTTCCCTTTTCCTTGATGATGGGTGGAGTGTCCACTCAAATATCGGGCATTTTAAATATTGACACACAATTTATTAAAAAAAAATATCAACAATGGTTGAAAATGTTGATGATGAAGTGGCCTATGATGGAAAACCTTATGAAAAGGATAACGATTATAGGATTCTTGTGAACAGGTTGATTAAGGGATCATTTCAGTTTGCATGAGACATCAACTAATCAAGTAACGCCAGGAGCACTGAAAGAAACTATTAAAGTATGAAAATTAACCATGTGAACATATATGACTTGAAATGATACAAGTGAGGATTTATTTAGGCATACTTTATTTATTCATTAATCTTTTTTATGATGGAATGAATGTATAATAATGATATCTAGGAGGGATATACTGAAGGAAAAATATTTTTGTATGGAAATATTGTTATAATCCTTTTGATTCAACCATGAATTAATATCTCATGATTGAGTCACATCACAATCAGTGAATGGGTAACATAATAATGTTATGAATTTTTATAACACATGAAAGTGAATGCCAATTGAGCTAATATGTGAGACCATATTGCTGATGGATATGGAAGGAAATGGTACTACAAAAGAGTCCAGTTGTCTTCTTGCTTATATTAGAGTTGTAGACTTTAACCTTCTTGCAAATAGTGAGGAGCACCTATCGAGGAGAGGGTTTTTAAGGTAATAAAGAGTAGAGAAGGGAAGTTCCTTGTCATATTACTAAGGTATAGATGGGAGGTGACTAGATGATGTGTTGAGGTGTTGGCTACACCTTCCAACAGATGATGGTGGAATACATGGTATATCAATATAGTATTTTGATATCAAGCAACAAAGATAGATTGAGTAGATGTGATAATGAGTATTGGCATATTGGTTTATTGGAATAAATATTTAGTTTCATATTGTAATGGTAGGTATGTTAAGTAACCCATGAACATTGAATCATAGATCCATTTCATTGAGTATGATTAACAATGAAAAATTATTGAATTATTAGTTTCTTAATATTATTCTAAGAACACCTCATGGATGGTAGCAAATATTGAAAGAAAGGATTTTATTCATATATACTCACTTTTATTTGGTTAATTAAAAAGCTTAGGTTCTAGGTATAATGGTCTCAAATATCAAAATGAGTGTAATTGTGTAAGAAAGGTTAATTACTAAAACACACAAGAGCCAAACACTATGAGAAGGATTCTCATACTTCTGAATTATGATATTATTTATGAATTATACTTGGAATTTATAAGTTGTATTATTATGAATATATATATGGTAATTTTATGTGTATGATACATGATATATGATGGCTATTGAATATGAAAACCCTCAAAGAAAGGTCATTGTTAGGACAAAGGGACCTTGTGATTGCCACACATTATATGCTACTAGTCGATGTCTAGTAGTAAGTTAGTGCTCTCCTTACATGATAAATATATGACAATATGGATCACCTAAGGGATTGTTTAGTGGAGAAGGGGACATCTAATCCTAGACAATGAGTGTACTAAGGAGGAGGAAACTTAAAAATTCATGTGGGATGGTGGCTAGAATATTGTGGGTGAGTTAGAAAGGAGAATGAAATTAATTATTTCTTATGGAAGACATTATATGGGATAGATGCATACCCATAGAGATAAGTATTAAATAAGAAATACATACATATATTTGAATAGATTCTTACATCATGGAATTGGGAAATCTTGTGCATGAGGTAAGTGTTTCTTGATAATTGCTATAATATGTATTCTTACATGATTACTAATGTAGGCATATGTTGGAATGTTGAAGTTTGGTGGTATACCAAGATAGAGAATAGGAAGGCGCTTCAAATAGAACTGAAGAATGAGGAAAAAAAGTGTTTTTAATGAGAAGAGAATATTTATGATTGTGTTATTCGAAGGGGGATATGATAGAATTTCCTAGTATTTAATCTCATTGATTAACTAAATTATGATTAAATGTTCAATTTTGTTTAGCATGTATATTTTAATTACCATGTTTTTTTTACACCATGAGGAAGAAATGTTATGGGAAATTGAATAATGTAAGTATTATATTCCTTGAATTTAATAAAATAATAGAGCTACCTAAGATAGGAGCACATAAAAAAGGGGTTATGATAGCAGGAGATTGGAAAGGTGAGACAGTAGTAGGGGGTTCTACATGCTGAATAATCCTTAGTTTTCCATTTTTACAAACTTTACCTTGTTTCCTTCATCCTCGTGTTCCTTACTAAGAAACTAGAAACCTTAACTACCAGTCATGGAATGCATGTGGTAGTTGTGGAGATGTACACCTTCCATAATTACGAAATCAAGGCGATAAGTACCTTCATCATGGGAATTATGACAGGAGTGGTAAAACCTAGATTTTCTCACATTTTGTTTGAAAAAAATCATGTCCCCATAATAAGGGGGAAAATGAAGTCTCATGTGGTGTTAAGGACGAGGTGATTTTTTGATTCATTCATTCATCATTATACCCCTCACACATGTGGTTGATGTGGTTGATTGAATGTAGGAAATTGACTATAGAGAGGCAATGATTCATTTAGTCTTATAGGCATGTATGTGAATAGTTGTAGGGAAGAAGGAATGATTCGTTATTGGTCATTATTGGAATAAGACAAGAAACATAGTACAATACAATGATGACCTAAATGACATAATTAATTTTGGTTCTAATGCAAATGGTGGAGGCCATTTCACATTCACATGAATGGTGTATGACCATTATCAACTCATGAAAATAATATTGAAGAGAGATTCATGGGGCTAGACACAATAAACAATGAAAATCATATGGAAGAAAAGTAGGTTATAAGAGAGAAAGAAATAGAGTGAGAGGTAAATTAATTCTCTCTTAGTTGATGCTAACATCCATGAAAGTAGTTTTAGAGGTATTCATTAATACTAGGAGGCTGATCAAGGAATGATAAAGACCATTTTGAATTCATTTGATGAGAAGTATAGAAATATGTATATATTATGAAAATATATAAGGAAGAGATTCAAATGGTTAGAAGCTAATTCGTTGGAAAAGAAGAGAATTCTAGAGAGGGAGAACATAGAGAGACTCACAAATTGAGTTGGAAAGGTATCTAGGAAGGATATCAAGCTATGTGATGGAGAATCCATGGATAGAATATGAGGAAAACATAGTGTGGGTTGAATGACCAAGCAAGGAAGCCTTTAAAACTCGAAAAGGGTCAAGAAGTAAGTAAATGTTGTTGGAGTTAATTTATAGTATCTAGAACCTCTATGCACACATAGAGGGAGAGCTCAAAGACTTTTGAGGGAATATTGAGTGGATAGGAAGGTATTCTATTTTTTCTATCTAAGGAAAGTAATGTGTCAACAAAATAGTTGTGTTTTTATAAGAAAAAAATTAGTGGTGAGAAAATGGGACAGGTAATTTTTTGTCCTAAGATAGAATGATTTCCATAAAAATGTTCTAATTTTCCTTTGTGGTATCATAGCCTCAATTGGGGTGGCCTAGTATAAAAAGAATAAGCGCAATAGAGTGTATGGTTCAGTGGAACATTTATCTACCTAAGTTAGTGTTTCCCTTCAACTTTCAAATAGATAAATTTTTCCTTTAGTTCGTTTATTCAACTGATTAATGCAATACACTTTGATCGAGTATTTTAGTATTTGAATGTTGAATTTTGAATATTGCTATAGATTTACTATTTCTTGATAATGGGAAAGCAATGTTATATGTGTGCCAATGTAATTCTTGTAAATGGAATTTTATATGATCGTACAACATTTTTACTAAGTATCATTACCTCTATTTATTTTTGGATGTGAGTGTGCCAGTAAACGTCCATAACATTATATCTTATGATGAACATACTATGTGAATCTATATTATGGTTATAGGATAGCATTAGGGAATAACAAACTGTGGATGGAACATATCCTTTCTTTTCTAATGTTGTGCATGAAACTAGAGGTATATCTTTTTCCTCGTCTACTTAATCATACTCATTTACCTCATATTTTTTTTAATTAAAATAAGAACTCATTTCTTATGCACCAAACTAGAGGTAAAATAGATACAGACCATTTTAAATAATTGTTTTGATTAAAATTAATGTAATAAAAATTTAGATATCAAATATAATTGTGTAAGGGAAAATTCCAAAACACATAATTCCTCTATACCACAGGGTTTTGAAAGCCAGGCTATCCATGAAAATTTTGCTTTCTTCAAGTGCTTCTTGATCATTTTAGATAAAAATCCATATGTATAATGTCTCAAACTATTATTAAGAGTTGTCATGGTGATATTTTTTGTTTGCATGTATGTTTTCATTTGCGGGATATAAGGATCAACTTTTTAATTCGAAACTTAATTGCAGTACTTGGATCTAACAAAAAATTTGTGCACACGTGATCAAATCAGTGTACATGTACATGTTTGTGTTCGTTTAGATTGGCTTTAAATATTAGGGAGAGAGTATATAGGATTTTTCAGGGGAACAAGGCAATCTTGTAGCTCCAAGGAAAACCTGTTTTACATTGAAATATTTGCACACAATAGAATTGGAAACCTAATAGATTTGTAATACACACACACACACACACACACACACACACACACACACACACACACACCGAGTGTAATTTTTCATTGTTTAAGGTATATTTTTGAATGTAAAAAATGAGTTCAGTGTCTTAAACAATTACTTGAGAAGCTGGAACATTTTTACTTTTAATTACTCCTCCTACAAATATTTTATTATTATCAACATTAAAATAATTAGTCATGTATGCTCTCTCCATATACTTACATTGTAAAACTTGACTAAAAAATTTGAACACAATAGATTTAATCCCTCATATATATATATATATATATATATATATATATATATATATATATATATATATATATATATATATATATATATATATATATATATATATATATATATATATATATCACATGTAATTTTTTAATGTCTTCAAAATGTTAAATATCTCTCCTCTTCATGGCTATCATATATATGAATAGGATGTCAACGATTATTGATGTCTATGGTTACCTAGTAAATAGAAATTACACTGTATCTATGCATATAAAATCGCTCAAAATATCTCCTCCATCTTCATCTCGCTAATGAAACTTATTTGAAGTAAATAGTTTCAAATTTATTATTCATTTTATTAAAATTCTCATTTTAATATAACCTTTTTCGTTTCAATCTTGAACGTTTGGATGACAGTGCTTGTTTAGATAATACATATATTTTAAATATATTTGGTTAGTTTTTTTTAATAAGATGTCGTCAGACATCCATTCAATTGTGTTCTAGCTAAAGTTCTCATATGGCCAACACATTACTATTTCAATAATACCAACAACTACTTTATAAATTCCTAGTAGAAATGTAATTGACAGAATTTAAACAATTTTAATGAAATCTGATTTTTAATAGGGTGGCTTCCAGCAAATGGTCTTCTTGTAGAGTTTATCAAAATGTTAGCACCTTGGTATTCAAATAGTAACAACTAATTTATCATTTCTTCATAGAAACATAATTTACATAGAGTGTACATTGAAGATAAAGGGTAATTAACAAAGTAAATGATGGAATTGGGGTTTTACTGATTTTGGAACATAAGGGATTACTTCTTTGGAATATAGATTTTTGAATTTTTCACAGATGTTGACTTAACGATGGGTAGAAGTTGAAAAGAAAGAATGAAACATCAATTATTTTAATGGGATTGAAAATTCTAAAAATCTATTATCTAAATAATATTTGAAAATGACAAGTATATATCAGAAAAGTAATAATTATATATACTAAAAATCCATTAAAACAAAGACATGCTTGTACGATTGTATATTGATTTTTGACTTATTAATTCAAATTTCTCTACTTTACGAACAACCCTGTACCACTATTCTCAATCTTGACTTCTTAATTCAAATTCTACACTTTGTGAACAACCCTCGTATACGATTATGACTAAACAAATACAAGCTTGGAAGATGGCAAGAGCACTCTTCAATCTTTAAATAAGAATGAAAATAAGAGACTTGAATTTTTGAATAAAAATGAATTATTCTTTTATGACCATTTGTTCCAAAAAATGCGGGTCATTTTCTCAAAATTAATCTCAATACCATGAAATATGAGCGAATGAAAGAAAAAACATTTTTTACATAGAATGGGGAGGGTGAAATAACTATCATAAATACTTATTCTTGAAAATTAGGGAAAATGGAAGCTTGTAACATAGTATATTCTAAAAGGCTAAGTTTCTTTTGGGAAACACAAAGTGAAAGAAAAAGAAAAACATTCCCTAAATAATAAAATATATAAAGAAAATAGTTTATCTTTTATGGCTCAAATTTCTCATAATCTCAACATTATTCATTATATGATTTAAAGATATTTTTGATTCCTTGGAACACATTTTCTTCTTTCATGTTTAACTCCTTTCCGTTACCTTTATATTCTCTTTTCATTACTAAACTCACTTCATATTTTATTTCTTTCTTTTTCCTTGATGATGGGTGGAGTGTCCACTCAAATATTGGGCATTTCAAATATTGACACAATTTATTAAAAAAAAATATCAACAATGGCTGAAAATGTTGATGATGAAGTGGCCTATGATAGAAAAGGATAAAGGTTATATGATTCTTGTGAACAGGTTGATTAAGGGATCATTTCAGTATCCACGAGACATAAACTAATCAAGTAATGTTAGGAATGTTGAAGGAAACTATCCAAGTATGAAAATTAATCATGCCAATATATATGACTTGAAATGATACAAGTATGGATTTATTTAGGCATACTTTATCTATTCATTTATTTTTTATGATGGAATGCATGTATAATAATGATATCTAGGTGGGATATAATAAAGGAAGATGATTTTCGTATGGAAATATTGTTATAATCGTTTTGATTCAACCATGAATTAATATCTCATGATTGAGTCACATCACAATCAGTGAATGGGTAACATAATAATGTTATGAATTTTTATAACACATGAAAGTGAATGCCAATTGAGATAATGTGTGAGACCATATTGTTGATGGATATGGAAGGAAATAGTACTGCACAAGTGTCTAATTGTCTTCCCGCTTATATTAGAGTTGTACACTTTAACCTTCTTGCAAATAGTGAGGAGCACCTATAGAGGAGAGGGTTCTTAAGGTAATATAGAGTAGAGAAGGTAAGTTCCTTGTAGTATTCCTAAGGTATAGATGGGAGGTGACTAGATGATGTGCTAAGGTGTTGGCTACACCTTCCAATTTATGATGGTGGAATGCATGGTATATAAATATAGTATTTTGATATCAAGCAACAATGATAGATTGAGTAGATGTGATCATGAGTATTGGCATATTGTTTTATTGTAATAAATATTTAGTTTGATCTTGTAATGGTAGGTATGTTAAGTAACCCATGAACATTGAATCATAGTTCCATTTCATTGAGTATGATTAACAATGAAAAATGATTGAATTATTAGTTTCTTAATATTATTCTGAGAACACCTCATGTATGGTAGCAAATATTGAAAGAAATGATTTTATGCATAGGTACTCACTTTTATTTTGTTAATTGAAAAGTTTAGGTTGTAGGTATAATGGTTTCAAATATCAAAATGAGTGTAATTATGTAAGAAAGGTTATTTGCTACAACGTACAAGAGCCAAACACTATGAGAAGGACTCTCATACTTCTAAATTATGATATTCTTTATGAATTATACTTGGAACCTATAAGTTGTATTGTTATGAATCTATATATATATATATATATATATATATATATATATATATATATATATATATGGTAATTGTATGTGTATGATACATGATAGATGATGGCTATTGAAGATGAAAACCCTCAAAGAAAGGTCATTGTTACGACAAAGGGACCCTGTGATTGCCACACATTATATACTACTAGTGGATGTCTAGTAGTAAGTTAGTGCTCTCCTTACACGATAAATATATGACAATATGGATCACCTAAGGGATTGTTTAGTGGAGAGGGGACATCTAATCATATACGGTGAGTGTATCAAGGAGGAAGAAAAAAAAAATTTCATGTGTGATGATGGCTAGAATCTTGCGAGTGAGTTAGAAAGGAGAATGAAATTAATTATTTCCTATGGAAGATATTATATGGGATAGATGCATATCCATAGAGATAAGTATTAAATAAGAAATACATACATATATATTAATAGATTCTTACATCATTGAATTGAGAAATCTTGTGCATGAGGTAAGTGTTTGTTGATAATTGCTATAATATATATTCTTGATTACTAATGTAGGCATATGTTGGAATGTTGAAGTTTGGTGGTATACCAAGATAGTGAATAGGAAGGCGCTACAAATACAACTAAAGAATGAGGAAAAAAGTGCTTTTAATGAGAAGAGAATATTTATGATTGTGTTATTCGAAGTGGGATATGGTAGAATTTCCTAGTATTTAATCTCATTGATTAACTAAATTATGATTAAATGTTACATTTTGTTTAGCATGTACACTTTAATTACCATGTTTTATTTATGCCATGAGGAAGAAATTTTATGGTACATTGAATAATGAAAGTATTATCTTTCCTAAATTTAATAAAATAATAGAGCTACCTAAGATTGGAGCACATAAAAGAGTGGTTATGATAGCAGGAGATGGGAAAGGTGAGAGGGTAGTAGTGGGTTGTACATGCTGAATAATCCTTAGTTTTCTATTTTTCCAAACTTTACTTTGTTTCCTTCATCACCATGTTCCTTACTAAAAAACTAGAAACCTTAACTACCAATCATGGAATGCATGTGGTATTTGTGGAGATGTACACCTTCCATAATTAAGAAATCAAGGTGATAAGAACCTTCATCATGGGAATTGTGAGAGGAGTGGTAAAACCTAGAGTTTCTCACATTTTATTTGAAAAAAATCATGTCCCCACAATAAGGGGGAAAATGAAGTCTCGTGGGGTCTTAGGGAAGAGGTGATTTTTTAATTGGTTCATTCATCATTATACCCCCACACATGTGGTTGATGGGGAGGCAACAAAATGGCGATTGGATGTAGGAAATTGACTGTAGAGAGGCAATGATTCATGTAGTCTTATAGGCATGTATGTGAATAGTTGTAGGGAAGAAGAAATGATTCATTATTGGGAATTATTGGAATAAGACAAGAAACATAGTACAATACAATGATGACGTAAATGACATAATTAAATTTGGTTCTAACGTGAATGGTGGAGGCCATTTCACATTCACATGAATGGTGTATGACCATTATGAACTAATGAAAATAATATTGAAGAGAGATTCATGGGGCTAGACATAATAGATAATGAAAATCATATGGAAGAGAAGTAGGTTATAAGAGAGAAAGAAATAGAGAGAGAGGTAAATTCATTCTCTCTTAGTTGATGCTAACATCCATGAAAGTAGTTTTAGAGGTATTCATTAATACTAGGAGGCTAATCAAGGAATGATAAAGACCATTTTGAATTCATTTGATGAGAACTATAGAAATATGTATATATTATGACAATATATAAGGAAGAGATTCAAATGGTTAGAAGCTAATTCCTTGAAAAAGAAGTGAATTCTAGAGAGGGAGAACATAGAGAGATTCAAAAATTGGGTTGGAAAGGGATCTAGGAAGGATATCAAGCTATGCGATGGAGAAGCCATGGATATAATATGAGGAAAGAATAGTGTGGGTTGAATGACCAATAGAGGAAGCCTTTAAAACTTGAAAAGGGTCAAGAACTAATTAAATGTTGTTGGTGTTAATGGGTAGTATCTGGAAACTCTATGCACACATAGAGGGAGAGCTCAAATACTTTTGAGGGAATATTGAGTAGATAGGAAGGTATTCTCCTTTTTCTATGTAAGGAAAGCAATGTGTCACCAAAATAGTTGTGTTTTTCTAAGAAAAAAAAATAGTGGTGAGATAATGGGATAGGTATTTTTTTTTTCCTTAGATAGAAGATTTCCATAAAAATGTTTTAATTTTCCTCAGTGGTATCATAGCCTCAATTGGGGTGGCCTAGTATAAAAATAATAAGCTCAATAGAGTGTATGGTTGGGTGGAACATTTATCTACCTAAGTTAATGTTGGCCTTGAACTTTCGAATAGATAACTTTTTCCTTTAGTTTGTTTATTCAATTGATTAATGCAATGCACTTTGCTCGAGTATTTTAGTATTTGAATGTTGAATGTTGAACATTGCTATAGGTTTACTATTTCTTCATAATGGGAAATCAATGTTATATGTGCAATGTAATTCTTGTAAATGGAATTTTATATGATGGTACAACATTTTTACTAATTATCGTTATCTCTATTTATTTTTGGATGTGAGTGTGCGAGTAAACATCCATAACATTATAGCTTATGATGAGCATACTATGTGAATCTATATTATGGTTATAGGATACCATTAGGGAATAACGAATTATGGATAGAACATATCCTTTATTTGCTAATGTTTTTTTTTTTTTTTTGCATGTGGTTCACGAGCACCCTGGTCAGTGAGTGATCGCTACGTCCACGGAAAACTCTGGGCGATAGCTGGGCTAAATCGCCCCTCGGCCTACTGGCAAGACCTAACCCCAAGGGCTTCGGGTGGATTTGACCCTGTGACCTCCTGATGGCGAGGCACAGTTTTTGACCAACTGAGCTAACCCTTGGGGCTGTCTTTTCTTTGCTAATGTTATGCATGAAACTATAGGTATATATTTTTGCTCATCTACTTCATAATACTCATTTACCTTGTAATTTTTTTTAATTAAAATAAGAACTCATTTCTTATGCACCAAACTAGAGGTAAAACAAATATAAACCATTTTAATTAACTGTTTTGATTAAAATTATTGTAACAAAAATTTAGATATCAAATATAATTTTGCAAGGGAAAATTCCAAAACACATAATTCCTCTATAACCTAGGGTCTTCAAAACTAGGCTATGCATGAAGATTTTGCTTTCTTCAACTGCTTCTTGATCATTTTAGATAAAAATCCATATGTACAATGTCAGAAATTATTATTGAGAGTTATCATGGTGATTTTTTTGTTTGCATGTATGTTTTCATCTGCGGGATATGAGGATCAACTTTTTAATTCAAAACTTAGCTGCAGTACTTGGAACTAACAACAAATTTGTGCACACATGATCAAATCAGTGTACACATACATGTTTGTGTTTGTTTATATTGGATTTAAATCTTAGGGAGAGAGTTTATAAGATTTTCTGGGGGAGCAAGACAATTTTGTACCTCCAAGGAAAACCTATTTTATAGTGAAAATTTTGACTAAAAAATTTGCACACAATATATCTAGATTTGTAAGATATATATATATATATATAAAGACACACACACGCCGAGCGTAATTTTTCATTGTATAAATTATATTTTTGAATGTAAAAACTGAGTTCATTGTCTACAAAAATTACTTAACCTGGAACATTTTTACTTTTAATTACTCCTTCTACAACATTGAAAGATTTTATTATGATCAACATTAAAATAATTAGTCATTTACACTCTCTCCATATACATGTTCATGAAGTTGAGATTGAAATAAATTATTTGACATGCACATTTAAAAACATTATTTGAGTAATATACTAAAATATTTTTAATTTTTGTTTTAATATTTTTAGAAACTATAAGAATTATACAATTTGTTGTTCTCAAAAGTATAACATTTTCTGGGGGAGCAAGACAATTTTGTACCTCCAAGGAAAACCTATTTTATAGTGAAAATTTTGACTAAAAAATTTGCACACAATATATCTTGAAACCTAATAGATTTGTAAGATATATGTATATGTATATGTATATGTATATGTATATGTATATGTATATGTATATGTATATGTATATGTATATGTATATGTATATATATATATATATATATATCTATATATATATATATATATATATATATATATATATATATATATATATATATATATATATATATATATATATATATATATATATATATATCTATATCTATATCTATATAAAGACACACACACGCCGAGTGTAATTTTTCATTGTATAAATTATATTTTTGAATGTAAAAACTGAGTTCATTATCTACAAAAATTACTTAACCTGGAACATTTTTACTTTTAATTACTCCTCCTACAGCATTGAAAGATTTTATTATGATCAACATTAAAATAATTAGTCATTTACACTCTCTCCATATACATGTTCATGAAGTTGAGATTGAAATAAATTATTCGACATGCATATTTAAAAACATTATTTGAGTAATATACTAAAATATTTTTAATTTTTGTTTTAATGTTTTTAGAAACTATAAGAATTATTATTTTTAGTTACTTTATTTCTCTATAAAATTGGTATAAGAGTATGCTAGTTCATATGGACATTGAAATATTATATTTATGGTTTACCATAAGAGTATAACATGTATATTAATTTTTTTTATAGCCCACATTTTTTATTTACAGTGAAAGAATTGACTAAAAAAGTTGAACACAATAGATTTAATCTGTCTAATACACACACACACACACACACACACACACACACACCATGCATAATTTTTCATTGTTTAAATTATATTTTTGAATGAATAAAATGGATTCAATTTCTTCAAAATTTACAGTGAAAAAAATGGCTAAAATATTTGCATATAACAGATTTAATCCCTCAAGAAACCTAATAGATTTGTAACACACACACACACAGATATAAATTTTTAATGTCTTCAAGATGTTAAATATCTCTTCTCTTCATGGCTACCATATATATGAATAGGATGTTAATGATTGTTGATGTCTATGGTTACCCAGTAAATAGAAATTACACTGCATCTATGTATATAAAATCGCTCAAAATATCTCCTCCATCTTCATGTTGCTAATCAAACTTATTTGAAGTAAAGAGTTTCAAATTTATTATTCATTTTCTTAAATTCTCAGTTTAATATAGCCTTTTTAGTTTCAATCTTGGAATCTTGGATGACAGTCCTTGTTTAGATAATACATATAAGTTTTGATAATATATAAATTTTAAATATATCTGGTTTTTTTTAATAAGATGTATTCAGACATCAATTCAATTGTGTTCTAGCTAAAGTTCTCTTATGGCCAGCACTGTACTATTTCAAGAATAACAAAAACTATATAAATTCCTAGTAGAGATGTAATTGACAGAATTTAAACAATTTTAGTGAAATTTGATTTTTAATAGGGTGCCTTCCAGCAAATGGTCTTCTTGTAGAGTTTTTCAAACTGTTAGCACCTTGGTATTCAAATAGTAACAACTACTTTATCATTTTTACATAGAAACATAATTTACATAGAGTGTACATTGAAGATAAAGGGTAAGTAATAAAATAAATGATGGAATTGGGGTTCTACGGATTTTGGAACATAAGGGATTACTTTTTTGGAATAGAGATTTTGAAATTTTTCACAGATTTTGACTTAACGATGGGTAGAAGTTGAAGAGAAAGAATGAAACATAAATGATTTTAATGGGATTGAAAATTCTAAAAATCTATTGTGTAAATAATATTTGAAAATGACAAGTATATATCAGAAAATTAATAATTATATATACCAAAAATCCATTAAAACAAAGACGTACGTGTACCATTGTATGATGATTTTGACTTATTAATTCAAATTTCTCTACTTTGCGAATAACTTTGTACCACTATTCTCAATCTTGACTTCTTAATTCAAATTCTACAGCTTTGTGAACAACCCTCGTATATGATTATGACTAAATAAATGCAAGCTTCGAAGATTGCAAGAGCACTCTCCAATCTCTAAATAAAGATGAAAATAAGATACTTGAATTTTTGAATAAAAATGAATTATTCTTTTATGACCATTTTTTCCAAAAAATGCGAGTCATTCTCTCGAAATTAATCCCAATACCATGAAATATGGGTGAATGAAAGAAAAAACATTTTTTTACATAGAATGGGGATGGTGAAATAACTATCATAAATGCATATTCTTGAAAATTAGGAAAAATGGAAGGTTGTAACATAGTATATTCTAAAAGGCAATGTTTCTTTTGGGACAACACAAAGTGAAAGGAAAAAAACATTCCTTAAATAATCAAATATATAAGGAAAATAATTTATCTTTTATGGCTCAAATTTCTCTTAATGTCAACATTATTCTTTATATGATTTGAAGATATTTTTGATTCCTTGGAACACATTTTCTTCTTTCATGCTTAACTCCTTTCCGTTACCTTT
Organism: Pinus tabuliformis; assembly: GCA_031772625.1. NCBI lineage: Eukaryota > Viridiplantae > Streptophyta > Pinopsida > Pinales > Pinaceae > Pinus > Pinus tabuliformis. The sequence goes on from CM062815.1 coordinate 284,664,896, forward strand.
ATGTTCTCTTTTCTTTTTTTTGATCAAGTAAGAGTAGTACCTTATATTAAACTTAACCAAATGTACATATTTTACAAGGGGCCACACCGATTTGCGAGAAATTAACGGTCTGCGAAGCAGGCCAAACCAAACTCATCACCCAAAACCGAGAAAACCCGGGGAGAACCTCCCATCAAGGCATCAAGCAGACAGTCAGAGCTATTGTACAAAGAAAGGAGCCTAAACGACCTTGGAGGGAAAGTCCTTGAATCGCCGTAGGTTCCTAAGCCAAACAAAAACTACCCAACGGACCCGAAGGAGTTTAAAGCAAAATATTCCGAAATAATTTTCGGATCCGACCAAAGTGCACAAACAATCCCCACCGTAGATCCAAAAGCTGAGATCCAACGGTCGCCAAGAATATCAGAAGGACAAGAAGCATGAGAGTTAGCCACCCGATAAGGGTGGTTTTCTCTCTCCTCACTCTGCGACGTGTCGCTTAAAGAGTGGAATCAGAGCCAAACATGGAAAAACTGGAAACCATGCGGACCCCATCTGATATACTGCCAGTGGTTTTGGAGTAGTTGACGTGCAGGAAAACCTACACTCCATTTTGCCATGTGTTTTCCCATGATTTCTTGCAGTGGAAAGTCCTTGAGCCAATCCCATTGCAGCACTAGTCAAACAAAAAATTCCCAAACAGACCCGATAGATATTAAAACTTTTTTTGGGTCCGTTCACCATGAACAAACAATCACCACCGTTGATCCAAAACCTAAGATCCAACGGTTATCGAAAATATCGCAAGGATGAGAAGTGCAAGAGTTATATGCCCGATGAGGGTGGTTTTCTCTCTCCTCTCCCCGTGACGTGTCACTGAGAGAGTGGAATTGGAGACAACCACAGAAAAACCGTAAACCGTTCAGACCCCGCCCGATATACTGCTTGTGGTTTTGGTGCGGTAGACTCGCGGGAAGATCGACACTTCCTTTTGCCATGTGTCGTTCCTTGATTCCATCCAGCGGGCAATCCATGAGCCAATCCCGCTCCCCTGGAATTTTCTTCATCCACCATCTTCGCCAAATGACACTGGCTACCCCATCCTGTGAAGTTGTCCAAGTCACGCCTTTCGTCATTAAATCATAAGGAGTCGAGACTGTGGAATTCTTCACCCTCCCTCTGGTCTTCTAGATCTCTACATTCCAACCTATTCGTCATTAAATCATAAGGAGTCCAGACTGTGGAATTCTTCACCCTCCCTCTAGTCTTCAGGATCTCTATGTTCCAGCAGTTTACCTAGGGGAAGTGAATCCCAAGCATATCTAGAATCCTTGTCCCTATTTATGACTCGCTCATTTGCCAAATGATCCACTAACATGTTAGCCTTCCTTTTCACATGAACAAAACTAATGGTTTTCAGGGTTTTCAAGTGATATTGGATACGGTAGAAAACATGCAAGAGCTTCCAATGTTTTGACACTTTATCTAGAGAGGTTCCATTGCTGATTTTCTTAGCTACTCTAATAATTAATTTTGAATCCACTTCAATTATGACATTGTGTGAGTTTGAATGCACCAGGATTTCCAAACATTTCTCTAATGGCATGAGCTCTATGATGTTGTTTGTGGCCTTTCCCAAGTGACCATGGAAAATCATCTGAATTTGTTAAAATTGGAAACTAGGGCCAAAATTCATGTGGGTCATCTTATTCATGGGTGATAATATTTTTATTATATTCCTGTCGTCGAGAGGTGTAGGATTGATATAAAGATCATCCAATTCCGATAAGTATTCATGGAGATATGAATTTATTTTGATTATGGAATTATTATCAAGTCGTCTTACAACTCATGTAGGCTCAGAAGCCCAATAGCCACATCTATTAAAATACCAACGTTGTGTATAAATAAAAAAGGAATTTTTCTCATTTGCACTCACTCATCTCATCACATCTCTCTCTCTCTCTCTATTGTGCAGAAAAGAGTCTCTTCTCTATTGTGCAGAAAAGGGTCTCTCCCTCACTCATGTGAAGCCGGAAGCTACTAAAACTGAAGCTGCAACTGTAGAAGTGAAGATTGACCTGCGTGGACTAGAATATCTCCTTATCTGAGCTATGTTTTAGGTTCATCTAAACCTCCTCTAGAAGCCACAACTTTTGGTGGTGGAATCAAGTCAATCTGACGGACAGTTTGCAAGATATCGACTGCCCTATTTTGAAGCCGGAAGCTGTTGAAACTGAAGCTGCAACTGCAGAAGTAAAGATTGACCTACATGGACTAGAAGATATACTCATCTGAATTACATTGTAGGCTCATCTGAACCTCCTCTGGAAGCCACAACTTTTGGTGGTGGAATCAAGCCGATCCAACGGTCGGTTTGTGAGATATCGCCTGCCCTAGTTTGATGATGAAGCTGCTAATACTGATGTTGCTGATCTAGGGTTTGATACTGCTGATATGAATTAGATTTATTGTACTATTTATCTCTACTTAATTATTGAAGATAAAATAATATTTGATCAAAGGGTTTCCCCACACATTGTGGGGATTTTCCCTGGCGAGCCGCCACATCTTGTGTCTCTTGTCTTGGATTGTTTTTTGTCAATCGTTTAATGTTCTATCTGCACTTTACTTTATGTACATGCGATTGCTAATCTGTGCAATATAAGCATAGAAAATACCATAACCTAACATGGTATCGGAGCTGAGGTGAAGACAAAGCCCAGGCAAGAGCAAGAGTAATCAGCGAAGAGAAGATTGGCAAGGATATCCTAAAAGAACGATGGGGTCCTCAACACTCTTTCCTACCGAAGACAAGCTCCGTGAGGAAGCTGACTATCATGGATGGAATATGTCTATCGATCTAACCCTTGAGGATCAAGGAGCGTTGGATCATGTGAGAGGCAATATTGTTTAGCCTTCATCAAATGCACCTCCTGCTGCCAGGAACAAATGGAAGGATGGAGAAATTAGAGCAAAGAAGATCATTCGGGACTTTATCAACAAGTGCTTGGTGGCCTACATCTTTGAACTAGACACCTCCAAGGAAATATACGATAGAATGGTGAGTTTATTTAAAGTTAATGATGCAAATCAAGTTTTTTTTCTTAGAAATAAGCTGAGGGAACTCAAGAAGGGTAAAGATTAGAGTATGCAAGCATACTTCTTAAGAATCACCGAGATCAAGAACGATCTCCTATCTATTGGGGAGACTACTAATGACAGAGGAATGACACTCACAACTCTTAGAGGATTACCATCCAAATGGTACATGTTTAGGACTACTCTTCTGACAATCATGTAATTCCTGGTTTCAAGGAATTAATGGCTAGATGCATTCTAGAAGAAACAAGGGTAGAAGAGCAAGAAATGCCCTTGACTAAAGGTCCTCCTGCTACCTTTTCTTCTCATGCTAAGAAAAGAAATAATTCCAGGACTAAATCAAAAGGAAATGTTGGAACTAAGGGTGGACGAAAAGGACGATGTTACATTTGCAATAAAGGAGTCACTATGCAAGGGAGTGCCATGATAGAAAGGACTCACACTGGGATGATGATCAAAATCCCTCTAATGGAAATCAAAGGAATGACAAATTCAGTAGCAAAGGTAAGAGGAGAGCTAGGAGTCAAGGAAGAGGACAAGAATTCAAGAAGGCTAGAAGTTCCAAGATGTATTAAATGCACCTGACCTCCGAAAGAACTTGGTGTCCATCTCGGCAATGGATGACAAAGGTTACAAGGTAACCTTCAACGATGGAAAGGTACGTACATGGAAAAATAATGTTAAATATGCTTTCCCTCTTGAGTTTCGAGTTGATTCTTTATATTAGGTCGGTGCAAGTCCGCTAGGTGTCATGTCCTGTGACACAACTCTTCAGTCTGAACTTTGGCATCGAAGATTTTCCCACCTTCATTACAAATCTCTACTCGATGTAAGACATATGGTAACAGGGATGCTTGAATTCCAAGTAAAGAAATAAGGTGTATGTCCGACATGTGCCGAAGGAAAGCTAAAAATGGGACCATTCCCTTCAAGTCAAAGCAAGACCTTTGATATATTACATTTGGTTGACTTAGGCATACCTAAGTTTGGCATTAAGAGGTAGACTACTACACCACATACTCCTGAGCAGAATGGTGTGGTAGAAAGGAAGAGCGATACGATTATGGAAGCTGTTTGTATGGGTAGATGATGTAACAATGCCTGATGTGAAGGTACCCATGGATCCTATTTATCCACCTGAGCCTCCCTCTTCTATGAAGAGGCCTCCATGGCTTAGGGGGATACTTGATGATGCTGAAGGACATGTTGCACCCTAAGGAACCTTCCGTGAAAGTAAGAAACCCAACAGATATCAGGGATACCTGACCAGTATGAGCACAATCATACAAAATGAGCCTTCATCATTCTCATATGCCATAAAGCATCAAGTATGGAAGGATGCTATGACCATTATGGAGAATGATGTCTGGGAAGTAGTTCCCAGACCCCAGGAAAGGAAAATTGTTACTTCAAAACGGATTTACAATATAAAGCTGCAATAGATGGAAGTACGGTATTGTATAAGGCTCGTTTTGTTGCTCATGGTTTCTCCTAGAAGGAAGGTATAGACTATGATGTGATATTTGAACCTGTTGCCAGATATACGACCATTTGCTTGATCAGAGCCCTTGTGGCTTCACAAGGATGGAACCTACATCAGATGGATGTCAAGACGATGTTCTTGCACAGTTCGATCAAAGAAGAGGTCTATTTGGAGCAACCCAAAGGATTTGAGATTTAGGATTGAAAATCTCATGTATGCAGGTTGAAGAAGGCTCCCTATAGGCTGAAGCAAGCACCCTGAGCATGGTATGAGAGGATCGATAGCTACTTGATGAAGCTGGGATTCACTAGGAGTGAAGCCGATCCTAACCTTTACTTTAAGGTTGAAGATGACAAGCCTCTCATACTGGTGTTGTATGTAGATGACCTCTTTCTAACAGGTGCAAACCCTCTTATTCAAAAATGTAAGAGGGAGTTGGCTTTTGAATTTGAAATGAAGGACCAAGGACTTGAAGTGTGGCAAAAGCCAAGGGAAATTTTCCTATCTCAAGGAAAATATGTGGTGAAGATTTTGGAAAGATTTGGTATGGTGGACTGCAAGCCTATGGCTACCTCAAGGATCTTAACTTTCAGAAGTTATATGGTAGAGATGTCAGACCAGGTTTGGGAAATGCCTCTGAGTCTCAAAATGTCATTCGCTTTGATTTTCTTGGTGAACCTCTGTCTGAACATATGTTTTACAGTTAGCATTGTGAGCTCATACTTGGTTGAGCCTCACTAGATTGGTGTCAAGATTCTTTTGAGATGTCTTTAGGATACAATCTCTCATGGATTGAGATACATTGCCGAAAATATGAAACTGCATGATTATTCGAATGTTGATTAGGCAGGTAGTGTGGAGGATCACTGGAGCAATTTTAAGTGCTATTTCTCTTTTGATTCTACTTTGATATAATGGATGAGCAGGAAGCAGAATTCAGTTGCCATAAGCACTGCCGAGACCAGATACATATCTATGAGTATAGTCTCGTATGAAATTGCCTGGTTAGGGAAGCTCTTCAGTGAGCTATTTCAACACATACCACTGCGATTCTCTGTAACAAACAAGGTGGTATTCGATTATAGAGGAATCCCGTATTCGTCGATTGCTCCAGTAGATAGACATCATCTAGGATATGGTAAGTCTATGAGGAAGGAGGCTCCATCGCTTTAAGATGATGTATAGGTCAATACACCTTGTCAGAGCCCCGAGGAAAGATCTAATTTGGGATTTTTCGAAACGACTTGGAGTCATCAAGAAACCCTTATACAAGGGTCTTGCATGTTGCATACATTGAGCTCTGGGAGATCTGCGGGCTTGCGGTTCTCAGTGGAGCAACATACAACCATAGGGTCGCTCACCCTCCCCTGGTGGTGCACACTGGAACAAGATGATTCGTTCTCTTGTGGGACAAGATGATTCGCACTCTTGTGGAACATGATTATTTTCTCTCCTGTGTAGCAGGATGATTAGTTCTCCTATGAGGCTTGGATTGATGTGTTCTCCATGGTGATTGTAGCAAGATTGATGTTTTCTCTTGTGAGACCTAGATTGATGTGTTCTCCATGGTGATTGTAGCAGGATTGATGTGTTCTCCTGTGAGGCATGGATTGATGTGTTCTCCATGGCAATTGTAGCAAGATTGATGTGTTCTCCTGTGAGGAAAGGATTGATTAGTTCTCCTGTTGAGGCATCCTACCCATGCAGTCTGGGACTCATGGGAAGTACCTATCATTTGATCAATGAGCAGGGAAATGAAGTTAGGGACCATAGTAGTATCGATAGACACATTGTTGTATCTATTATACTCCCTACGCTAGGATGACCTCCATTGATCTGGGATCAATGATAATGCTCTGGGACCAGTGGTAGGAGTTGTACCATACTATGACGCTGACTTCAGGTCGGTTGGGATTGGTCTGGGACTAGTGGTACATACTCTGAGACTGAGTTTGTGTTAGTGTAGTACTGGTCTGGGACTAGTGAGAGTGGTACATACTATGACGCTGACTTTGGGTCGGTTGAGACTGGTCTAGGACTAGTGGTACACTCTCTGAGACTGCGATACTGGTCTGGAATCAGTGGTAGGAGTGGTACCTACTATGAATCTGACTTCGGGTCGGTTGAGACTGGTCTCGGACCAGTGGTACATGCTCTGAGACTAACTTTGAGTCAGTGGAGGATGATATTGGGCTAGGACTAGTGGAGTTGTACTCACTATGACACTGACTTTGGGTTGGTTGAGACTAGTCTGGGCAGTGGCACATACTCTGAGACTGACTTCGATTTAGTATGATACATCCTCGATCATTACTTCTTCTTCATAATTCAGACAAAAGCAGAGCATAACAGAACATTGAAAGATCGGAGCAGAATAGAACAATGCAAGAGCAGAGCAGAACAATACAGATCAGTACAGGGCAGAACAAAACAAAGTAGAACAGGTAGAATAGAGCAAAGCAGGGCAAGGGCAGTGCATTTGATGGATGAATAGTAACAACCGATAGACATATTACGGATGAAGTTCTCCCTAGTTGAGAGGGAGTGTTAAAATTGGCAACTACGGCCAAACTTCATGTGGGTCATCTTATTCATGGTTGATAATATTTTATTAGATTCCTTTCATCGAGAGGTGTAGGATTGTGTTGTGGCTAGCAACAACCGCCCCCCCCCCCCCCCCCCCCCCCCCCCCCCCCCCCCCCCCTTTTTTCATTTAAGTGTTGTCCAAAATACAAAAGCAAGAGTTTCCTTTCTTCAAAATAAGGTTACCATCGTAAGCTTAGGAAGATCTTTTGAATACTTTAAAACCTAAGTTTATGATAAGAAAAATCTTTAAAAAGTCGCATCATAAAATGACAGAAAAACTCCTCCATTTGGGTATAATCCTGGTATGTGCAAGATTCTCGTACTAAGCGATATATCGCATCGCAATAAAGTAATGCCAATGAGAAAGCCTTCAAGATTTTCCGATTTGCGATAACCCCGATCGCAAGATCGCATATCGCAGGAATGGGCTAACAAAAATATGGCAAGCATAAAACTTCTGCGATCTGCGATGTGTGCGATATTGCGATGGTGCGATAATGCGAGAGCGCGATGGTGCGATAATGCGATGTCGCGATCTGCGACGATTGCAAAATCACCCCATCACGAATCTTTCAGGTGCGTTATTCAAGAAAAGCCACTTACCATAATCTGACTTAAGATCATGCGCTTTTAATGATAATAAAGGAATTAGTTGTCATCTATTAAATGTGGACGTGTGCTTTTGCAAAGAATTACTTCACGTAAGGTGGCATATTTGATATATCTGCTGCATTTAAGACTCTCCCATCACCTTTCTTGATCAATCATTTCCATTTGCAAGCTGCAGGAACGAAGAACGAAAGGCGATACCAAGCCATACACAGGAAGAAATGGGAAAGAAAAGTAAGGGTTAGGGCTCTGAGGTGAAGGAGATGGCACCTTTATATACAGACAAAGCTTGTAACAGAGATGCAGGGATATCTACGTGGGAAAGCATGTATAGACTGCTTGAAGAAGAAAACCCCAGAATAATGAAGGTTATCACTGTCGTTGATTCACAGGGCTCTTCCGAAGCATCCTTAGAAGAACTGGCGTGCTCATTCCTTCATCGGATAGCAGCAAGACCTAAAATTCTCCCATATATGGATATGATCAAGTGGATACTTGACAATGCAGAAATGAATGACAGATAGTTCAAGATTCAAGGACATGGGCTCATCGGGTCATTCGCTGCACAAGACTTAAAGCTCATGTATCATCTTCCTGAGCCGCAGGCGACTTACAATGCACAATTCATTAAAAAAATTGTGGCGGAGAACCCGAACCTATCAGAGACCACTAAAGATTGGTCCAGGAAAGATGAACTGCTCCAAAAGGATAAAAACGGTTTGTACAACACTGGTTCCCTCACCTCTCCGTATTGTTTTACTGTGGCCATGCTTTGTAGATTATTTGGGATGCCAGATATCAATAAGTTTTCGTCTGAATGGTTACCATTGATTGATGCTGCCACAAATGCCGTTATTATAGATTGGGCCAAGATCTTTTCTGATAACCTATTCACAGCTATTATCAAGTACCGGTCTAAGAGATCCATGTCTCAAAGGATCTATCCTCCTTTTTACCTATCCGCATATGTTATGGATTCTATTTTTTATGTGTCTAAATTTCCCTCTATGGGTTGGAAATGGACAACTCAGGACCCATTACCCATCCATGTTTATCATAATATATTATGGGATTCTCAGTTCATTCCACATTTCTACCAAATTTGTCATGGGCTTATCTTACCCATGTATAGAATGATGCATGATAAAGAGCCCCCGAGGTGCTCACCTGAGGCATAGATAGATATCATCCCCATTGCAAGATGGTTCGGGGAATAATGGTTCACCTATATTGGAGTATTTGGAAGCACCATCCCTCCTCATGTCCTACCTTTGTATATTCCTGACAAACTGCTGGCTCGAGACATTGCATATAAAACCTGTTCAGAAGGCGGCGTAACCGAAGACCTAAAAGACAAAAAGAAGGCCATATGGCCCCAGTTTCCTGTAGCTTGTGGGGCCTTTTCATTGTTCGATGTAGGTCACGCGTTCACCGAAGTGGAGAATATGACGTGTCTACAATTATTTAAATTCCCGGCAAGGCCATTTGACCCAAATGAAGTTGCCAAAGATTTCACAACGAACGTCAAGATAAAAGTATTCATTGGAAAGAAGGATTTATTTGACGATTTATTTCAGAATAAAAGCTCACTCCAAGAAATTTTGCGGGAAGCTCAATCGCGATTGTCTCGAGATGACCTCCAAAAATTCATGGTATATAGGGAAAGAAGACTAGCCACTGTTCCTCTAGAAAAGCTGCAACTACCTGCCAGAGAACCTACGCCAAGCATTAGTCTTAGTGAGAATTCAAGCGCTGCTGGATCTAAATCTAAGAGTGGACAAGAGATGCCTGAGCATTCTAAAAAATCCAAAAAAGACCAAGATAGAGGCGAAGAGTCAGCTAAGGACACCGCTCAGTCAATGGAATTTCCGCAGCAGCAAGTTATCACCTCCCCGTCAAGAGATGTTCCCCCTCTCATCATTGAAGCACCACCGGCCACAACAGAATTAGAAAAAGAATGGGAAACCTTCAATGAACTGATCAATCTTGAAGGATAGGCCCTAAAAACACCTGTGAGCAATACATAGGTAACACAAGGAGTGGACTCAGCGTTACTCTTCAACGAGTGGGACGATCAAATCAGGGAGGCCGAACAAGAAGAATGGAAGCTGAAGGCACAAGAAAAGGAAAAAGCGGTCCAAGCACTAGACAGGTTAAATTGGGAGTGTTACTGGGCATACTTGGTAAAGCCGCATAGTCAGCAAATGATTGTGAAATGTATCATAAATGCGGCCGAGAAAGTAGTGCCAGCTCTCATAGATTCTGTTTTCTCAGCCCAGCTCAAAGCAGAAGTCAGCCAGCCGACTCTCCTCAAGCCCATGATGAATGCATGCAGTTTTAAGGATCAGATTCAAAAGTAACTTTATTTAGAATGTTGTTTTTTTCTTTAAAATTAGATTAGAAAAAGGACGGTCATTTGAAAACCGCATCCTAAATTTTGTAAATTAACTATTATTAGAATTAGGAAGTAGTATTTTAACCCTTCTCATGCATTTGGAGAAAGGTCCAGAAATTTGTCAAAAACTTGTCCTCAGAACATGCACTTCTGCACCCTTGGAGGAGGTTTTGATGAATGGATGGATCGAGATTTATTAATGTTTTGCATTTGATATCTGCTACTGATGTTGCACTCATGTATTCTTAGTAGATGTTAGAACAAGTAGAGATAAATCATTATTACTTGAAGCTTATGAGTAGGACCAGTCATAAATGGTACTTTTATCTCTTGGCCATTTCTGCTTATATTCTTGAAGTGATATACAGTTTTTAGTTGTTTATATGTTATTGCATGAATGTGTGAGTTACCATTTGGCACTTTTGTACGGTGGAGTCATTTATTTATGTTTGACATATGAATAACTTATTATGCGATATGTTGTTCACAACTGTTTTGCCTAACTTTTTATGCAAATTGGTTCATCTTAATTGATTTCTATTCTTATGATAGCTGAATGATCTTTATTACTAGTTATTGTTTGAAATCTCTTTAGATCGCATAATAGAAGAAATACATCTTGGGTTAGCATAGATTAGATGTGCTGTCTTCATTAGATTACAATATCATAGAATTAGACTAAAGTAGCCTAGATTAGAGCTTGTAGATCAGCATCATCCAACTCTGCACACACACACCCTTAGATTGGGAAACTGGTCCCATTATCCCCAGTTGGACCCGCTATACCAAATGGATAAGGAGCTGCCAACCAAGGTCCGGACCGGGTGGGTATCCCCCTTGTTGTCGACCCGATTTTCGGGGCTTCAACATATTTGGCGCTAGAAGGAGGGCCTGAACATAGTGTCTATTGGAATGGTTTGAAATCGTAATCATTTAAATTAGGATGGCTGCTCACAAACTTCCCATTTGGAGTTGCATCCATGTTCATGCCTATTCCAACACTCCACCTGAAGTGGTAAGACTCTTGTCTTAGGTAAAATTCAATGGTAAGAATAATTCTTCTGCTTTTAATCATGCTCTTCAATTTATTCAAAGAGTTTCAAGTTCGAACGTTCAAAGAATTGATGAAGGCGTTTTATGCAGAATTTTTACTCTTACATTCACGGCGGAAGCTAGAAAATGGTGTAGAACCCTCCCAGTTGCCTCAATTCACAGCTGGGACCAATTTGTCAAAACTTTCATCTGTAAATTTGATTGCTATGATTATGATCAGGTATATGATGAGATTGAGTATCTACGAAAAAAAGATGAATCTGTTAGGGATTTTAATATGCGATTTCATCTTGATTGTCTAAAATATGATCTTGAAAATGAACTCATGAATGAAGAATCTTCAGATTATTTTGGACATTCCCTACCTCCTATGTTTGATCCATCAAAAATTAGTTCGAGTCTTGTTTTATTTTCTTCTAATAGGAATGAAAATTCCAATTTAAATGTGCGAATCACTCATGATGAAGAAAATTCCCAAAGCTTAGGAAACCTGCCTGCTCTAACGCAAGAAGATAAAAGTGAAGATGTTGAAAGAAAGCCTGCCTTGGAACCAGAAGACAACTTGGAGACAAGGTTCGATAATATGATCGCAAGTCAACAAATGCAGACGCCCAGGTTAGAACAGCAAATTAAATCTCTTTCGGAAAATACAAACACGCAAAGGTATGATCTAAAGCCCGATGTCTACGGTGAATGTGATGAACAAGAATTTTTTCACGATGATATTTTCAAATGCATTGTTTCGGAATCGCATTTTTCTCTTTATCCTGATGTATTTAGTGATGATAATTTTTCCCCCTCAGTATTAATGATATCTCAAAAAGTACAGAGGATTATTCAAATAAATCACCATTAGGTTTTCAAAATAAAGAGGCAGCTATAGAACATCCTTTGGTCATTAATAAACAAGAACGACTTGACCTTCCTTTTCTGAAAATATTGGATGAAAAAGAAAAATCTAGAGAGACCAGCAAAATCATTTATGATAGCTATTATGATGATGATGATGATATTGATTTATCTCAAGTAACTCAACAGAGGTCAGATAATGAAAGATATTCCAATCCAAGAATCATATCAGTCGATCCTCATTCCAGAGTGACAGATCATTTGCATGATTTTACTATTCAAAACAATGTCTCGAAATATGATTCGTATCATGAGCAAACCCCTATGCCTGTTCCCAATCATAACTTGTTTTCTGATTCACAAGACATAATTCAAAGTTACTCAGAGCCCATAATTCTGGCCAGTTCTTGTGAAGAAGAAGATATTTCATGTCAATCCTAGCTGTGTTGTAACACTAGCTGTACAGATAATCATTGCACTCTTTTTCACTTGCACTCATTTTGTACAAAATCGGATTGTGTTTTAAATTTTCAAACTTTTGATAGATTACTATGGTATATTGAGCACCTTATCAAAGAACATTCGAAAGATGTATTACCATTTTGGAAAACTAAATTGTGTCAAAAAAAATACAAAACCTTTTCAATTCCACAATCAATCAATATCAGCCTTTCAGGAGAAACTTCTGTGTCATCCAAAACATCATCAACAAAAAAAAATGTTTTTGGAAACTCACCAACAATTTGCGTTAATCGATAAATCTCTTTCCAAAAATTTCCATCTATTCTTCATTGATTTATTTAGTGATTTATATGTGGAAACTTTCCTTTTACGAGAAATTGCTAAAAGCTTAACTTTAACGCATAGTAGATTACAGGCCATTAAAACTAAAAAATCATATTCGCAATCTGGCTTGTCATCTTTCCTATTACGTGATCACCAATCCATAACAGAAATTCATCTCGATTTTTATGATCCAATAGGTATCCAATTGGACAGAAGATATCATAAGAAAGAAATTTCAGGCGGAATTCCAACTGAAGTTACACTTTCTGATCCTACATCCAATATTCATAGTCCAAGAAAAGTTTTATTCTTAACACTAATGTTTAAAAGGTACATACGTGTGGGAATAAAAATGAAAAGATGGTTCCACTGGAAATATCATTTTACCTAGTTAATTTTTCTGTTTATAGTTAGAATAGGAGTAGGGATAGTTTAGCTAGGTTGTTAAGTGAATAATTTAGTTTTTAAATATTGATAGGCAAAATAAGAGAAGAACTTATCCCTATCATGTACATAATCCAAGGGAATAGTTACCTCTCATTTCTTTAAATATTCTCCTCCCTAATAAAATTTTCCTGTGGTTAACAGCATTTGACATTTACTAAAGACACCATTTCTCTATCAGATTTTGAACTTCTGCTGGTATAAATAGAAAATCTTTTGGAAACTTAATCTTTATTATTAATAGATACAGTTAAAAGCTTTAAACCAGATATGATACTAGTTTCAACTTCCAAAAATTTGACGAAAGCAATCTTAGTGAAGAAATTGTTTTATATCAGTACAATGAAAGGTATCAATAACGAAATGAGGATTCCCTGTAGATCAGCCATGTCCAAAAAACTCTATTATTGTCGTCCAGGGCTTTCTTAAGGAAAAAAATGACTTCCTCCCTGCTAAAGGAAATCGCAGCATCTAGAGGAACGACCCAACAATACACTATATCTTGAAGAATAAGAGGTCTCATCACGAGCTGGCTTATCATGATCACAGATATTATAACTTTGCTGACTTTGCCAAACACTGTCCATCAAAACAGGGCAATGACTCAAGATTGTTGAAATCAAAAGACAAGGGGTCTCATCACGAGCCAACTTGTTCAGCGAAAGTGTAAATCAAGTGAATGACTGTGTCATAATTTGGCTACCAAACCAAGACATTGTTCTTTGAGAATAAAAAAGGAAAAAGTGTCAATATGGGTTTTTCTTTGAAAGTTATAGATCACCTTAAGCAGGATAAAGGATCATTATTGGGTAATAGCTAACCCTGTTGAGGCTATGAACGCTTGCTGGCAGCAGACGCTCTACCTGCGACACAAAAAAAAAAAACTCGTACACAGGGAAGACCTTATTTTTATTTTTTACAAGACCAAGTAATGGCTAATGTAAATGCAAGGACCAGCTGAGAAAGCAAATAATTAAAGTAGAAAGAGTTTGCAATGAAATGTCGTTGACAGTTTTGGGTATAATGCACTTTATCTTTTTATAATAAAGATTAATTTTCCAAAAAAAAATTGTTTTGGAAATTGGAAAAGTTCAATAGAAAATCAGAGATAACTGGTTCTCCCAAGTGAATCGCCAATTGTTGTGGCCAGCAACAACCCCCCCTTTTTTCATTTAAGTGTTGTCCAAAATAAAAAATGAATGGGGACCCTTAGTTAAAACTTCAGGAAAAGCAAGAGTTTCCTTTCTTCAAAATAAGGTTACCATCATAAGCTTAGGAAGATCTTTTGAATATTTTAAAACCTAAGTTTATGATAAGAAAAATCTTTAAAAAAGTCACATCATAAAATGACAGAAAAACTCCTCCATTTGGGTATAATCCTGGTATGTGCAAGATTCTCGTACTAAGCGATATATCGCATCGCAATAAAGTAATGCCAATGAGAAAGCCTTCAAGATTTTCCGATTTCCAATAACCCCGATTGCAAGATCGCATATCCCCGGAATGGGCTAACAAAAATATGACAAGCATAAAACTTCTGCGATCTGCGATGTGTGCGATATTGCGATAACGCGATGGTGCAATAATGCGAGAGCGCAATGGTGCGATAATGCGATGTCGTGATCTGCGACGATTGCAAAATCACCCTATCACGAATCTTTCGGGCACGTTATTCAAGAAAAGTCACTTACCATAATCTGACTTAAGATCATGCACTTTTAATGATAATAAAGGAATTAGTTGTTATCCATTAAATGTAGACACGTGCTTTTGTAAATAATTACTTCACGTAAGGTGGCATATTTGATATATCTGCTGCATTTAAGACTCTCCCATCACCTTTCTTGATCAATCATTTCCATTTGCGAGCTGCAGGAACGAAGAACGAAAGGCGATACCAAGCCATACGCAAAAAGAAATGGGAAAGAAAAGTAAGGCTCAGGGCTCTAAGGTGAAGGAGATGGCACCTTTATATACAGACACAGCTTGTAACAGAGACGCAGGGATATCTACGTAGGAAAGCATGTACAGACTGCTTGAAGATGAAAACCCCAGAATAATGAAGGTTCTCGCTGTCGCAGATTCACAGGGCTCTTCCGAAGCATCCTTAGAAGAACTGGCGTGCTCATTCCTTCATCGGATAACAACAAGACCTAAAATTCTACCATATACGGATATGATCAAGTGGATACTTGACAATGCAGAAATGAACAACAGACAGTTCAAGATTCAAGGACATGGGCTCATCGGGTCATTCGCTACACAAGACTTAAAGCTCATGTATCATCTTCCTAAGCCGCAGGCGACTTACAATGCATAATTCATTAAAAAATTTGTGGCGAAGAACCTGAACCTATCAGAGACCACTAAAGATTGGTCCAGAAAAGATGAACCACTCAAAAAGGATAAAAACGGTATGTACAGCACTGGTTCCCTCACCTCTCCGTATTGTTTTGTTGTGGCCATGCTTTGTAGATTATTTGGGATGCCAGATATCAATAAGTTTTCGTCTGAATGGTT
The DNA here is from genome assembly GCA_031772625.1 of Pinus tabuliformis. Classification (NCBI taxonomy): domain Eukaryota; kingdom Viridiplantae; phylum Streptophyta; class Pinopsida; order Pinales; family Pinaceae; genus Pinus; species Pinus tabuliformis. The sequence goes on from CM062815.1 coordinate 284,680,702, forward strand.
ACCATTGATTGATGCTGCCACAAATGCCGTTATTATAGATTGGGCCAAGATCTTTTCTGATAACCTATTCACAACTATTATCAAGTACCGGTCTAAGAGATCCATGTCTCAAAGGATCTATCCTCCTTTTTACCTATCCACATGTGTTATGGATTCTATTTGTTATGTGTCTAAATTTCCCTCTATGGGTTGGAAATGGACAACTCAGGACCCATTACCCATCCATGTTTATCATAAGATATTATGGGATTCTCAGTTCATTCCACATTTCTACCAAATTTGTCATAGGCTTATCTTACCCATGTATAGAATGATGCATGATAAAGAGCCCCCGAGGTGCTCACCTGAGGCACAGATAGATATCATCCCCATCACAAGATGGTTCGGGGAAGAATGGTTCACCTATATTAGAGTATTTGGAAGCACCGTCCCTCCTCATGTCCTACCTTTGTATATTCCTGACAAACTGTTGGCTCGAGAAATTGCATATCAAACCGGTTCAGAAGGCGGCCTAACCAAAGACCTAAAAGACAAAAAGAAGGCCATATGGCCCCAGTTTCCTGTAGCTTGTGGGGCCTTTTCATTGTTCGATGTAGGTCACGCATTCACCGAAGTGGAGAATATGACGTGTCTACAATTATTTAAATTCCCGGCAAGGCCATTTGACCCAAATAAAGTTGCCCAAGATTTCACAACGAACGTCAAGATAAAAGTATTCGTTGGAAAGAAGGATTTATTTGATGATTTATTTCAGAATAAAAGCTCACTCCAAGAAATTTTGCGGGAAGCTCAATCACGACTGTCTCCAGATGACCTCCAAAAATTCATGGTATACAGGGAAAGAAGACTAGCCACTGTTCCTCTAGAAATGCTGCAACTACTTGCCAGAGAACCTACTCCAAGCATTAGCCTTAGTGAGAATTCAAGCGTTGCTGTATCTAAATCTAAGAGTGGACAAGAGATGCCTGAGCATTCTAAAAAATCCGAAAAAGACCAAGATAGAGGCGAAGAGTCAACTAAGGACACCGCTCAGTCAATGGAATTTCCGCAGCAGCAAGTTATCGCCTCCCCGCCAAGAGATGTTCCCCCTCTCATCATTGAAGCACCATCCGCCACAACAAAATTAGACAAAGAATGGGAAACCTTCAACGAACTGATCAATCTTGAAGGACAGGCCCCAAAAACACCTGTGAGCAATACACAGGTAACACAAGAAGTGGGCTCAGCATTGCTCTTCAACGAGTGGGACGATCAAATCAGGGAGGCAGAACAAGCGGAATTGAAGTTGAAGGCACAAGAAAAGGAAAAAGCGGTCCAAGCACTAGACAGGTTAAATTGGGAGTGTTCCTGGGCATACTTGGTAAAGCCGCATAGTCAGCAAATCACTGTGAAATGTATCATAAATGCGGCCGAGAAATTAGTGCCAGCTCTCATAGATTCTATTTTCTCAGCCCAGCTCAAAGCAGAAGTCAGCCAGCCGACTCTCCTTAAGCCCATGATGAATGCATGCAGTTTTAAGGATCAGATTCAGAAGTAATTTTATTTAGAATGTTTTTTTTTCTTTAAAATTAGATTAGAAAAAGGACAGTCATTTGAAAACTGCATCCTAAATTTTGTAAATTAACTATTATTAGAATTAGGAAGTAGTATTTTAACCCTTCTCATGCATTTGGAGAAAGGTCCAGAAATTTGTCAAAAACTTGTCCTCAGAACATGCACTTATGCACCCTCGGAGGAGGTTTTGATGAATGGATGGATCAAGATTTATTAATTTTTTGCATTTGATATCTGCTACTAATGTTGCACTTTTGTACTCTTAGTAGATGTTAGAACAAGTAGAGATAAATCATTATTACTTGAAGCTTATGAGTAGGACCAGTCATAAATGGTACTTTTATCTCTTGGCCATTTCTGCTTATATTCTTGAAGTGATATACAACTTTTAGTTGTTTATATGTTATTGCATGAATGTGTGAGTTACCATTTGGCACTTTTGTACGTTGGAGTCATTTATTTATGTTTGATATATGAATAACTTATTATGCGATATGCTATTCACCACTGTTTTGCCTAACTTTTTATGCAAATTGGTTCATCTTAATTGATTTCTATTCTTATGATAGCTAAATGATCTTTATTACCAGTTATTGTCTGAAATCTCTTTAGATCGCATAATAGAAGAAATACATCCCAGGTTAGGATAGATTATATGTGCTGTTTTCATTAGATTACAATATCATAGAATTAGACTAAAGTAGCCTAGATTAGAGCTTGTAGATCAGCATCATCCAACTCTGCACACACATACCCTTAGATTGGGAAACTGGTCCCATTATCCCCAGTCGGACCCGCTATACCAAACGGATAAGGAGCTACCAACCAAGGTCCGGACCGGGTGGGTATCCCCCTTGTTGTCGACCCGATTTTCGGGGCTTCAACAGATTGATATAAAGATCATTCGATTCCAATAAGTATTCATGGAGATATGAATTTATTTTGATTATGGAATTATTATCAAGCTGACCTACAACTCATGTAGGCTCGGGAGCCCAACAGTCGCATCTATTAAAACACCAACATTGTGTATAAATACAGGAGGACTTTTCCTAATTTGCACTCACTCATCTCATCACATCTCTCTCTCTCTACTGTGCAGAAAAGAGTCTCTTCTCTACTGTGCAGAAAAGGTTCTCTCCCTCACACATGTGAAGCCAGAAGCTGCTGAAACTGAAGCTGCAACTGCAGAAGTGAAGATTGACCTATGTGGAAAATAAGATCTCCTTATCTAAACTATGATGTAGGTTCATTTGAACCTCTTCTAGAAGCTGCAACGTTTGGTGGTGGGATCAAGTCAATCCGATGGATGGTTTGTAAGATATCGTCTGCCCTAGTTTGAAGTCGGAAGCTGCTAAAATTGAAGCTGCAACTGCAGAAGTAAAGATTGAACTACGTGGACTAGAATATCTCCTCATGTGAACTATGTTGTAGGTTCATTTGTACCTCCTTTGGAAGCCACAACTTTTGGTGGTGGTATCAAGCCAATCCGACGGTCGGTTTGTGAGATATCGTCTGCCCTATTTTGATGATGAAGCCGCTAATACTGATGCTACTGATCTGGGGTTTGCTATTGTTGATATGAATCAGATTTATTGTACTATTTCTCTCTGCTAAATTATTGAAGATAAAATAAGATTTGATCAAAGGGTTTCCCCACACATTGTGGTGTTTGTCCCTGTCTAGCCACCACATCTTGTGTCTCTTGTCTTGGCTTGTTTTCTGTCGATCGTTTAATGTTCTATCTGCACTTTACTTTATGTACATGTGATTACTAATCTGTGGAATATAATAAGAAAAAGAAGTAAACTGTTATAAGCATAGAACATACCATAACTTAACAGAATTTGACCCTGTTCATCTCTTATGGCACCCCCAAAGCCCGCTAATCCTGGGTTGTCCTTGGCTGCTCCATCAATATTCACTTTTAAGAAACCATAGGGAGGAGGTTTCCATATGGTAGCACACTTGTTAATAAGGCTTCCTGTCTTCATTATTCCTAAAGGACCGATAGTTTGGAGACTCAAGTGAAGTAAAATTCTCACCTCATGAGGCAGGGGAGGATCTTTAGGGAGAGCTCTCAGCAAGCCTCTTATTGTGTCTTTGATCTGCCTTAGAATTTGCTCCATTATATGTTGAGGCTTGCTTGTTTTGTTTTTGAAGATACGATTGTTGCGTTCTTTCCACACATTCCAGATGACAAAACCTGGAACCAGAATCCAGGCTTTGTTCACAATCTCATTCCCTGAGAAATTATTTCTCCAGTTCTTTAGAGTGTTGGATATGCTGAGCCTATCCCTATCGGTTTGTCTAAAAATAGCAGCCACCCAGTCCCACACTATTGAAGTGAAAGGACATAGGTTGAGAAGGTGTTCAATTGTCTCCTCATGCGCACCACAAAGGTAACACCTGGAAGGACCAATGAAGCCTTTCTTGAGGAGATTCTCCCAAGTTAAGATCTTCTTTTGATGCACTAGCCAAATGAAAAGCTTTATTTTCATCCAATGCGGACTTTGCCAAAGTTTCTTCCAGAACTGATCAGGATTCACAAAGTTAAATCTTGTGACTTCCTATTTGGCCTCTTTGAGGTTAAAGTTGCCTTCAGTGTTCTTTCCCCATCTTAATTGATCTGTTGAGGAAGAGACAAGAATCCTTCTATGCTCGAGCTCCTGGGTGAGGGCTTCTGCCTTGGTTTTCAGCTGGTTTTCGTCACTGTATCCTAGCTCCTTCCATTCCCTCCATTTTCCATTGTTCCTTCCCTGATCCCAAAAGTCCTTTACTAGAACCATACCTTTGCTATCTATGTCATTTTTAAGATCTGCAAATTCATCCTTGTAAAGGTTGGGTTCCTGTTTCCAGTTATCCTCCCAAAATCGAGCAAGATCCCCTGCCCGAATTTCCCAAAAACAATGTTGTTGTACAATGTTTTTATTATCCCAGGCAAGGTTCCAAATATGGGAGCCCTTGATTTGCCCTGACATTCTAATACAATACTTTTCCTACCAATTCTTGCCATATTTTTGTTTCCAAAGCTTAGCCCAGGGGGAATTTGGTTCCTTAATCCATCTCCACCAAATCTTGGCTCCTGAGACTTTGCTGAGGGTCTCAGGATCATGAAGCCCCAAACCACCATGGCTCTTGGGTTTACAAAGTTTGTCCCAGGCTACTAAAGCCCACTTCTTTTTCTCTTCCCCTCTGCCCCACAGAAAGTCCCTTTGAATGTTTCTTATAAGCTGCTTAATACCTTGAGGAGCAGGAAGAGCTGAAAACATAAAAATGGGAATGGCCTGTAGGACCGCTTGTGTGAGCACAAGGCGTCCTACCAGATTTAGTGATTTGCATGTCCATTTTTTGATCTTGTCCTGAAGTTTATTTAAAATGGGTTCCCACACTCACTTGCTTAGCGGTTTGTTAGTAAGAGGAATGCCAAGATATTTGGAAGGTAGTTGTTCTCTTTGAAATCCAAGAATTCTGGTAATATTTCTCTGAATAGCCATATTAGTATTAAAGAAAAAAACTTTGGACTTGTTAAGGCTTACCTCAGTGCTTGCTACCATAGCAAATTCATTTAAGATATTTTTTATTTCTTTGGCCTCCCTGACGGTGGGTATGCCCTGCAACATAGTATCATCTACAAATTGTTGATGAGTGTTGGCCTCTCCATCTGTGGTAAGTTTGATACCCTGAATTCTTCCTTTAGCATTTGCCATCGTAATCACTCTACCTAGCCCTTCCATCATGAGGACGAAGAGGAACAGTGAAAGAAGATCTCCTTATCTGAGCCCTCTGGAGGGAGTGAAGGTTCTTGAGGGAGCTCCATTAAGCAATATGGAAAAACTGGTTGAGGTAACTAATGCCATGACCCATCTTATCCAATTTTGATCAAAACCATAGGCTTTTAGAATTGCTCTTATGTAAGCCCAGCTCAATTTGTCATAGGCTTTCATGAGGTCCAACTGAATGATCATGCCAGCTTGTTTGTTGCTTTTGAGAGAGTGTACCACCTCATGAGCTTGGATGATATTGTTGAGGATTTGTCTTCCCTCCACATAGCCTGTTTGCTCCTCCGAAATGAGAGAGGGAAGAAGTGGTTTGAGTCAATTGGCTATTACTTTGGAGATAATTTTATACACCACATTACATAAGGCTATGGGTCTAAAACCATCCGGAGTCATGGCATTTTCCTGCTTTGGAATCAGAGCTATGAAGGATGCATTTAGAGCCTTTAGTACCTTTTTGGATCTTCTTGAGTCTTCCACCACCTCGAGGATGTCATTTTTGACAGTATCCCAACAGGCCTTGAAGAAGTCTACATTGAATCCATCTAGGCCTGGTGCTTTTCCACTTTGCATTTCATTAATCACTTCACTGACCTCCTCTTCCAAAACTGGCCTGTTGAGATTGTGGTTGTCCTCTCTGGTAACCAGCTGAGGGATGTATTGAGTGAAATGTTCAATGAACCTATATTTGTCCTCTGGAGGCTCCTTTGCAATGTTGCAGAAGTGCTGAACAAGGACTGACTATAGATCACTCTGAGAAACCAGCTCAATGCCTTGAGAATATTTAATCTTGGTGATTTTGTTATGTGCCCTATGAGCTATGGTGGTTTTGTGAAAGAATTTTGTGTTTCTTTCTCCCTCTTTAATCCATTGTATTCTTGATTTCTACCTCCAGAAAATTTCTTCTTGTAAGCATCGATTCTCCCATTCTTCCTGCAGAGAGTTAGTTAATCTTTTCCTGTCTTCGGTGAAGCCATCTATGATGATGATTTGATTTATCTCCTAGAGCTTCAGTTCAGTTTCTCTTTTGGCGTTGAAGATATCTCCAAATTCATTTTTGTTCCAAACTTTAAGATGGGATTTTATATGTTTAAGTTTTTGCTGGAGCATATACATTTTTGAACCCTGAATATTCAACTCCTCTCTCCACCATGTCGCAACATTATTAGTGAAATTAGGATGTGAGAGCCAGGCATTTTCAAACATGAAAGGACAGTTTTTCGGAGTACCCATAAAGGTGGCTTCCAGCTGTATTGGCCAATGATCAAAACCTCCAAAGGGCAGAATGGAGGCTGTCATGGCGGGTCCTGATAGAAAGAGGTCCTCTGAAATTAAGAATCTATCAAGTTTGGAGGCAACTTTATGGGCCCCTCCCCTTTTGTTGTTCCAGGTGAAGGTTCCATTTATTGTTTCCATATCCACCAGCCTCATGTTCCTAATGAAGTTCTGGAAGGTCATAAAGTCTCTGCTTAGCTGTCCAGTGCCTCCTTTCTTTCCATAAGAGATCTTATCATATTGAAATCTCCTGCAACAATCCAGGGCAGAGTGGGATGTCTCTCTTTGAGTTCCTCCAGGGAAGTGAGAAGCTTGAGCTTATCTTCTAGCTTTTGAGGTCCATAAACATTCGTAATCAAGTATATCTCCTTGTCCCCTACCGGTTGACATATTAGGGAAAGATAGTTCCTGGATGCTTCAACATCCAGAATACTCTTTTGTGGGTCCCACAAGTGAGAATCCCCCCCCCCCCCCCCTCGGTCGAATGATCTGCCTTGACCTCTAAATACTCATAATTGCATAACCACTTATTATGAATATCTCTTATCTTTTCCATTGAACATTTTGTCTCCTGAATAAAAACCATGTCTGGTTTTTCTTCTTTCATTCTGTTACTAAGATTTCTTTGTTTCCTTCTATGACCTATTCCTCTAATGTTCCAGGTTGTGAACTTCATTAAGAAAGATTAGTAAAGGAATAACTGGTAAGATCTTTCATCTTACCTGAGTTGATCAATAGTTTTCCACATTCGTTCAGCAGTTCATTCTACCTCTTTCTTCCTCTTTTCCTGCCTGAGCTCTTTGGAGATTGTGCCTGAGGATTCTCCATCATCTTGACCCCACTTGGATCCTAGCTTTCATGATTTCTTTTGACTCCTGCTCCCCTTGTTTGTGACCTCCAGAGAAAGAGATATTGTACTCTATCATAGTCCTCCTTTGGCAGGGAGTCCACCCCTATTATTTTCCCTTGTTCCAGAAATTTCTCTAGATCTAGATTTTCCCTATCCAGAATCTCCTGTAATTCATGGTCCTCTGTTCCTGCTTCACTTGGAGTCATCTCCTGGTCCCTACTAATCTCCATTAGTCTTGGTAGATCATCCTTTTGCTGGTTGTCTATCGCGATATCCTCCATATCAGCTACCCTATCCTGTTCTTCTGTTACATTCTCCATGTTTTGGAGTGTCTCCTTATTCCCCTCTTCTTCCTCCAGGATCTTGAAGCTATTTTGTCTTGTGTGTTTGTCCTCATTTACCTTCTTGTGTGGATTCTTTTCTCCTTTTCTTTTACTCCCATCTTTGGTGAAACCCTCGTGGTCTCTCTCGATAGTGGTTTTTTTATTATCTTCCCTGATGATAGTACGACAGTCTCTGTATAGATGCCGATGTTCATGGCATTTGCGGCATTTGAAGGGTATGTGCTCATAGTCCACTGTCTACACCCATTCTTCATCATATACTTCTAAAATGATTTCTTCTGGCAGGGCTCTATATAGATCCATTTCCACACATATTTAGCAAAGGAGGTGTATCTCCCTTTCAGAGTTGCCTCTGAGATTTTTAGAAAATGTCCCAGCTTGTTGCCTATGGTTTTCAAAGATTCTCGCAACCAATAATCCAAAGGAAGGGAATACATTCTGATCCAAACCGGTACTGAAGTGAATGTTTGACATTCTGAGACAAAGTTCATCATCCATGGCAGCATGTAGAGTCCTGCCGCAGCATAGAAATAGGGCCCCCCTTCAAACACTCTGTCTTTGTCTTCCAGGCTTGCAAACACTACAGTGAAAAAACCCTTAGAACCCAGATGCAAATGTATTTCCCCTTTTGGCTTCCAGTGGCTCCTTATCTAGACATGTAAAGCCCTTTCCATCGGCCATAGCCCCATGAACTTGCATATTATTGCATGCTCTGTCATATGATCTCTATGAGCTTGTATCGCTGGGTCACTCAATACGACCCAAGGAATAATGCCTGACTTGGGCTTGCAGACTCCCGTAGTCTTTCTGGAAGATGGTTTTTCACTACTGCCTTCGATCTCCTTTTCTTTTCTCGTTTCATGTTGATCCCCTTCCTGATCCTGATCTTCGCTTCTCCCAGATGTCCCCTGAATTCTGGTTTCTGAGATCTTGTCCATTGGTTTTTTTAAATGCTTCTTTCCCACGTTTTGACTTCCTCCCATGACTGCCTGACTGTAGGAGGGAGAAATACTCCCCCATTCACTCCCGCCACGATACCCTAAATTCAAAATCCTGTCTTTAACTCCAACCCTAGCTTCTCCGCTCCTTGTCGAACTCCGATCTCAAGATCCTGGGCCAATCTTTGAATTTCCTTTATGTCATCTTTTCATTACTAAACTCACTTCATATTTTGTTTCTTTCTTTTTCGTTGATGATGGGTGGAGTGTCCACTCAAATATCGGGAATTTCAAATATTGACACACAATTTATTAAAAAAAATATCAACAATGGTTGAAAATGTCTGATGAAGTGGCCTATGATAGAAAAGTCTAAAGATTATAAGATTCTTGTGAACAGGTTCATTAAGGGATCATGTCAGTTTCCACAAGACATAAACTAATCAAGTAATGTCAGGAATGTTGAAAGAAACTATCCAAGTATGAAAATTAATAATGCCAACATATATGACTTGAAATGATACGAGTAAGGATTTCTTTAGGCATACTTTATCTATTGATTTATTTTTTTATGATGGAATGCATGTATAATAATGATATCTAGGTGGGATATAATAAAGGAAGAAGATTTTTGTATGGAAATACTGTTATAATCGTTTTGATTCAACCATGAATTAATATCTCATGATTGAGTCACATCACAATCAGTGAATGGGTAACATAATAATGTTATGAATTTTTATAACACATGAAAGTGAATGCCAATTGAGCTAATGTGTGAGACAATATTTTTGATGGATATGGAAGGAAATAATACTGCACAAGAGTCCAATTGTCTTCCTGCTTATATTAGAGTTGTACACTTTAACCTTCTTACAAATAGTGAGGAGCATCTATTGCGGAGAGTGTTCTTAAGTCAATATAGAGTAGAGAAGGAAAGTTCCTTGTAGTATTCCTATGGTATAGATGGGAGGTGACTAGATAATGTATTAAGGTGTTGGCTACACCTTCCAACTGATGATGGTGGAATACATGGTATATAAATATAGTATTTTGATATCAAGCAACAAAGATAAATTGAGTAGATGTGATCATGACTATTGGCATATTGGTTTATTGGAATAAATATTTAGTTTCATCTTGTAATGATAGGTACGTTAATTAACCCATGAACATTGAATCATAGTTCCATTTCATTGAGTATGATTGACAAAGAAATATTATTGAATTATTAGTTTCTTAGTATTATTATGAGAACACCTCATGGATGGTAGCAAATATTGAAAGAAAGGATTTTATGCATAGATACTCACTTTTATTTGGTTAATTGAAAAGTTTAGGTTGTAGGTATAATGGTCTCAAATATCAAAATGAGTGTAATTATGTAAGAAAGGTTATTTGCTACAACACACAAGAGCCAAACACTATGAGAAGGACTCTCATACTTCTAAATTATAATATTCTTTATGAATTATACTTGGAATTTATAAGTTGTATTATTATGAATATATATATGGTAATTATATGTGTATGATACATGATAGATGATGGCTATGAAGATGAAAACCCTTAAAGAAAGGTCATTGTTAGGACAAAGGGACCCTCTGATTGCCACAGATTATATACTACTAGTGGATGTCTAGTAGTAAGTGAGTGCTCTCCTTACACGATAAATATATGACAAGATGGATCACCTAAGGGATTGTTTAGTGGAGAAGGGGACATCTAATCCTTTACAGTGAGTGTATCAAGGAGGAGGAAAATTAAAATTTCATGTTGGATGGTGGCTAGAATCTTGTGGATGAGTTAGAAAGGAGAATGAAATTAATTATTTCCTATGGAAGACATTATATGGGATAGATGCATATCCATAGATATAAGTATTAAATAAGAAATACATGCATATATTTGAATAGATTCTTACATCATGGAATTGAGAAATATTGTGCATGAGGTAAGTGTTTCTTGATAATTTCTATAATATATATTCCTACTTGATTACTAATGTAGGCATATGTTGGAATGTTGAAGTTTGGCGGTATACCAAGATAGTGAATAGGAAAGCGCTACAAATACAACTGAAGAATGAGGAAAAAAAGTTTTTTTAATGAGGAGAGAATATTCATGATTGTTTTACTCGAAGGGGGATATGATAGAATTTCCTAGTGTTTAATCACATTGATTAACTAAATTATGATTAAATATTACATTTTGTTTACCATGTATATTTTAATTACCATGTTTTATTTACACCATGAGGAAGAAATTTTATGGTACATTGAATAATGTAAGTATTATCTTTCTTGAATTTAAAAAAACAATAGAGCTACCTAAGATAGGAGCACATAAAAAGGGGGTTATGATAGCAGGAGTTGGGAAAGGTGAGAGGGTAGTAGTGGGTTCTACATGCTGAATAATCCTTAGTCTTCCATTTTTCTAAGCTTTAATTTGTTTCCTTCATCGACATGTTCCTTACTAAAAAATAGAAACCTTAACTACCAATCATGGAACGAATGTGGTAGTTGTGGAGATGTACACCTTCCACAATTACAAAATCAAGGTGATAAGTACCATCATCATGGGAATTGTGAGAGGAGTGGTAAAACCTAGATTTTCTCACATTTTCTTTGAAAAAAATCATGTCCCCACAATAAGGGGGAAAATGAAGTCTCATGGGGTGTTAGGAACAAGGTGATTTTTTAATTGATTTATTCATCATTATACCCCCCACACATGTGGTTGATTGTAGGGAGGCAATGATTCATGTAGTCTTATAATTGTATGTGAATAGTTGTAGTGAAGAAGGAATGATTCATTATTGGTCATTATTGGAATAAGACAAGAAACATAGTACAATACAATGATGAACTAAATGACATAAGTAATTTTGGTTCTAACGCGAATGGTGGAGGACATTTCACATTCACATGAATGGTGTATGAACATTATGAACTCATGAATATAATATTGAAAAGATATTCAAGGGGCTAGACACAATAGATAATGAAAATCATATGGAAGAGAAGTAGGTTATAAGAGAGAAAGAAATAGAGAGAGAGGTAAATTCATTCTCTCTTAGTTGATGCTAACATCCATGAAAGTAGTTTTAGAGGTATTCATTAATACTAGGAGGTTGATCAAGGAATGATAAAGACCATTTTGAATTCATTTGATGACAACTATAGAAATATGTATATATTATGAACATAGATAAGGAAGAGATTCAAATGGTTAGAAGTTAATTCCTTGGAAAAGAAGCAAATTCTAGAGAGGGAGAATGTAGGGAGATTAAAAAATTGGGTTGGAAAGGGATCTAGGAAGGATATGAAGCTATGTGATGGAGAAGCCATGGATATAATATGAGGAAAACATAGTGTGGGTTGAATGACCAAGAAAGGAAGTCTTTAAAACTTGAAAAGGGTCAAGAACTAAGTAAATGTTGTTGGAGTTAATGGATAATATCTAGAACCTCTATGCACACATAGAGGGAGAGCTCAGAGACCTTTGAGCGAATATTGAGTAGATAGGAAGGTATTCTCCTTTTTCTATGTAAGAAAAGTAGCGTGTCACCAAAATACTTGTGTTTTTCTAAGAAAACAATTAGTGGTGAGACAATGGGATAGGTAATTTTTTTCCTATGATAGAATGATTTCCATAAAAATGTTATAATTTTCCTTAGTGGTATCATATCCTCAATTGGGGTGGCCTAGTATAAAAATAATAAGCACAATAGAGTGTATGGTTGGGTGGAACATTTATCTACCTAAGTTAATGTTGGCCTTGAACTTTCAAATAGATAACTTTTTCCTTTAGTTTTTTTATTCATTTGATTAATGCAATCCACTTTGCTCGAGTATTTTAGTATTTGAATGTTGAATGTTGAATATTGTTATAGGTTTTCTATTTCTTCATAATGGGAAATCAATGTTATATGTGCCAATGTAATTCTTGTAAATGGAATTTTATATGATGGTACAACATTTTTACTAAGTATCATTATCTCTATTTATTTTTGGATGTGAGTGTGCTAGTAAACATCCATAACATTATATCTTATGATGAACATACTATGTGAATCTATATTATGGTTATAGGATACCATTAGGGAATAACGAACTGTGGATGGAACATATCCTTTCTTTGCTAATGCTATGCATGAAACTAGAGGTATATATTTTGCCTCGTCTACTTAATCATACTCATTTACCTTGTAATTTTTTTAATTAAAATAAGAACTCATTTTTTATGCACCAAACTAGAGGTAAAACAAATACAGACCTTTTTAAATAATTGTTTTGATTAAAGTTAATGTAATAAAAATTTAGATATCAAATATAATTGTGTAAGGGAAAATTCTAAAACACATAATTCCTCTATGCCACAGGGTTTTGAAATCCAGGCTATCCATGAAGATTTTGGTTTCTTCAAGTTCTTCTTGATCATTTTAGATAAAAATCCATATGTACAATGTCTCAAATTATTTTTGAGAGTTATCATGGTGATTTTTTTTGTTTGCATGTAGGTTTTGATCTACAAGATATGAGGATCAACTCTTTAATTTGAAACTTACTTGCAGTACTTGGAACTAACAACAAATTTGTGCACACATGATAGAATTAGTGTACACGTACATGTTTGTGCTCATTTAGATTGGATTTATATCTTAGGGAGAGAATATATATGATTTTTCGGGGGAGCAAGTCAATATTGTAGGTCCAAGGAAAACTTGTTTTACAGTGAAAATTTTGACGAAAAAATTTGCACACAATAGATTTTGAAACCTAATAGATTTGTAATACAGACATCCACACACACACACACAGAGTGTAATTTTTCATTGTTTAAAGTATATTTTTCAATGTAAAAAATGAGTTCAGTGTCTTCAAAAATTACTTGAGAAGATGGAACATTTTTACTTTTAATTACTCCTCCTACAACATTGAAATATTTTATTATGATCATATACATATGCATGAAGTTGAGATTGAAATAAATTATTGGACATGCATATTAAAAATATTATTTGAGTCATGTACTAATATATATATATATATATATAAGAATTATACAATTTGTTGTACTCAAAAGTATAACATTTATTATTATTATTTTTAGTTACCTTATTTCTCTATAAAATTGGTATAAAATTATGCTAGTTCATATGGACATTGAAATATTATATTTATGGTTTACAGTAAGAGTATAACATCTATATTCATTTTTTTTATAGCTGACATTTTTTTATTTACAGTGAAAAACTTGACTAAAATATTTTAACACAATAGATTTAAGCCGTCTAATATATATATATATATATATATATATATATATATATATATATATATATATATATATATATATATATATATATATATATATATATATATATATATCTATATATATTCTATCTATGCATATAAAATCTCTCAAAATATCTCCTCCATCTTCATCTTACTAATGAAACTTATTTGAAGTAAATAGTTTCAAATTTATTATTCATTTTCTTAAATTCCTATTTCAATATAACCTTTTTCGTTTCAATCTTGAAAGTTTGGATGACAGTCCTTGTTTAGATAATACATATAAGTTTTGATAATACATATATTTTAAATATATCTGGTTATCTTTTTTTAATAAGATGTCTTCACACATCCATTCAATTGTGTTCTAGATAAAATTCTCATGTGGCCAACACCTTACTATTTCAAGAATAACAACAACTACTTTATAAATTCCTAGTAGAAATGTAATTGATAGAATTTAAACAATTTTAGTGAAATTTTATTTTTAATAGGGTTGCTTATAGCAAATGATCTTCTTGTAGAATTTTTCAAACCGTGAGCACCTTGGTATTCAAATAATAACAACTACTTTATCATTTCTTCGTAGAAATATAATTTACATAGAGTGTACATTGAAGATAAAGGGTAAGTAACAAAATAAATGATGGAATTGGGTTCTACTAATTTTGGAACATAAGGTATTACTTTTTTGGAACAGAGTTTTTTATTTTTTTCACAGATGTTGACTTAACGATGAGTAGAAGTTGAAAATAAAGAATGAAACATGAGTTATTTAATGGGATTGAAAATTCTAAGAACCTATTATCTAAATAATATTTGAAAATGACAAGTATATATCAGAAAATTAATAATTATATATACCAAAAATCCATTAAAACAAAGATGTACTTGTACCATTGTATGTTGATTTTTGACTTATTAATTCAAATTTCTATACTTTACGAATAACCTTATACCACTATTCTCAATCTTGACTTCTTAATTCAAATTTTACATCTTTGCGAACAACCCTCGTATATGATTATGACTAAACAAATGCAAGCCTGGAAGAGGGCAAGAACACTCTTCAATCTTTAAATAAACATGAAAATAGGAGACTTGAATTTTTGAATAAAAATGAATTATTCTTTCATGACCATTTGTTCCAAAAAATGCCGGTTATTTTCTCGAAATTAATCACAATACCATGAAATATGGGCGAATGAAAGAAAAAACACTTTTTGCATAGAATGGGGAGGGTGAAATAACTATCATAGACACCTATTCTTGAAAATTAGCTGAACGGAAGATTGTAACTCCTAATTTCAAGGGCTAAAATTACTTTTTTTACCCTATCTTAAAATAAGTTGGGCTAACTGTTGGAATTATGATGCATGTGTTGTACTTGATGGCAACCTACTTGTAGCAGAACAACTCACTAATATATAACTAGATGAATCTACAGAAGAGATATTAGATGTGACAGAATACATGGGATGCAAGACAACACAAAGGAATAAGTTCAGATGTGTGGAGTACTAAAAAGGTATGTTTTTGATGATCATTTCAGTGACTTTTCAGTAGAACTTGTAAACCTTTTTGCATCATGAACTTGGAAAACGATAAAGAATTATAACAAAACATGTGAGATTAATATGCAAGACTAAAATGCTGACAATTGTCATTTCCTCATGCAGGAAGGGGTGAAAACGAGGAGTTGTTGTTCCAAAGGAAAGGACAAGGACGAGGTAACCGCTGTCCCTTTGACGGGAGACCGAATGCAAACAAGGCTAAGCAGATCAAAGAAAATTGGCCCTGAAAAGGAGGTGAAGACACCAGCTCGGCGCAGGAGGGAAAAGAGATGATTAAGGATTAACGGTTTGGCGAATCCCTCAAGATCCTTGATCCTGAGGGATCACTGCTTTATCTATTTTTATACTTAGACATCTCCGTCGTCACCCTTATAAAAGGGACAACATTGTTAGCTCGGGGGGGACATGATTATGCTTTTATGTAATTTCTGTTAAGATCAAAACTTTGATCATCGAGTCTCGATAAGAACTGGTTTATTGTAATTTTGCTTCATGCATTAATACAAACTTGGCGATTACTTCATCTCTGAGTCTGGATTAACCTCAAGCGGTGTACCCCTGGAGGCTAAGGGCTTGGCCATGGAGGACACTTGCTCCTGTATTATTAGGATTTGATTTCTGCGTCGTTTGCTTATCGTCGCTATTTGGTAATATAATATGCTTTATAAGTTTACATCACATGCTCTGTTAAGTTTAATTCATTAAGATTTCTACAGACATAACTATTGTATTGACTCTGCATCATATTACTGTTCCTTTCAGAGTTGATTGAATATTATTAGTCTTAACAAAATACTGTTACTATCCCATTACAGAGCTTTTGTGCTGTGCATCTGTTCATTCATGTTACAGAATTTATCCTGGGAGTTATGTTCTTTACAATTGTTGAATTGATGAACGATGCTGTTCTATTTTGAAATGCAGTCATATTCCCTCTAACTGAGATTAATATTTGGATCAGATTACTCTTTAAGCATGCTGTGTGCGTATATGGTTTGTAAGCGCTGTTCCATAACTTATCAGTACTCAGTGCTGTTCCATTAGTGTGTGTTGTTCGATCTGCCTTAAGAGTGAAACATTGCTATTTGATTATGATTGATGCCTTTGATTTGATAAATTAAGTTTGTTGCTGCTCGCGAGACTTAGTTGTCGATTCTATTTCATAGCTGCTGTTTTATTTAAGGATTGCTGTTCCATTTCATATTTGCTGTTCGATTTCTTATTTGTCGTTCCATTTGCTAGTGTTTGTTATTTTGGTGTGGGAGACGATCTAAGGCTGTAGTGGGCCTTGGCATTTACTGTCTGGCTCCCAGATCCACGGTCTGTTCTCTAATTTCCTTTCCATCAGTTTCCAAAGGGATGGGTTATCGCTACCGAACCCTTGACTGATAAGTTGCCTAGTCTTCTGAGTGTGTGATTTACTCTTTTGGAGTAGCTTAGTTGTAGACAAGCATCCGTTTACTCTTGTATTTCTGAACACTGTACTACTAGCATTACTCTGGCAAATGATAGCCTCAGACTGAGACACTCTTTGAAATAACAAAACGCTCCCGGATTGACATATTAATGTGAGGTAATTAGGGGCGAAAGAGACCCTTTTTATAGCTCTACATTTTGGTGTTGTTGCCGGGGAAAGAGTGTAGCCATTTGTCCTTTTTTTCAGAGTAGTGTATGAACCTGCTAGGGAAGAGTTGGATTTTAAAAACGGAAGGTAAGAACCTACGTACGAAGCATGTAAAAGCCCTGCTCCTCTGTCCGCTTTCCTAACAGATTTGTTGTTGCTTTGTTTGAATAGAATTTAGTAGTTCATTTGAGTGCATGGCTAAGTAGAATAAACCAGAAAAAAATACCAAACCTCCACCCAAGCTAGAAAAAGCTAAGGGGTCGGTGACCCTTGGCCGAATGACCTTCATAGACGAAATCTACAAGAAAGCAGAATCTTAGCCATCAGTAGGACCCAGGAGAATTATTTCTAAACATCCTACTAGTTCCCTTTAGGCCATAGGATCACCATCTGTAGCCTTTGCTGAGGTGCATAGTCAAACTGAAGAGCAGGACTTTTAAGAGATTGAAAATTCTACTGCAGAACTATTGTAGGAAGGGAATTTTAGTAATCTTTGTGAAGAAGAAGGAGAAACAGGTGAGACCGAGGAACCAAGATCTCCTATTGGAACAAATCAGCCATTAAACAACCCAGACAAGGGGAGTGCTGCAAAAATAATTATTGAAGGAACCCAATCTCCTCAGACATCAGGAATTCTCATTATCCCAGATAGAGGAAGTGCTATTAAAACTATTCCTGTCAAAGCCATTCCCTATCAACCTAGGAATACCCTCCTAGATATCCCAGAAGGTTATTGGCATATATTCGAACCTATGGCTCAAAATCAGCCAAACACTCAAACCTCTACATTACAATACCCTATAGTGGATTCTACAGCAAATGCGCCTATGAAAGCAATCCCTCTTCAACATATCCCTACATTTCACGGTCTCACATCGAAAGACTCAGATGCATTTTTATTTGAATTTGATGTGTTGTGCAGGGGATATGATTACACCACCGAACCCCAGAAACTGAAACTATTTCCCTCTACATTAAAAGGGGCTGCTTTAAGATGGTTTATGCGATTAGGTGGCGGGGTTATAAATAACTAGGATCAAATGAAAGAATCTTTCCTAAAAAAATATCAGGTTTATTGCAAGTCTAGAGAACTAAAGGATGAAATATTCCAGATGACATCTAGACCGAATGAAACATTAGAGGAGTATGTGGAACGTTTCCAGCACAATCTACAAAGATCTCCTTATGCATCACTACCTTTACATGATAATGTGTTCAAAATTGCATTGATAAGGGGCATGAAGGAATAATGGATCGAAACATTAAACATCATGGGAAAAGGGGATATTTATCAAGATAATTTTGATGAAAATATTGATTTATGTATCAAGAGCTTGAGAGGCAGCACAAGAGTAAAACCGGCAGAACATGATCAGTTTGTAAGAGATAATAAAATTTCAACAGAAGGAGTAACACGGGTAGAAATTGGAAATTTATTGGAAAATTTTAAAACTGATATTCTGGGGACACTAACTACACAATTTGATATTATGCAGGCTAAACAGAAGCAAATGGAGGCAGAACATAATTTGGCGATCTTTAGCCCCCGATGCAGGAAAAAGCATAGTCATAAAGAGTGTCCACTGGATACAGTCCAAAAATGTGCCATCTGTACAAAGGATCACCTTACGGAGAGCTGCCCCTCACTTCCTGGATTGAAGGCGATATATAAGGAAGCAGAAGAAGAACCAGAATCAGTGTATTTGATCAACCAGCGTCGTCAGTGGCAGCCAAGACAATTTGGTATGTTTTCAGACCCAACTTCTTCTTTTCAGCCTCCACAATATAATGCTCAATAATATAATATGTGGAAAAGTCAATCCCAACCTCCGTTTCAAAACTGGTCACCACAGTCGTTTCCTTCTCCAAACCCATGGCTCAATCAGGCAAGCCAAGCTGGTTGGCCGAATTTCCCTTATACTCCACCATATTGGCAAGGTAACCCATATTCTCCACAATGGACTCCCCCTACTTAACAAAGTTCAATCTGGCAGAAACCGATGCATCAGCCAGTAGGAACTATTCCACTCCCTCAACCTACACTGCCAACCTTACAACAAAATCCCCAGTCTAATCTGAGACTACAACTCCCAGCCCAACCCAACCCCAATCCAAATAACAAACCAGTCCAATCTCTCCAAATTATAGAAACACCAGAAATAGGAGCTGATTTAAGGGAGTGCAATGATCTTCAGTTAAGATCTGGGCGTATTATTGAAACCGAGGGAGATAAGACAATTCAGATTGAAGATCAGTTATCCAGAGAACATCTGTCACCACAAGAGGATGTGAATAAATAGCAAACTCATAATCAAGCAACGACATCCTCTCCTCCGTTCCCAAAACGATTAGTCATACCTCGACCTATACAATATGCTGACTTTGACATTCTGGGAGAATTACAAAACCTGTACATAAAAATTCCATTCCTCCAAGCCATTCAAGACATCCCCATATACACAAAAACTATCAAAGAATTGTGCATAAAGAAACCAAGGAGGAGTATAACAAATAATCCAAGAGTCCAAGTAGTCAGCACTTTATCTGACTTACTATCAGGGAAAGAAACACCCATTAAATATGAAGACCCAGGAAACCAATTGTAACTGTTCAAATTTATGGTCAGACCCTGTCTAATGCCTTAGTTGATTTAGGAGCTGCAATTAATATCTTAACAACCACTACTTGCCAAAAGCTGGGCATTACATCGGTAGAACCCACCTCTACCTTGCTAGAATTGGCTGACTTCTGTGGTTTGGCTGGAGGGTACTCTACATGATGTCATGGTATCTGTTGATTCCTGGGAATATCCAACCGATTTCTTGATAATAAATCCCAAAACCTGACTTGATGGACACTTGCTAATTTTAGGAGGACCTTGGCTTGCTACTACCGATGCTTACATTGGCTGCCGACAAGGAAATATGACCATAACCAAAGGACCAAATATCAAGAATTTAGTTCTATATCCTCCAGCACAGCCAAGTGTCACAATAATCAAAACTAATAAGCACCTTGTATCATACTTTACTAATAACATTAGATCTCCATTAACTATACAAGAGGCACTTGATTTTAAAG
This sequence comes from Pinus tabuliformis, assembly GCA_031772625.1. NCBI lineage: Eukaryota > Viridiplantae > Streptophyta > Pinopsida > Pinales > Pinaceae > Pinus > Pinus tabuliformis. Next base: position 284,701,021 of record CM062815.1, read on the forward strand.
ACCAAACAGAAGATGATGCCATTAATAATTTTATTAGTCAAACTAGATCCTGCACACAGTGTCACATGATAGAAGCAGCATTTGATAATGAATTAGAAGAAGATCCTCTGAAAGATACACATGATCAAACAATACCTGTTACTTCTATTGCAAATAGTAAAATTGTGGAAATTGAACTAGGAAAAACCTTAAATATTAATGCCAACCTCACACCTGAACAAGAAATGAAGCTCATCCAGTTGCTAACAAAATATAAAGAAGCATTTGCATGGGATTACCCTGATATGAAAGGAATTGACCCCCAATTATGTACACACCACATTTATATAGAAAAGGATGCTAGACTTGTTCGTCAACCTCAAAGGAGACTTAATCCTCATCTAAAAGAAGTGGTAAAAGCTGAACTTCAAAAACTTTTAGATGTCAATTTTATTTATCCTATCTCTAATAGTAAATGGGTCTCTCCGCTTGTGGTGGTACCAAAAAAGAATAGGAAATGGAGAATTTGTGTGGATTACAGGGAGCTAAATAAAGCAACACAAAAAGACCACTTCCCTCTCCCATTCATAGACCAAGTATTAGATACTTTAGCAGGAAAGAAATTCTTTTCTTTCCTGGATGGCTTTAGTGGATACAATCAGATTTAGATTGCCCCTGAAGACCAAGACAAAACTACTTTTACTTGTCCTTGGGGAACATTTGCCTATCGAGTTCTACCTTTTCGTTTATGTAATGTTCCTGCCACATTCCAAAGGGCTATCCTTAGTATTTTTGGAGATTTAATAAATGATGGGCTTGAAGTATACATGGATGAATTTACACAATATGGAGATGATTTTGATCCAGCATTAGACACCCTAGAAAAAGTCCTACAACGCTGCATTGCTACCAGGCTATGCTTAAGCCACGAAAAATGTTATATGATGATGACTGAAGGACTTATCCTAAGACACTATGTTTCAGCAGCTGGCATTCAGGTAGACCCGGCCAAAATCCAAATACTTTTGCTTATTCCCACTCCTACTACTCAAACAGAGGTACGTAGTTTTCTTGGATTTTCTGGTTATTATAGGCGATTTATAGAACATTATTCGCACATTGCTGCACCTCTATATGCACTAACTGGTAACGTTGATTTTGTTTAGACAGAAAAATGTGAACGTGCTTTCAAGGATCTGAAGAAGCTCGTATCCAAAGCCCCAGTCCTTCGAGGACCAAATTGGGATTTGCCATTCCAGATATCATCTGATGCCTCAGACACAGCCATTGGAGCAGTCCTCGGGCACGAAGAGGATAAAAAACCATATGCTATTTATTACATCAGCAAAAATTTATCCCCTGCTGAATTAAATTATACTGTTATTGAAAAAGAATTCCTAGCTATAATACATGCTGTCAATAAGTTTAGACATTACATTACTGGATATCCTGTTATCTTGTATAGAGATCATTCTGCCATAAAATATTTAGCAAATAACCCTGTCACAAATGGCAGAATAACTAGATGGTTGATTCTATTGCAAGAATTTGATATCACAATCAAGGATCGACCTGGCAAAGAAAACCCTGTAGCCGATTTTCTCTCAAGAATGCCAAAGCCAATTGATGCAGCAGTAGTTGAAGATCAATTTCCGGACGAGCATCTGTTTGTTGTTGCTGTTCAAACACCCTGGTATGTTGATGTTGCCAATTACCTCGCAGTAGGTAAATTACCAAAACACCTAACCCCTAATGAGCGGAAGCAGATTGTTCAGAAGAGCGCTCGATTCTCGTGGATCGGGGGCTATTTGTTTCACACAGGGGCAGACATGCATATCAGGAGATGCGTTCGAGAAGATGAAATCTTTGACATTTTAAAAGCCTGTCATGATGGACCATGTGGTGGACATTTCGCTGAGCGCAGAACTGGACATAAGGTGCTGCAGACAGGGTATTACTGGCCCACAATTTTCAAAGATGCAAAGAAATTTGTCCAAGCCTGTGACAGCTGCCAGCGAGCAGGACGTCCTGGTCAATCTGATGAGATGCCTCTGAAACCACAGTTAGTCATTGAACCATTCGAGTGATGGGCTCTTGATTTCGTTGGACCTATCAACCCATCATCAAATCAGAAAACATATATTTTGGTGGCAACAGAATATGTCACCAAGTGGGTTGAAGCAGAAGCATTGCCTAGAGCTACAGAGGACTCTGTCATACAGTTCCTGTTCCATCTATTTATACGTTATGGCCTCCCAAGAGAAATAATTACAGACAGTGGACCACAATTTGTTGGGAATAGATTAGCTGGAACACTCAACAATTATCATGTCCAGCATAAAATCACTACTCCATACCACCCACAGGCGAATGGACAGGTAAAAAGTAGCAATAAACTAATAGAAGCAATTTTAACGAAAACCATTGCATCCCATAGACGTGATTGGGCTGCCAGACTACCTAAAGCACTCTGGGCTTACAGAACAACATGGAGAAGCACCACTGGTTACTCACCTTATCAATTAGTGTTTGGAAAGCAACCCATTTTCCCTATAGAATTCGAAATTCAAACATTACGGACAACACAGGAAGTTGGTTTAGATTTAAGCGAGGCACAAATTAATCGATTGTAACAGATCAATGAGTTGGACGAAATTAGGCTATCTGCACTTCAAAATACTGCCATGATCCAACAACAGCGAGCTAAATGGCATGATGCTCTTATTAAAAACAAAGTCTTCCACGAGGGAGACTAGGCTCTATTGTACGACTCCAGGTTTCAGGACTTCCCTGGGAAACTCTAGACTCGTTGGTTGGGACCATACGAAATCCAGAAGGTACATGACAATGGGACCCTTACTCTAATCACTATTGATGGTTCTGGATATGCCTTCAAGGTAAATGGCCACCGAGTTCATCTCTATCGCAAACCACTCACTCGGGAGTCCTTCTGCCAGCAGCTACACCGAGACACTGATATGGAGATTTTGGGAGAGGAAGAGAAGTCTTCCTCACCTGTAATTCATTAAGGAATTCATTTCTTTTTACAGGTTGTACATAAGTTCTTTTTCTTTGAATCATTTTTTGTACATATTTTTGAATTAATGTTTTGCTGTCATTTTTGTTGTTCCTTTTTTTCAAAAGAACAACATTTTCTTCCGGCTGTTCCTTTTTCAAAAAGAGCAAATTCCGTTGGATCAGTCGTCATCTTGTTGTAATTAGGATCTTTTTCTTTATTTTTGTGTGTTTTGCTGTTCCTTTTCCAAAGGAACAGCATTTTCGATTTTTGTCGTTCATTTTCCAAAGGAATGGCATTTGTGTGTTTCTGCTGTTCCTTTTCCAAAGGAACAACATTCTTGATTTTGTGTTGTTCCTTTTCCAAGGGGATGACATTTGCCTATTCTGCTGTTCCTTTTCTAAAGGAACAACATTTCGATTTCTGCTGTTCCTTTTTCCAAAGGAACGACATTTCCGTGTGTTTACTGTTCCTCTTTCAAAGGAACAACATATTTTTGATTTTGCTGTTCCTTTTTTAAAAGGAACGGCATTTCCGTGTGTTTGTTGTTCCTTTTCCAAAGGAACAACATATTTTTGATTTTGCTATTCCTTTTTCAAAAGGAACGGCATTTCCGTATGTTTGTTGTTCCTTTTCCAAAGGAATAACATATTTTTTATTTTTCCATTCATTTTTCAAGAGGAACGACATTTCCGTATGTTTGTTGTTCCTTTTCCAAGGGAACATCATATTTTTGATTTTTTTGTTCCTTTTTCAAATGGAACGACATTTCCATGTGTTTGCTGTTCCTTTTCCAAAGGAACAACATATTTTTTATTTTGTTATTCCTTTTTCAAAGGAATGGCATTGGAATGTTCTGCTGTTCCTTTTTCAAAGGAACGACATTTGCATTTTCTGCTATTTTGAGGTCTCTTGTTGGCCCTTTCTCCAAAAAGAACATCACTTGCATGCTTTTGCTCTCCTTATGAAGCAGCTTGTCCCTTTTGCTGATCTAAATTAAGGATGCTTATTGCTCCTGTTCTTTCAAGTCTTTTAGAATACAGCTATGCATTTATGCAATGGATACAAAACCTCAACATACTAAAATCTGCTAATCATAAATCACTATCTTTATAAGGCTCTGCATTGGTAAGAGGACAAAAGGAAGGACACACTTATTTATCATCTTTTTTTGTCATTGTTCTACTAATTCTGCTATGATTGTTCATCTTCATCATGACGACCCTTTTTTTTTCCTCTTTGATTATTATTTAGGAATAAGAGCAAAGGCTTTATATCTTCCTATTGAGATGTTAAGACTTCTTCCACCATTCCTACTCTTAACGAGTGTTGAACCACCCCTTGTGTATAAAAAAGGGAAGGTATTTGGTGAAACAGAAAGAAAAAAAGTAAACATGACTTATAAGTTGTTAAATGCAGGATAGGGGGTCTCATCAAAAGCCATCCTACCATGATCATGAGGACGAAAGTGAAGTGGCATTCCCACTATGGCCACCACACTAGGGATATGGTCCAAAAGGTATATCAAATAAACAAACCTTGGAACAGGAGGTCTCATCACGAGCCGGCCTGCCCACTTTTTGCTCCTTCCTCATGAATGGCATTATGGTTAACTGGTTACCAAGCCAGCATAATGGCCTACATTTTGACATTACACTCCCTAAAGTATACACAAAGGATCATGGTTCCATGGGTGAAATAAACAACTCTGCCAAGGTTATAGACACCTGTCGGCAGCAGTGCACTGTTAATGGTATCGAAGTCACATTATTTACACCAATAGGTGAGTTATGAATACCCTTTTGTTTCTTACACCTTGGTAATTAATCATATATCATTTCCCGAATTATATAGCGCATGCAAATCTATTATCACCAATCATGGCAGAGCAATTGACAATGACCGCAGGAGATTTAGAAAGTATGACAGGTGTCCTCTCCTCTCAGCCTCACATCATATCGCAACAGCCTCTTACATAATACACGATCCAACTCTACACCTCGATTTCGGTAATTTGTTGTTTTTCTAAACATGGCATATTTTTATACGTTGTTCCTTTATGACTCTGTTTCAGATCGGGCACTGCTCCTTTATTTGATGGCTGGGATAGCCTATCACATTGCGGGGGGGAGGTTAACCTCATTATTCCCTGGATTACGTGTCAGCTCACTATTTGGGAAAGTTGTGTACTAGGGTATGGCATGGCTTAATGGCATGCTATTTTTATTTTTGTTACACGAATTGCTGTTCATAAGCCATTTCTGTTGTATACTCTGTTTTTTCGAAACAAGTCTTGCATCTATTACCCTCTCTGTGTTTCAAACAGCAGGAACAGATGCTGTTCCATTGAGAATTCACGGTGAAACCATGGGAGGAAGAGCGTTCCGAAGGGAACCGCAGGTGTTGACAGTCTCCACTGCTGCCCGGGAAATCCTGGCAAGAGCAGGGTGGTTGACTTATCTCAACTGCTTGCAGGAGTCTAACGAGACAGTGGCAATTGAATTCCTGTAGAATTTGCAGGAGGATTACTCCACAGTGAGGGGGAGACAGATAACAGTCACCGATGACATAATCGCAGAAGGCTTGGGAATACCAGCCACCGGACCTGTATGGACGTTAAAAAAGAAGAGATTACAGAAGATTATAGAAATATTTCATGACGAAGGCCAGAGCTTGGCAATTAAAGGAAAGAGAGTTCTGCCAGCAATGATAGGAGAGCCCTGGGCAGAATTGGCAAGGACCGTGCAAAGCTACATCACCTGCGAGGGTAGAAAAGACGTGGTAAGACCACGACATCTTAAACTCTTAGCTGTTCTAAAATAGAAATGCTCTGTAAATTTACCTGCACTTTTGAATTCGTTACTTCATGATGTTGCACGGAGCTTAAAAAAGGCACAGCATGTAGAGTCCGTTGTTAGTCATCATGGGTTAATTCAATTAATTGTTAGTCATAGCCTCACCCAGCAGTAGAGCAGCTGGGAAGAGCTAATTGCAATGATTGAAGGGGGGTTGACAGCACCATCCCCAAAACGTAAGGATGCCACCAGTACACTAGAATGTCTAGAAAAATGCAGAGAATTAGCAAAATAGAAACATGTCACTAGTACATCCGAGCATCCAGAAAAACGCAAGGAATTGGCAAAGCGTAAGCATGCCACCGGTACACCCGAATAGCTAGAGAAACGTAGGAAATCGGTCCGGTTAGCACGAATACGAGGGAGACTAGAAAAACTCCAGGAAAACACCAGCCAGCCAGTAGAAATTGAAGATGAGCAACCCTCACGACCAAAAGAAGAGGCTGAGAAATCTGAAGGAGAAGAGAAAGAAGAAGCTGAGCAATCTGAAGAGGAGGCCGAGCAATCCGAAGAAGAAAATGAGGAAGTAGCCGAGCAGTCTGAAATAGAAGCTGAGCATTCTGAAACAGAAATCGAACAATCCAAGCAGGAGGAGGAAATGGAATAGCAGGAAGGTAGCCCATCATAGGACCCAGTGGGAGAAGATCAATTGGCCGAAGTCTTGGCCAATATGGGTGAATATGGCCAACCTTCCAGTCCATCAGACCTCCATGACAAACTCGAGGAGGAAAATGCACCTGAAAAACCACATGCAAAAGAGGCAAAAGAAGAAGATCTTCCTGTTCATGATACAGAAACAATAGGAGATACTGAACAGGAACAAACCATTCCTAACCAGAAGACACTGGAAGAAATTCTGGAGGAAGCAGGGGCAGAAAAAGAAGTTGCCCAAGAATTGACAGAACCAGTTAGGATTCCTACCCCAGAATAGCCAGAGTAGAACAATGAAGAAACACCTCGGAAGTAAGATCCAGGGACTAGTCACGGTCCAGGCCACAGTGAACAGCCTGCTGTTCCTTCTAACAAAATTTTGGAAATTAAAGAATTGCGAAAGGAAGAGCAGAAATTATTGAGCATAATAGCCCAGCTCCACCAGTAGATTAGGATCCTGAAAGCAAGGCAGGGGGTAAAAAAGGACTTCAGGAAAGAGAAAGGTGACCACTCCAACAAAACCTCGCAATGCAAAGAGGCGAAGGATCAGAATTCATCCTGCTGTTCAAAACCCTGTCGAAAATCCAGCTGCTGTTCCAAATGATGCTGAGGAACAGACTGTTGTTCCATTTGAAAAGGAACAACAACAGACTGATATCCACGTTAAAATAGAAATGGATGATATGATGACCTGTGATAAGAAAATTCAGACGGAGGCACCACTTTCAGGAGTGATAAGGGTTCTGAACTCAAAGCAACGCAATAAGAAAGTTCAGGTAAAACTCCCGGCCTCCACTGCTACATGGACAAGAGATCCAAAAATAGTAACCTTGTGCAAGGGGTTGAAGCAAGCTCAGCAAGAAGCAGAAAAGCTTAGAGAGAAAACGGCCTCTCGTGAAAAGTACGAAGAGCTACAACAGCAACTTAGGAACGTCAATCAATTTGAAAGCCAGGCTTTTGAAGGTTGGTGGAAGGAACAAGAGAAAGTTGCAAAGGTAACTCGTAGGCTAGATATTGTTATCAAGCAGACGGATACCTTGTGTTCTTTATATAATGATGTCTTAGCATGTAGGGCCCCGCCAAAAATTATGCCCTGTTTTTACTGGAACGGTATTTGCAATTAAAAATAAAAGCTGTTAAAGTAGGTGCTCCCATACAAATTAACACTATCAATGATTTTATAGACTGCTGTAAACACTACGGGGTAAAAGTCCAGAGACTGCTGTGCGAGTTCTATTTGCATAACCTTGTACTAGACCAGGAGACTGAGATGAACCCTGGTCCCTTTGTTGGAGACATCCAATTGTAGGCATTCATCTCATTTGGGGTTAATCAGATTAAATGGCTCAAAGCCTATAATACTTTCCAGAGGCAAGAAAACGGCTTAGATTTGTGGGTAAGGGCTGAGCCTAGGAACCCAGCACAGTTGTGGAAAGCACATGAAAGCCTCATGAAGACTCCGGGTGTCATTGAAACATTAGGACCCATGCATGAGGCACTCATTCGACAGGGATTAGAATAATTTATTTCTATTAAAGACCTTGCCATTGATGCAGCTAAATTTCGGTATCAAATCTCTAATCTGAATACCCATCTCAGGGAACCGTTTAAGTATGAAAATTTTAAATTAGCTGCCAATCGTTTGCACCTTTATGGCGAAAGAATTTTGAGAGTAGGGCCATCCTGGTTAGGATATAGGTTCCGGAGTCCAATTATTTGGCACCCTGCACCAGGATACCAAGCCCTGTATGAGATGCCTGAGGGTCAAACAGGCCATTTCTTTGACTACCTAGTTACTCATCATGGCTGTAGGCCTCCGCATGAGATTCCATATCTAGCCTATTCTCTCACTGCCTTGCATGTCAACTACAACGTTTTCATGAGGGCATGAAACAGGGTAAGCAAGGGGGTGTGTGGAGTACTAGAAAGGTATGTTTTTGATGATCATTTCAGTGACTTTTTAGTAGAACTTGTAAACCTTTTTGCATCATGAACTTGGAAAATGACAAAGAATTATAACAAAACATGTGAGATTAATATGCAAGACTAAAATGCTGACACTTGTCATTTCCTCATGCAGGAAGGGGTGAAAACGAGGAGTTGTTGTTCCAAAGGAAAGGACAAGGACGAGGTAACTGCTGTCCCTTTGACGGGAGACTGAATGAAAACAAGGCTAAGCAGATCAAAGCAAATCGGCCCTTAAAAGAAGGTGAAGACACCAGCTCGACACAGGAGGGAAAACAGATGATTAAGGATTAACGGTTTGGCGAATCCTTAGACATCTCCGCCATCACCCTTATAAAAGGGACAAAATTGTTAGCTGGGGAGGGGGCACATGATTATGCTTTTATGTAATTTCTGTTAAGATCAAAACTTTGATCATCGAGTCTCGATAAGAACTAGTTTATTGTAATTTTTCTTCATGCATTAATACAAAATTGGTGGTTACTTCATCTTTGAGTCTGTATTAACCTCAAGCGGTGTACCCCTGAAGGCTAAGGGCCCAGCCCTGGAGGACACTTGCTCCTGTATTATTACGATTTGATTTCTGCGTGGTTTGCTTATCGTCGTTATTTGGTAATCTGATATGCTTTATAAGTTTACATCACATGATATGTTAAGTTTAATTCATTAAGGTTTCTACAAATAGAACTATTGTATTGGCTCTGCATCATATTACTGTTCCTTTCAGAGTTGATTGAATATTATTAGTCTTAACAAAATACTATTACTATCCCATTACAGAGCTTTTTTGCTGTGCATCTGTTCATTCATGTTACAGAATTTATCCTGGGAGTTATGTTTTTTACAATTTTTGAATTGTTGAACGATGCTGTTCTATTTCGAAATGCAGTCATATTCCCTCTAACTGAGATTAATATTTGGATCAGATTACTCTTTAAGTGTGTTGTGTGCGTATATGGTTTGTAAGCGTTGTTCCATAACTTATCAGTACTCAGTGCTGTTCCATTAGTGTGTGCTGTTCAATCTGCCTTAAGAGTGAAAGATTATTGTTTGATTATGATTAATGCCTTTGATTTGGTAAATTAAGTTTGTTGCTGCTCGCGAGACTTAGTTGTCGATTCTATTTCATAGCTGCTGTTCCATTTAAGAATTGTTGTTCCATTTAAGAATTGTTGTTCCATTATAGATTTGTTGTTCGATTTCTTATTTGTTGTTCCATTTTCTTATCTGTCGTTCCATTTGCTAGTGTTTGTTATTTTGGTGTGGGAGACGATCTAAGGCTGTAGTGGGCCTTGGCATTTATAGTTTGGCTCCCAAATCCACGGTCTGTTCTCTAATTTCCTTTCCATCAGTTTCCAAAGGGATGGGTTATTGCTACCAAACCCTTGATTGATAAGTTGCCTAGTCTTCTGAGTGTGTGATTTACTCTTTTGGAGTAGCTTAGTTGTAGACAAGCATCCATTTATTCTTGTATTTCTGAACATTGTACTACTAGCATTACTCTCGCAAATGATAGCCTCAGACTGAGACACTCTTTGAAATAAAAAAATGCTCCCAGATTGACATATTAATGTGAGGTAATTAGAGGTGAAAGAGACCCTTTTTATAGCTCTACAAGATGTAATGTACAATGGCAACTCGTTAAGATGACAGTTCTCAGTGTGACTTGGTATGGCAAGTTATCTTTGCCATCAAGTCTGAAGGGGGAGCTTGTTGGCATTATGATACAGGTGTTGTCCTTGATGGCAACTTACTAAGATGACAGATCACAGTTCACGCTCACATAATGAAGAAAAAGAGATATATGCAGGTTCCCCTTGATAAATCCGCGTATACACATGGGTTAGCCGACCAAAAGGTGCGTATAAGTATACACACACTTTCATGCAAGGGAAGGCGCGTACATTGGGTTTTGGTCCGTTGTATTTGGACCACGATATTGTGATCCATGGTGTTCGTCCAAGGTATCTTGTCCAACATGTTGACCCCAAGTATTTGGTCCAAGGTATTGGTTCTAAGTGGTTTTGGACCATGGTATTGAGTAAGGCCTAAGACTATAAAAGGAGGAGAATATCGTTAGGCAAAGGCACTTAGAAGGTCTTGAACATCTGATGAAGTATGAAATCCAGTATGCAGGTTATGGGTTCATGATGCTTTGCTTGATCTCAGCTAAGGAGGAACCTCAGCGGTAGATGGATCAGGATCTTATGGCTTGGAATGAATCATTTCGATATAGTTTGATCATGCTTATTGTAGATCTGTATATTGATGCATGTAACATCCTCTGAATATTATGATTTGGGTATAACTCAAGTTTGGAATAGCTGCAAATCATGAATGAATATTTACAGATGTATACATTGGTTGAATTTGATTAAAGCGCGTACATACGCAGGTTAGATACATCTAAGTAGTGTATACCATATGAACTATGATGTTTGAAGTTACAGGTGGTTCTGGTTGTTGATGAGTTTTGGTGATAGTTTACTGGTGTCAATATTCTGCACATTCAAATTGGTTGATTGTGTTTAGCTTCGGGGTTGATGGATGAGATCTAATAATGGATCAATATCATAAAGACTTATCTTTAGGTGATCTAATGGACTAGATCTAGTTGCTAACACATGTACTATCCTTGTCTATGTAATGATCTCGGTATGTCTAAAGTCAAGAAGTGCAGCGAAGTTATAAGTAAGTAATTGATGACATATATGCTGGTTTTCTTTGATGAAGTTGTGTATACATGCTGGTTCATCTCTTCCAAGTAGCATATGCACTCTGATGCATGATTTTTGATGATACAGTTGGATTTGAATATTGTTGCAGAGTTCTGAGTTCTGCTCTGTGTTCTGGTGATTGCATTTTGTTGACAGGGCTTCAGTGATTCAATATTGGGTGATTCAGAGATTGATGATGCAAGTGGTGATTGATTTTGTGCTTCAATGATATTGAGGGGTCTAGTATGAAAATTGGATGAAACGTGGCCTTCATATTATGATTTTGTGTTCCATGAGTATCCAGTTTGAAAATTTATGAAACGTGATACTTGGAGGAAGAAAGATAAGGTTGTAGCCTTCTGTAGGTCAGCACCTATGTATTGGTACATCAGCTAGTACAAGAGCTAAGGGGGTTGTAGCTCCCTTCCAGGAGAAACTGGAGAACGAGAGAAGGTTGTAGCCTTCTGCAGGTAGAAGCCTGTGTACTGGTATAAGACTGCTCCAGTACAGAAATATTGTAAAAATAAGTTTCTTATTAAAGGAAGATAGAGACAAATTGCAGCAGGTGGTTTTCACCCACATTGGGTTTCCACCTTACATCATGGTGTTCATGTGTGCTTCTTGTGTGTGATGATCTGTTTTGTTTTATTGCACCTGTTTACTGTTCATATGGTTAATGAAGTTCTGATGCACTAACCAAAGATCAACATTTAATGAATTAACTGAATCATAAGTTTACTGGATATATGCTAGTTGCATTAGACACAGTTGCTTGTACATGCGGCTTCCCTTAACTTAAGTAGCACATATGAATCTGAGTATGGAAATGAAAAAGTTATTGATTTGCTAATACTGACTCACCCCCCCTCTCAGTATTATTTCCAACAATTGGTATTACAGCTAGGTCCTTTGATAGAAGCTTGATCAGTTGAAGGAGATTTGTAGAACAATGGGAAGGAAACTAAAGAAGAAAGCACCTCAAAAGAAGAAGACATCTCAAAGGAACTATGACAATGGGAGAATCGATTAGGGAATATGTGGAAGAAACACTTTAGATTCAGAATCACTTCAGAATGAGGATGAACAAGCAAAAGAACTATCAGGTATGAATTTTTTATCCTCTGGTGATACATTTATCCATCCGTTTGAAGATGATGAAAGTGACAGCGAAACAACTGAGTTTTCTCTTATGGGTGAGAAAGAAAGATATCAAATAAAGGCAGAATTTAAAAGTCTTATAGACAAAATTAGAGATCAACAAGATCTATTGCACAAAATGGAATGTGTCTCCAAAGAAGAAGTTACCAATCTAAAAGCTCAACTAGAGGAAGGAAACAAGGTAAGGAAGCTATTCAAGGAAAAGGAAGATCAATGTCAAAAGTTTCAGGATGAAGTAACATCATTAAGAAATGAAGTAAATGAAAGGAGCACAACAATAAAGAAACTCAGAGAAAGATCTAGTTACTATCAAAGTCTTGAAGCTACGATCCTCTCGCTAAAAGAAGATCTTGAAGAATCAAATAACCAGAATAAAGAACTACTCCAAGCTCTTGAAAAAGAAGAAAATGAAGTTCTTGAATTAAGACATGAGTTGGAAGAAGGAAGAGAAGTTTAAGAAAACATGAAGAAGTAGTATCGTGAAAAGGAAGAGCAACATCAGGTTGAGGTAAATATTCTAAAAGATAACTTAGAAGAAAAGGATAAGCTCTTACAATTTCAAGATAGTACTAAGATCTTGGATGATATTATTAGTAGTCAAAGGTCTCCTATTATCAAAACTGGTCTTGGTTTTCATGAATTTGTTGAAGGTGAATCTAGTTCACAAAATAAGACAAGGAACTCTAATGCACAATCTGAAATACTCAACAAGGAGATGAGAGGTCAATCCCATCAACAACCAAGGAAATAAATTCTTCAAAGAAAATATTTTACTCCTCTGATGAATAATGTTGAATGTTATGTATGTCATAATCTTGGACATGTTGCAGCCAGATGCAGAAGTAGAATGGTTCAAGACCATCACACAGAAAGATCATCACGTTCTAGGTACTTTAAGGGATATTGTTTTTCTTGCAATATGTTTGGTCACAAAGTTGTTGATTGCTATAGAAGGAATATGAAACATGTAAGATGTTATGCATGTAACAAGCTTGGACATATAGCAAAGGAATGCAGGAACAAAGTATGGGCACCATATCAAAAGAAGAAAACATCATCACACTTGAAGATATGGGAGAAAAAAGAAGTACAGTCAGAAAGAAGTGGCACAACGAAATGCACAGACATGACAAACTTAGAGGGAGCTGAAAGTGTGAAACTTCAGTGTTCTAAATCTCATACGCAAGTTTCATAAAGAGAAGTAGCGTATATACCCGAGTTAGACACTGCATAGTCACGTATATGTTAGTTTGAGGAAAAGCAGTGGGACTGGCTCAGGAAAAAGGGTCTGATATGATTCAGTCCATTATTTGCTCTGTTTGATAATGGTTACAATCTACGAATGATGTGTGGAAATGTCTTGATACTCATAAGATTTTTACAAGTGTTTTTGATCCTAACTTGATGATGATTATGCCTTGATACTTTATGCTGATATATGCATGATCAGATCTAACAGTAAGTAGATGGCACAGGTTCAGGGGGAGTTTATGCTTTGAATAATGCATTGTTGGCATTATGGTTAGTAGTCCTTGGTGATGATGCTTATATGGCTAAATGATACACCTTGCTATGATATGGTTAGGAGTTGTCCATGAAAAAATCTCATATGATTCTTGGGGTTACATAGTTGGTGTTCAGATTAGATTTGTGGTTGATTCTCTGATGATGCATATATGGTGCTTCCATGGTGATCTTCATAAGGATAAGGAGAAGTACAAAGCTTGAATACACAACTTCATTACTTGATGATGAGTCACTCATATGTTGCTGTGAACATATAATACAGTTATTAAGCAGGATTTCTATAGTTCTTGGCGCTCATATAGATGAGGATTGTTGTTGTTGATGATATCAAGAAGCCTTGACAAAAGATCTTGAGCTCAAGATACATAGTGCTATATACAGTATGCCGGATACATGGATGATTATTCAAAGTTGCATTGTTGAAGACATGATGATGATGAGTTGTTACCTATATGATGATAGGTTGATACTTACATATGTTGATTGATGCAGATGAGGGATGTTTCCGAGTAATGATACATGGATGGTATAAAAGATCATGCAAATATTGATGATGATGTGTTGGCTATGATTTTTTTCACATATGATATAATGTGAATGATTTTGTATGATATATGCAGAATTGATTCATGGAAGGTTATGACAATGCTCAAGATCAAGAGGATGAATTGATGTAGACAAACCTTGTCACAAGTTGATGTTATCTACACTAATGGAAAAATACAGGTTGTCAGTCTGAATGATGATTGACAGATGTTGCTGATGTTAGTTGCTAATGACTATCATAGTCTTGTCTTAGATATTTAGTCTCTATGTTATTATCAAGGTCATGTAACAACCTATTTTGGTTTCCCCACTATGACTGGGATGGATGTTGTAATGTTCTTGTTTTATCATGTATAAGCTTTTGGTGTATCCCCACTTGATTGGGTGGATGAGTCAATATTGGTATATCCCCACTTGGTTGGGAGGTGGATGTATGTATGAGTCTTTGGTGATAGGAAGGTCATTTATGATGTATAGAGTCATGTTCTTCTTATAGAACATATTTTTGTAGACCTTGCTTAGAGTAGGGGGAGCATGAATAGCACACTTCAGTAGAGCAGAGATTTCAACATGTTCTTAGAGGGAGCATGGATGGATTGGTACATCTTGGCATATACAAAGGGGGAGCTTAATCATAAATTTCAGCAGGTACTCAGGGGGAGTATGGACAACAGAATGTATATCAAGGAAGGGAATATCTTGGTTTTGCCCTTTCCCCTTGATGTCAAAGGGGGAGAGTGACTTGGTGTGGTTATTTCCATCAAGTCCAAAGGGGGAGATTGTTGGCATTATGATGCATGTGTTGTACTTGATGGCAACCCACTTGTAGCAAAACAACTCACTAATATATAACTAGATGAATCTACAGAAGAGATATTAGATGTGACAGAATACATGGGATGCGGGGTAGCTCAAAGGAATCAATTCAAATGTAATGTAAAATGGCAACTCATTAAGATGACAGTTCTCAGTGTGACTTGGTATGGCAAGTTAGCTTTGCCATCAAGTCCAAAGGGGGAGATTGTTGGCATTATGATACATGTGTTATCCTTGATGGCAACTTACTAAGATGATAGATCACAATTCAGGCTCATAGAATGAAGAAAAAGAGATATACGCAGGTTCCCCTTGATAAATCAGTGTATACATGTAGGTTAGCCGACCAAAAGGTGCATATACGTATACACATACTTTCATGCAAGGGAAGGCGTGTCCATTGGGTTTTGGTCTATGGTATTTGGACCATGGTATTGGTCCAAGGTATCTTGTCTGACGTGTTAACCCCAGGTATTTGGTCCAAGGTATTGGTTCTAAGTGGTTTTGGACCATGGTATTGAGTAAGGCCTACGACTATAAAAGGAGGAGAAGATCATTAGGCAAAGGCACTTAGAAAGTCTTGAATATCTGATGAAGTATGAGATCTAGTATGTAGGTTAAGGGTTCATGATGCTTTGCTTGATCTCAGCCAAGGAGGAATCTCAGCAGGAGATGGAGGACAGGGACTAATGATGGATCGTGATCTTATGGCTTGGAATGAATCATCTCTATATGGTTTGATCATGCTTATTCTAGATCTGTATACTAACACATGTAATGTCTTGTAAATATTATGATCTGGGTATAACTCAAGTTTGGAATAGTTGCAAATCATGAATGAATATTTACAGATGTATACGCTAGTTGACTATGATAAAAGCACGTACATATGTAGGTTAGATACATCTAAGTAGCGTATACCATATGAACTATGATGTTTGAAGTTACATGTGGTTCTGGTCGTTAATGAGTTCTGGTGACAGTTTACTGGTGTCAATATTCTGCACATTCAAATTGGTTGATTGTGTTTAGCTTTAAGGTTGATGGATGAGATCTAATAATGGATCAGGATCATAAAGACTTATCTTTAGCTGATCTGATGGACTAGATCTAGTTGCTAACACACGTACTATCCTTGTATATGTAATGATCTGGGTATGTCTGAAGTCAGGAAGTGCAGCGAAGTTATAAGTAAGTAATTGATAACATATACGCTGGTTTGCTTTGGTGAAGTTGCGTATAAACGATGGTTCGACTCTTCCAAGTAGCGTATGCACTCTGATGCACGATTTCTGATGATACGATTGGATCTGAATATTGTTTCAAAGTTCCTAGTTCTGCTCTGCGTTCTGGTGACTGCATTTTGTTGACAGGGTTTCAGTGATTCAGTATTGGGTGATTCAGAGATTGATGATGCAAGTGGTGATTGATTTTGTGCTTCAATGATATTGATGGGTCCAGTATGAAAATTGGATGAAACGTGGCCTTCAGATTATGATGTTGTGTTCCATGAATATCCAGTCTGAAAATTTATGAAACGTGGTACTTGGAGGAAGAAAAAGAAGGTTGTAGCCTTCTGTAGGTCAGCACCTACATATTGGTACATCAGCTAGTACAAGAGCTAAGGGGGTTGTAGCTCCCTTTCAGGAGAAACTTGAGAATGACAGAAGGTTGTAGCCCTCTGCAGGTAGAAACTTGCGTATTGGTATAAGACTACTCTAGTACAAAAATATTGTAAAAGGAAGTTTCTTATTAAAGGAAGATAGAGACGAATTGCAGTAGGTGGTTTTTACTGACATTGGGTTTCCACCTTACATCATGGTGTTCATGTGTGTTTCTTGTGTGTGATGATCTGTTCTATTTTATTGCACTTGTTTACTATTCATATGGTTAATGAAGTTTAGGATCAACATTTAATGAATTAACTAAATCATAAGTTTACTGGATATATTCTAGTTGCATTAGACACATTTGCGCGTACATACGGGTTCCCTTAACTTAAGTAGTGTATATGAATCTGAGTATGGAAATGAAAAAGTTATTGATTTGCTAATATTGATTCACCCCGCCCCCTCTCAGTATTATTTCCAACACTAACCTCCATACCTAACTTTTTTATAGAATAAGTTTGAGGTGATTTGTAACAATGTACTATGATACAAAGTACTAACCCAACAAAAATTTAAAACCCCTTAATTTTGCGCAATGGTGAAAATTCGTCCCTAAAATTTTCATGCATTATAGTGAAAAAGAAATCTTTTGAGATAAAATAGAAGCACATTGCCAATAACAACGTAGCAAGGTTATGAAAATCTAACACGTGCTATATTTACGCATATCACAAACGCAAGAAAATAACAACATTATAGGGTGAAATAAATCTAGTGTGTTAGATTTTCTTGCAGCATAAACACAATCATATTGTTAACAACAAAATTGCATGGAAAAACAATTCTAGAACAACTTCTATCACAAACACATTTCCAATAACAACATCGCAAGGTAAAATAAATTTAATGCATGTTAGCTTTACATGTAGCATAAATAGAAACACACTACTAGCAACAACATTTGATGCCAAAAGAAATATATCACATGCTATATTTCCCTTTAACACAAACACAAGCATATTTCCAAAGTGAAGTAAATCCAACATGTGTTAGATTTACTTATATAATAAACAACCAAATTCACAACAACAATATTACATACAAAAAAAAAAATCTAACACATCTTCTAGCCCAAACATAAGAATATTTCGAATAACATTGCCAAGGTGGAGGAAATCTAACACTTGATTGATTTCCTTCTATCATAAATAACCAAATTCAACAAAAATATCACATAACAAAAGAAATCTAGCATAGTTTCTAGCCCAAACACAAGCACATTTCCAATAAAAACATTGCATGGTGAAAGAAATTTAGTGCATGTTAGCTTTACATGTGGCACAAATACAAGCATACTACAAACAACAACATTGCATGCCAAAATAAATCAAGTGCATGCTATGTTTATTTTAACACAAACACAAGCACATTGCTAATAATAACAATCCAAGGTGACAGGACTAACACATTTTAGATTTCCTTCTATCATAAACAACCATATTACCAACAATAGCATTGCATTGTGAAAGTTCCTTCTAGCATGTCAATAAAAATATTGCAAGGTGAAAAAAATGTGAGGTGTGCTAGTGTTGGAAATATTGAGAGGGGGGTTGAATTAATATTAATTCACAATTGTCATATTATACTAGTTAAAATCACCAGTTAAACCAAAACAAAAGATATGCAACAAGAAAATAATTTTATTAATGAGAATGATGAGGACTCTAAGAACCCAAGCTCTAACTTGTACAAGAAAGTATTTAACTCCTTTAAGGCTCCAGCCCTGAATGAAGACTCTAATATTCAACTACAAATCCAAGTTCCAACCTAGTCTCTCGCAAAGGTCAATCATTGTATGAGGACTCCAATCCTCACATATTAATCTAGGCTCCAACCTTCTATGACAACTCCAACCCTCTTATTTTACTTCAATCCCTTAAGGTGAATTCAATACTACTTCACGCCTCCATCAAAAACTTCAAATACTTCTAAAAGTGTTATCCAAGATAGGCCTATAAAGTTCTCTTAAATCTACCTCTCCAAAAACTTCATGTCTTGCTTCAACAAACTTTTTATGGTTGTGCCAACAAAACATGTCTTCAAGTGTTTATCTTCAGCTATGCTCCAACAAAACAACTCTTTAAGTGCTAGTATTCAACTATTCTCCAAGGATGACTACTTCAAGAAAATAAGTCATCAAGTGTCAGTGTTCAAGAGTGATTGTTGTTTAAACGAAGGCTTGTATAATTCTCAATTAATGTCATCATGAATGCACTCTACTGTCAACTCAAAATATGCTCAAAGTATGCTATCATTTTATCATTCAACGAATGTGTCTTGTAGGCTCTTCATGTGTTCTTTAAATAATGCCCTTCAGTTTGCAAGGATTGATTTACTTCTGTTATAGATCTTACTTTAAGTCTATTCAAGAATGCTTCAAAGGATTTCTTCAAAGACACTCGAAAAAATATATTACAAAGAAAACTTAAAAAACTAGTTTGACCAGTGTGGTCAAATTGGATTTGATGACAATATTTACTTCACAGGAACTCCAATTGGATTATAGTCAACTCAAACTTGACAAGATTGGTCACAATGTTTCTCCCCAAGAAAAAACGGACCCTATTACTAAGAACCTCTCCCTCTTTCCACAAAGAATATATCATATAAATATGTTTAAGATATTTTCTCCTTCAGACCTTTGCTCTGACACATATACACTTTAGAACTTTGCTCAAATATATATTTCATAAATCCTCTTAGATATATACTTTTGCGGTAGTCCCTTCTGAGTTTTGTCTACACTACCTTGATGACGTTCCTTAGCTTGTCTTCACATTCTCTATTATACTCATATTTGTTTACTTATCTCAAACCTCGTTAATCCTCCTGGAATATGACTCACACTCCACAAATATGTATATATTTTTTTCCTTAACGAGTTCATTTTCTTAATTCTTCATATGTCTCTCTCCTTCCTTTTTGGACGTCAAACTATCTTACCTCAAATCTACCTTGGTTCCTTGTTTATTCACTAAGTCACTAGGTTACTTCCTCTCACCAAACTGATCTCTTGAATTGTACGATGTATAACTCTTTTGTTTATAAGAGTCCGAGTCACATTACTTGTTTATCATAAACATTGAAAAATTCACTAAATAAAATAGGTCAAGTTTTGGAACACATATTCCAGAGTAGAGGAAGGTGAAAATTTCTTTGGATGTTGACTTGTTAGGTGGTATACATGGCAACTAACAAGTGTGCACAAAGGACAACTTGAATGAAATAAAACACACACACACACACACACACACAGACATAGATCTATATATATATATATATATATATTAGTTGGACATATTTCTTTGTAATTGTATTGGGTCACATAGAATAGATCTAGCTCATCCCTAAGCACATGCACGTTTCCTGGCTACATTAAAAAAATATATCATAATAAAACTTGGGAGGCAGGGGGTAGTTGTCCTAATCCCATAGCATGGAGAGACCTTTTTCTTGATGGGAAAATGATCAAGGAAGCATGATTCAGGGATGGAAAAATAATATGGGAGGATGAAGCCTTCTTGGTAGTTGGCGAGGGGTGTGGGAACAAATGGAGTGGGCCTCCATCAGTTAGGTGCATGCATTGGATTTTTCTTTCAAGGGAGAATGGACAACAAGGAGAGGGTGTATTTGGTCTAGTGGTATGAAGAGCAGGGGAAGACGGGAGCATGACAGACACCATCTAGAGGGTTGTAGAAAATCTAGTGAAAGAGCCACGCTGTGAGGAAAATAAGGAGTTGCATATGATTTGATCCTTTTAGGAGTCTAAATATATTTTCCTATATTTTAAATTTTATTGGAAGTGTTAGTTTTGAAAATTCAATGCAAAATCTAAATTCCTATCCTGTTAAGTCTCTTATTTCACAATTGTTAAAATGCCCCTATGGGTATTGTATAAAATATGCATGGTAAAAGATCTACAACCTCATCTTTATACTCGGATAATGAATATGGTGGTGGTCAAATATGAATTTGGCCATTTGGTTAGAGGGTACAATATTTTCTATTATGGAAAAGGTTTGCTACTTATTTATATATTGTAAGTGCATTAAAGCTAACCAAACACTTGAATATAGCTAACAAAGCTTTAGCTAAAATATTTGAAGAGCCAAATTCAAGGCCTAGTTGAACCAAATCAATTTTTTACATAGGGGATCGAATTACATCATAGCGGCAACACATGACAGGATACAATAATCCTAGTAGCATGCACTAGTGGAGTGGATCATTGAAATTGGTAGAGGAGACATTGATGAGTTCTTTTGTGGTAAAAATACTTAATGAATATTGTTCAAACCTTGTAAATCCCCTCAACTCTTCCTATACACAGTCCCAAAACATGAAGAGTAATTCACCTTAGTTTCTTGTGGAAGAGGAAATAAAACAAGCTTAGCTTGACAAGGTCTTCATGATTTCCAAGTGTATTCTAATATGCTATTTAGATGGAATATTATTGCAAAATCCCACCTTTTAACCTTACTAATAAGAATAAGTCAGCTCATTACTGATTTGGGGAGTTATTCAGGTCATTTCCCTTGTTGATCACTCCTATTGTAGTTGCTTTCAAGGCCTATCTTGTAGCTAATTCCATACCATAATATTCAGGAAATGTAAACCATATGAATGCATGCTTTCAATAGTCATTTTAAAACAAATTAAATCTCCAAATAAAGCAAAAAATGTGAATTCTCTAAATGGGGAAACCTCCCACATTATGAGATTCATGCAAAGATATTAAGGACCAAAAATGGAAAGAAAATAGATGGAATGTAATTGGCAAATGCCATGTCTATCATGAAATTTGCTTATCTGACCACCAATAAAGTTGACGTGTAGGTTAGCATAACCATTTTCATGCTTTCCTTATTAATATCTCCTTTAGTGCATCCCCTATTTTTTATTTTTAGGACATGGTCTCAAACTTCCTTTCTCTCTGAAAACTAGATTTGTTCCATTACCACAACCTTGTCACTTGTATTTATGATGAGGTTCATGTTTATAGTTTTTCATTGTTTTCCATCATATTTGTTTTCCATCATTAAAGTTTGGCAAACCTATTCAGGGAACTACTTATAGTTTGACATCATTACTTTGAATACCATGTAGAAGAATGGTAAACTTTCTTCTATCTATTTTTCATTTCCTTTGGGTTTTTCCATTGGCTTTGATGGTGATTATGGGATGGTAAATCAGCTAACATAATTTCTCTTTATTGGTAGTTTCTATTGATTATTTTACATGACTATATGTCTCTTTACATTTGGTTGAATGCATGAGTAAACTGTCCATGATCAATACAAAACCCATAACCTTGGAGATTGTCTTCACTTGTGATCTCCCATTTGAGGAATTTCTAAAGTATAAGTCAGAAGGAAAAGGTTTGAGTAAACCCATAAGTTGGAGTGTTACCACCATCATTGTCTCATTTAATTTGTCCTCTTGAGAGTCTTTATGAGCCTATATGCCCTTTTACTTTGGTAGGAACTGATGCCACCTTACAACAAGAATAAAAAGCTAATAGGAACCTGTTTTTTTCTCTACAGGTCTCAAAATCTCAGCAGTTTATCACACTTCAGATATGTCCTAGAGAATCTATTAATGTCTTTATTCCGATGTCTAAACTAGACTTAAAATTGGTTGTATAAATATGCATATTACATCCATGTACCCAATGTGTGGGCTTCCTTCATCATAGCTACCCTAGTGCCATGGCATGTGGCTTGGAGCATTCCCTTTGCCCCCACTTTGTTCCATCATCATTTCACATGACACCTTCCATTTGATGGATGTACCATGGACCTGTCACCCCCTTAGAGGTTGAAACCACCTAATAGGGTCCTTTATTAACCTCTCTTGTTGAGCTTGGTAACACTTGTACATTTTAAATCCCATTTGGAAGGGAATTCCACTATGAAGTGTGCACTTTTTCCCCTGTTTAGTAAGCCTATTATCTTAATTACAGTAATGGATTGTTGTAATCGAAGGTGAGGAGGACACATTGGATATTATATAGGATTGCAGGTGGGTCTCCATATTGAAATTGGTCTTCCTATACAAGATCTAAGCCCTCTAGAGGGTCATAATGACACTTGTAGGGTGAGCATTGAGATCCATGGGCCTCCACCATTGTAAAGAATTGATTACCCCACCATGGGCTTCTTCAATGCCACACATTTCTTATTCATGCCCCAATAACGAACAGATGATGCACTTGGACCATTTTCCCCAGCCGGCCACACATCGACACCCAACACATGGCAATTGGTCGATGGCATAAAAGATGTTTTGTCACATCGTAAGGGACATGGTAGGGCTTGTGTCATCTTCATGGCCTCATAAATGGAGCATTGTCTTGATATTGAGCCATTTTGAGACACATGAGATGCATTTGGAGGCCACATAACCCAATTAGGGGTTTGGAGATGTTTTGCAACATTTAGGGTCCATGTCCCTCTTCTTTATTGATTTTGAGGCCCTCTCGCACACTTTGAGCACAACAGGCCCCAACACTAGCCTTGGAGAGAACTTTTCATGGATGACATCATCCCTACATGAGCTAAAAATGAGATTAAATATTGATAAATTTTTAATTTATCTGGCTTGGGTTGTAACCAAGGGTCTTCACATAATTTTTTATGTTTTAGGGGTTTCATAATTAGAAATTTGAATTGCTAGAGCTTGTATAAATGCATGAGATGTTAAAATTTGCAACTAGGGTCATATTCCACTATTGGACAACTCATTTGATGGAGATTATTATTTCATTTAATTAATCTTTTCGAGAGGACCAAAATAAACCTAAAGATCATCAAATTTGCATAAGGATAAATGGGTTTTTGAATTTATGCCCTCTCTCATGTAAACTAGCAAGGTCAGCATCATGTCTATGTAGGCTATTCAAGACCAATAGTCATGACATTTGACCTCCAACGATTTGTATATATAGAGGTGTCATCAACCTCATTACACACATCTTCAACATGTGTGTAATGAGGTTGACGACACAACGCAGGAGGAAGGGTTAGGTTCTCACCATCGCAAGAATATTTGTTGGGACAAGATACTAAGGCGGGAGGCTAAGGCTATTTAGTGCTAGTTTAGGATAGTTTGAGCTCTGATTAGGTATCATTTTACTTCTTCCTCACACCGAGACCCTATAGACAGATAGTCACAACTTTAGGGGCTATTTGAAGGAAGGTTGTGGGTTGTTTTATGAAGGGATTCTATTGTGAAGGTGGGACTCAATAGTGGGAGTCTATTATAGGTAGGCCACAGGTCTAAATTATCTTGGACTAGGGTATAAAGGGCAAGAGTCTACCCAGATAAGACCACAGTCTTTGTGTCAATCAGTATATGGGTCTTGTGGCTTGCTTAAGGGTTAAATCAAGCTCAGATCAGCCTCAGACCATGGTCTGAATTTCTAGAAGGGTAGTCGTTGTCCTGAAAGGAGGTTTGAAGATAAGCAGTGTAGTTGTAATAGTCAGAAAATAAACCCTATCTCGGATATTTTCTATTGTTGAAGAAGTTCGAGCTCAATAGAGCCTTCTTTCTCATGTCATGACCATCATTGATCATCAGACGAGGCTCACACTTGTTGAAAAAATGCGACGATTGCATTATTTGGTGGTGTTGATGCCTCGAAAATCACTGCAACAACATCGGGGAAAACCACCCAGTCCGGACCTTAAAGGTAGCTCCTTTTCCATTTGGTGTAGTGGCTCCGACTAGAAATAATGGGACCAGTTTCCCAATAATTGATAAATAGGATGGATAGGTGGTTGATTCTCTAATATATAATGATAATGAATGAATGATTTAATCTAGAAAAGTAAAATTATAAACAACTATCCTATCCCGAGAAATTTCTGCTTTAGTGTAACATTTGATGATCTTTCTCTACAAATAGGCATATAGATGACTCTATTGGTAAACAAAGACATTTATTCATATGATAATTACTTGGTTCAAGTAGTTGAACAAAGTAATCATGAAAGCATTATTACACTATTCGTCATATATCATTGACATAAATATGATTGAAAGAATAACACTCCTTAGACATTCAATAGTGATAAGTATAAGGACTACTGTTAAAACACATACATATATCCAATGATAGCCAGATTAAATAAATGTTGATTCACATGAGAGAATCAAGCAAGAGCATTGATAATAGTACCATATGTTATTGGATCACTCCCGATATCAATCGCATTCAGATTCCTTCTTCTAACTTAGAAGCACTTCCATAACAAAGCACTAGTGCATATTTCATCAAAGCTTTCTTCGTTAAAATTCGGAATATTGGCCCAGTCTTCATAAAAAATATATCAGAAGAAAATAGTGTGACTTACTGATTTGAGTTTATACAAAAACTGAGGACCCCCTCTAAAGACAATGAAAGGGTCTATAAATACTATCTAAGCTAACTAATTATGAAATAAAAATGCTATTAGGTGGTGTAACTAAATCATGAGAATCTCCATGAAATAGGCTTGTTGGCATTCGACAGCATGATTCGCTGTTTCGGATGATCTTCCTTTGGCTTGAGCTGGCAGATAGCAAGTATTGGTTGCTATTCTGGAGGGTGACTCAGACGAGAATGTAGTTGGGCTGAATATGTGGCATCATGGATTTCATGAATCATGTAACCGATTGCATCAGTTAAACATTTGAGTGTTTCCCTTTGACTGTAAGGTTTATCTAGGAAAAAACAAAAGGTATCCCAAGTTAAACTTTGGATGTAAGTGATCAATCTTCCGCTCTTCTCCAATTCTTGATTGCATGTTTGTTCCAATACTTTCGCTGACGGAAATTTACCTGGAGTGCACTGTGAAATCAAGTTAGATAGATAAAGAGTATCATTGATTAACTCAATTAAATTACTGGTTGATAATCTGCATCTTGAGGTTTCTCTTTATGCTTTCATCAATTGTGACTGCCATTCTAGGAAAAGGATTTCTTTGTGTGACTCTAGAATTTTAGGCAGATTTGCGGTTTGCCCTTCACTGGTTTCTTGCCAAGCAAGAAAGTTGGTTAAAGTCTCATCGACCTATTCCAAATCCTGCCTCGCATTGATTGATTTGTCAATTATTGATGAAGTGATCTCACAGAGGGGCTCAACCAGGGAAATATTATGACATAGCAATTTTAGTTGTTTAATCAATGCTTTATTGATCTAGAGAGCTTCGAACCTGAAGTCTGCTAGTTGAGGAAGACTCTTGAACTTTTCTACTTGGTGTGGCAGTTGAGCGATTTGCTCATCCTTTGTCTTACTCATTTGTTCATTCATTGTCTTCAACTTGGCCAATTATTTGGATAATTCTTTTTGTTTCTGTACTGTGCTTTGGTCTATCCTCTGCTTCTCCTTGAGCAGTTTCTCATTTAATTGGTTGTTTATCTGTAGCTGTGTTGATAGTTGTTGTTCTAACTGTTCTATTTTTTGCTGTCTTTCGAATACTTGTGACTGTAATGAAACAATTGTTTGATCTTTTTCGTTAAGTAGATTGCTTAATTCCGATGCTTTATCCATAGTAGCTGTCGAATAGGCTCCGGCATACTGAGAAAGTTTTGTGAGGTCATCGGAAGGATTAAATTCTTCTTTCCATACCACATTAGCCATCTCTGTTTATGTTGGTAAAAGGGAAGATTGATCAAGTCTTCTCCTTTTCCTTTGTCATTTCACTACAACCCTATGTTTGGGACTGTAAAACACATCTAATGGTGGTATGTCTTCTATCTGCAAAACAATTTGATCGGATGGATCCTTAGGAATTATTTCTACATCTTTGCTGGTGGGTAGGCCACTGGTCCCTTCAATTGGAACCGTAGTTGTCACTGTTTCCTGTCCAACTGTTACTTGAGATGTGCTGAAACCTTGTGAAATTTTAGGATTGCTTATAATGGAATCAAATTTTTGCCATTATTTAATGATTTTGGGATCAATCTGAGTATCTATATCGATATGTTCATTGTCCTGTTCTGGCTCTTTTCCTTTCTCGGGAATCTTCTCCATAGTAGGAGGTTTTTCAACCATTTGTTGTTCAGGCTCACTTGACTGGGTTGTTGGGGTAGTAGCTAATAAGTCCAGAGGCAGAGTTTGCAACCTCTGTTCTCTGAGCCTATTGAATTCTACCAGCCCTTCATCTTTATATCTCATTTTGGCCAATGTTTTTACCTGAAATAATGATTCTGCTGAAGAAAACAGGTCATCAAATTCATCTTTTTCATGATCAAACTTTGTGATTTTGGCTTGTTCAAGAACATTATAGGGATCTTTCCTTGGATCATATTGCCTATTAGGACTGGTTGCAAAATTGAGCATGTTTATTTTTCCTGCCTCCTTTTCTACATGTTTGTAATCATGTAGAGTGTAAACACCGCATCTCAAAGGAAATGTAGGCCATGCCTGTTTTTTAGAATTCCTAAGAGTTTTGGATGTTCCTGCTGTTGTTATCTGGTAGGCCAATTCTCGAGCTAATAGCTTATCAGGTACATACAGAGGAAGGACATGGGTTCTTGCAAGGCTACCATAAACCCTTATATGTGAACTTGTCTTCCCCAAACCAATTCCCTACAGCAGTCAAGTTAATACTTGCTTCCTCGGGAATCCTTGGGGCAGGCTTATCAAAAATGGCATAATAGATAGGCAACATGAAACCATTATAGATTTGTTACAAGTGGTCTTTATAGTGTGCCTTCCATAACATCTGATGATAAATGTGGATTGGCTTAGGGTCTTGGGAAGTCCATCTCGGCCCTGGTACCAGATATTAATAATTAAAGCAAAGAATATCCATAATATAAGCACTGTAATAAAAAGGGGGAAAGGTCCTGGTGGTTTTCCGTAAATTTGATCTAAATTCAAGAATTGCAGTGGCTAATTTATTAGATAATATGTTTACCCAATCCATCACATAACTATTAACCGCTGCTTCGATTAAAGGAACCATTTCAATAGTGAACTTTGCAGAGTCATGCATTCCCCACATTCTACACATCATTGCCCAAGCATAACAGTAAGGAGATGACAATGATTCCACAGAGTACTTACCCGATGATTCATGTTTGTGCTTTGCGGGATTCTGTCTCCACTGCTTAATTGGGGCCAATTCAGTCTCGTTCTCCTCTGCGAACTTTTCAAGGAAGGCTTTGTTGTATTTCTTTTTAGGTTCTGGTAAGTGATACATCTTCCTTAAGTCATCAGGCTGAAATGAGCCAAAAATCCTTCCGTCAACTGTGAAAAACGTTCTATTTGAAACTAGAATTTCTTCTACCACCCATCTCACTACATCAGTGTATGGAAGAATTTTCTCACTTGCTGCTATCCTGTGCAAATATGAATCAGCTAAATCTTTAAGGGAAGCTTCCAATTTATTATTTGAGTCTGCAGTAGCTTCTTCCGATACTTCCTCAGGCTCCTCTGCTTCAATTAAATTGTAGATGCTTTGCCAACTAGTATTTCCAAGGCCGAGACATGAAGTGTCTGAGATTAAACCTTTCTTACTTGGTCTTGGATCATTGGTTGGCTGCACTGTTGCTGTAGGAGCCGCTGTTGCTACGGATTTCTTGGATTTATTTCCCATTTGTTTCAAATTTGTTATTTCGGTGGAGTTCTGCATAAGGAATGAAACCAACGTGATACAGAGAATAACTACTATGAACCAATATGAAAGAATTATGTCGATTAGCGGATAATAAAGGATTATAGTGAAACTGCCACAGATATAATCTAAAGGAAAATATCATCATAACTGCTTCATTAATTAGTCGTTTAACTTTTCAATCATGGTAAAGGAGTTTTTAAATACCCATTATATCGTTTATATGATGAATGATCCATTCAAGCATGGCTTAGATTCTTTGGTGGATAATCAGAAGTAAATCGCAATCGGTGATTGGTAATGTGAATAGAAAGGCTTCAATATTTGTCCAAAATATCTTTCGATTGCCAAAAGGTGATACAACGCATGCAAGCCTTTTAATTACATTTTCAAAACATGCGCCTTGATTTAACGCATCACAATCGGAGATGGATTCAGGTCTTATTACTTATGCTATTGTAACTTCACCAATCGCCGATTGCGATATGCCTTATCGCATCGGAGGATTTGAATGTGCCATTAAACATGCATTGGGTTGTTACCCCGATTACCGATAGTGATATCGCATCAGAGAAATGAGGGAGGGTCTTTCATTATACTTTATGTTTTGCCTTTCCCAATATCCGATATTTGTTTGCTTTTCGGGTCGGAGTAAGTCAATGGGTCTTTTGATATGCTTTCCTTATTATTGTGATATGCGATCTTGCGATCGCTTTATCGCAATAACAAAGAACTTTATACTTATTTACAAGATCGAATTTATTTCTATTCAAAAATGTTTATTTTTAAGATATATAATTTCCATTGAACCTTTAGATGAGGATTTTTCTAATTATGGGTTAATACCACTTTATTCACGCATCTAAGTTTAGAAGGGACCCATTTCACATTATGATTTTTTTTAAGTAAAATTTTATGAAATGTGCGGTTGTTGTATCGCACAACAATTGGCGATTTGCTGAGAGAAACAGTTATCTCTGAGAAATGTTAAAATACTTAAACTTTCTTAATCTGGAAATCTCATCTAATAGAAGAATTCTAATATAACTAGGTAATCATAAATCCTGAATATAATAATAACTATTTCTGCTATTTTCTTCTCTTGTTAAAATTAAATACATTCTAAGTTTTAAATTAGCCTTAATTGGTTGATAATGATAAAATAAAAGACTTTTCCAACTTAGCTTTATAATGACTCCTTTGTCATAGGTAGAGCCTTTGCTGCTAGAAAACATCTATAGTCTGGATAGGGATACCTTTTAACCATTTGATCATTCATTATTCCATCCATTTTAGAGTATAATAAAAAAGAATGAATTCCAAAATATGTCTCCATATTTTGTATTACTTTTCTTTTTTCATTATTTTGTAAGATAAAAAGCCATTGTCCTGGTTTTGTGGCCAGCTGTTTAGAAAATGCCATTCACTGGTTGTAATTTAACTGAACAAGCTGGCTCATGATGAGACCCCTTGTCTTATAATTATAAGCCATTACCCTGTTTTGGTATGCAGTATTGGTAATGTCAGTTGAACTATTCCCCTTATGATCATGGTAAGTAGGCTTGTAATAAGACCTCTTATCTTTTATATCATACATATTTTAGAATTACACTCTGAGTAATTATAAACTTTGATGAATGGGATGAACAATTTTCTCCTTAAGAGAACATGGATGACAGGGTAAGAGTTGAAGATGCTAAGATTGAATCAGTTTCTATTTTGTATTGATAACCATTTTTAGGCTGCTTGAAAACATTAAAATGATTTACAGTACTTCTAAATCTTGAGAAGATTTCACAAAAATAAAATGGGGTTTTCAGAATCTAAATATACCTAATTCCATAGAAATTTTCCTTTCGTTTAAGGCTTCCATTTCTCAAAAGTAAATACCAAAACTATTTCTTTTGAGTAACTTTTCAATATAGCAAAAACCAATGGGAGGCTTCATACAACTTTATTTTCCTAAGATTCTAAAAAATAAACTATGTACACAAATTTGCTGAAAATTGAATATTTACAAGGGAGAAGGGGTTACCTCCTTAATTAAAGAATTTTTTCAAGATAAGGACGTTAACAAGAATAGGATCTCTCTTTCTTGATAGATCTTGCAATATGAATGTGGAAGGGCCTATCTTTTCGTTGATTTGAAATGGTCCAAGCCACATTTTCTGGAACTTAGTGTGTTTCCTTTTATCTTCATGGGCTTTGTCCCATTTCAAAACTAGATCACCGACTTGTAATTGTTTTGAACTAGTTGAAGTTGTATCGAATGATGACTTGATAATTTGTTGATGTTTTGCATGTATGATTCTGGCTTTTTCCCTTTCTTCTTCTAATTTCAAGATTTGATCATGTCTTAGTTGAATAGAAGATGAGGGACTTTCTTCAATAAACTGCACTAAAGCTAGGGATGGAAGTAGTAAATTTGATGGTATGACAGCTTCCTTTCCATATACTAGATTAAATGGAGAAGTGCCTATGGAGGCCTTCTGTGTTATTCTGTCAGCCCATAGTGCAAATATCAAAGATTTATGCCAGTTTTTATGATTCTGCTTAATAGTCCTCTTAATAATTTTGATCAGATTTTTATTGGTGGATTCTGCTAAACCATTACCTTGAGGGTAGTAATTTACAGAATAATTCAATTTAAATCCCCTTTTAATAGAAAACTCAAATATAGAATTTCCAGAGAAATAAGATGCATAATCAAAAACAAAATCGTTTGGGACACCAAACCTGGTAATAATGAATTGATCTATGAATTCCATGATTGCCTCAGAGTTTGCTGTCTTCAAATGAATTGCTTCAACTCACTTAGTGAAGTAACCAGTGGCGGTAAGGATATACTTATGCTGTTTGGATGAATGTGGAGTGATTTCCCCAATGATGTCCAATCCCCATTGCTCAAAAGGTTGTTCAATGTTCACTGGTTGCAAAGGGAAAGCTGGCTTTCTTTGTCTTCCACTAGTGGTTTGACAACTTTGGCATTTCCTTACGTATTCATGAGTATCTCTGAATAGGGTGGGCCAATAATATCCAGCATGAATGATTTTGTGAGCTGTTGTATCAGCTCCAAAATGTCCTCCTACTGGTCCGTCATGTAGCTCCTGCAAAACCTTTTGTGCTTCAAGTTTTTCTAAACATCTTAATAAAATTGAATCATAATTTCACCTAAACAATACATCATTCACAATTATGAAGTTTTTTGCTTTCAATCTAATGGCACGTTTGTTTTTATAGGAAATATTAGAAGGAGCATATCCATTTTTTAAATAGAAAATCAGATCTGCATATTGCGATTCAGGATCTGTGATACTTATCTGATTGATTTCTTTAGTATCTTTTGTACCTTCAGGTTCTTGAATATTGGATGCTCCTGCTAACAACCTGCAAAAACTTTGGCCTTTGACAATCTTTGCTGGTTTGATTTCTAAGTCATATTCTTGTAATGTTGTGACCCAATTTGCTCTCTTTTCTCCTAATTCCCTTTGAACTAGTAATTGTCTTACTGCTGAAAAAGGAATAATAACTTTTGTGTGAGATTTTAAGAGAAAGGGTCTGTAGTGTTTAATGGATTTGTACACAGGAAGGGCTTGTTTTTTAACTTTCGAGTAATTAAGTTCAACACCTTGAAGATTTGAGTTGTAAAATGAGATTGGTGCTTCCAATTTTTTATCATTAATCTGAGTCAGCATTGCTGCATAAGACGAAACAGATGTGAGGGTATATAGTATGAAATGACTTGAAAAATTGGGAGTGTTTAAAGCAGGGGCATTAATGATTGATTGTTTGATAGAATCAAATGCCTCTTTCTCTGCAGGTCCCCATTTAAACACCGAATTTTTCTTGATCATCGTTTGCAATGGTAAAATAATTTGGGAAAAATCTGGAACAAATCTTTTAACAAAGTTAATTTGACCCAAAAATGACTCCATGGATTTTTTGTTATGAGGGAATGGAATATCAGGAATCTCTTTAATTCTATCTGGATCAATATAAATACCATCCTTTGAAACAATGAAGCCCAAAAGCTTTCCTTGATTAAGAGCAAAAAAGGACTTCTTTGGATTAAGCGAGATACCATATCTTCTGCAGCGTTCAAAGATTTGTTTCAAATCATGTAAATGATTAGATCTTTTCTTGGAAAATATAGTAATATCATCTAAATAGACAACTATTGATTTATTGATCAATCCTTTGAATGCTATGTCCATTGCTCTTTGGAATGTAGCTCCAGCATTGATAAGTCCAAAAGGCATTTTTTGGTAAGCATAAGTTCCCCACTTAGTTCTGAAGGTAGTTTTAAGCCTGTCATCAGGATGGACCAAAATTTGGTTATATCCTGAAAAACCATCTAAAAAGGACATTAACTCAGAACCAGCTACCGAATGGAGTGTCTGCTCCATGGTAGGTAAAGAGAAGTTATCCTTTTGGTTTGCCTTGTTAAGATTTATGAAATCAATACAAATCCTAATGTCGCCATTTCTTTTTCTTACTGGCACCATATTGGACACCCAGTTTGAATGTCTGACAAGAAAAATTATCTTAGCCTTCAAGAGTTTATTTAGTTCAGCCTTTATTTGACTCTCTAGGTTAGGATGAATCTTCCTTAACTTTTGTTGCACTGGCTTTTGTTCGGAAAGCATTGGAATACTATGCTGAATGATCGATGTATCGTATGTTTTCAAATCATCATAGTTCTAAGCAAAGACATATTTGTTTTTCCACAACAATCTAATGAATGTCGTTCTTTGTTATGAAGAAAGTCCTAATCCCAAATTCATGTTTTGAGGGTTTTCCTCAGTACCTAGGTTTATCAATTCAAATCTTAAAGTGGAACTCTGGAGATTTGAATTGGTCACCTGTTTAAACCTGTCTTTAATATCATAAAGATCTGCAAGCTTGACCACTGGTTTAGGTATTGAGTTTTCTTCTTGCTTTTCCTTCATTTGAAGGTCATGATCACTTTCATCAATGATTTGATCATCATAGGACTTGTCAGAAATCAAGAAATTTAAAATGTCCTCATCATGATTACATTATCAGGAATTGATGGTCTGAAAATTATTCTACTGAAAATATGTCTGGGCTATAATCTTTGGATGGAAGGAGTTTGGAAGCAACATTAGCTAGTAGGTCTATTGCCATATTCTGGGACCTAGGGATGGGAGAAATATTGAATGCTAAAAATTGAGATATGAGTTCCTGCACCAAAGACTGGTAGTGTTTGAGATGACTAGAAAGACAATGAATTGTATTTTTAACTTGTTTTATAACAATTTATGAATCAACGAACACTTTCAAAAATTGAACTTTAAGGACAATTGCTTTGTAGAGTCCTTGAACTAAGGCCTCATATTCAGCTGTATTGTTTGTGCATTCAAATTCCAATCTGCATGATAACATGGTCTTTTCTCCCTCAGGACTAACTAAAATACATCCTGCTCATGCACCTTCACTAGATTTAGACCCATCAAAGTATAGTGACCAAAATAAAGAATTATCAACAATTTTATTTACAGTTTCTTCGATAATATTAACACGTCTTGATCTATTTGTTTGTGAAAAATTTTCAATTTGAGATGTGAAATTATTAACTGAGAAAGGAGATGGTTGGGCAGTGAAATTGCCAAAGAATGATTTAGATGAGTAATTCCCCAAAATATTGTTATTGAATGCTATTGGTTGATTTTCTTGTTCAAATTCAGTAACAGTATGGGTCATGTGTTTCTCTCGATCGATCTTGATCTGATTTGGATTTCCTTTACAAGGTAACCACATATGGGACCAATCGGTGGAAATATAACCATGGAGTTTCTCAGACCAGTCTCTACTCAAAATCAAACAATAGAATTCAGGTGTATCAGCAATTAAAATATCAATTCTTTGAACCACTCTTGGATTAGCTGATAACCTGATTGTCACTGAGTTGATTTCCCTTAAAACCTAGACCTTAGTTCTATCCAACTGTATAATATGAATTGCAGACTCTTGGGGTTCAATGTTCAGTTTTGAAAAAACTAAAGTTGGCATTATATTAGAGGAAGCCCCTGAGTCAATCAAATAGTTGTGTAGATTTCTATTATAGATCTCATAGGTTAAGAGGAAAGGAGGAGGATGAGAATTTGATCTATCCCCAATTAAAACAGCGTCAGTAGCTTCTACTCTACCAGGAGGTGGTTGACCTGAGTCATTAGCAGCTTTGGACAATACAACATTAGGAAGAGGAGAAGAAGATATAGCATTTAATTCCTTAAGAAGTAGTTTCTGTTGATGTTTGAGTTTACTAAGCTCAAACATAGTAATATTTGCCTTTGTCTTCTTCATGTCTTCGATAATATTGTAGTCCATAGAATCTGTAACTACTAATGTCTTAGATGTTGAAGGTAGATTTGAAGATGATGGTTGATTTTGCAATGGTATCACTGCAGATTTCTTTGTGGGAACCTTTTCTTTGGTAGTAGTGGTACCTGCATTCCTTTTCTTTGAAGTTGCCTAAACAGGTTCAGGAGTACCCTTACTCCTGGTAGTCACAGGGAAATCTTCTTGTTAATTTTCTGTATCGGAGTTAGGTAAAATAAAGTCCCACATCCCATGGCATTCAACAGTCTCCTCTTCTTCAGGTTCCTCGGATGACAAGACTGTTTCATCTTCCTCTTTAAGATCTTAATATACATTGGATATAGAATTTGGTGGTTTTGATTTAGGTTTCTTAAAATTTCTAAATGGCCTTTCTGTTGAAGTCTCAGCTACTTGCTTCTTGATTTCTACCATTTCATTTGACATAGTCTTGAGAACTTTTTGTAGACCCTCCATATCATATGGATCTTTAGGGGTTTTCTTCTTTGAATCATCCTTAAAAGAAACTTTTTTGGATTTTCTATCTTCAAGAGAAACTTTCTTTTCTAAAGCAATAATGCATTTCTCTACAACAAGCGCTTCTTTCATGTTTTCAGCTAAAGTTGGTTTTGCAGCTCTATCTACAAAAATAGCTATATTTGAAGGTAGGGCTGTTATATACCATCGACATCTGATTTTCTCACTTGGTTTAGAGGCGGTTGGAATCTTATTCAAGAGTTTATTAAATTGTGAGTTGAACTCCTTTATAGGTTCTTTAGATTCTATCATAAGATTCGAGAGATCATTAATTAACATTGCTAAAGATCTGTCATCACCATACTTAGTCAGAAACTATTCTTGGAAAATGTTCCAACTAGTAATGGATCCAGAGGGCAGGGAAAAATACCAAGACCCAGCTGATCCTTGTAAGGTATAAGGGAAAATCCTAACAACAACGTCTTCCTCTGTCACTCCTTATAAGTTAATTGATAACATGAAATTGTTAATATGTTCGTCAGCTTGTATTCCTTGCATCTCGATTAAATTTTGGCAACCATTTTTCAGGATGTGCTGGCAATGGATGTAATGGTGCAGGCATAGTGACCGCACCAGGGTTGTTCCATGGATTCTTAGCCATTGTAAAATTAATAGTAGATGATATTGTTGATGAAATTCCAGATGTTTGGGAAGGAGTTGATATTGAGGTTTGAGGTGGTGAAGTTCCTGATCCCTGTTGTACAACAATGTGTAATGGAGGAGTGGATGGTTGACTTCACACAGGAGAAGACGAAATGGATGATGATGATGAGAAAGTCTCATTGTCAGATCCTTCAGTAGTCTTTCTTGCCCTTTTCCTTTTGGGTAAAGGCAACTCAGTATGTTCAATACCGAGCTTTCCGCTTTGAAGTCTAGTGAGAGGGGGAGGTGGATTGAATTGTGAAGTTTATGGATGAGAGACTGAACTTCAGGGGGACTCAGGACTTAATCATTCTGATGTATGGTGGGTTTGAGTAGTGGTAGTTGAATCCTTTTCTTCTCCTTTGAATATTGGTGTCCCAACATGAAAACGGGAGGTCTGAGGTGAGGTGGAGGGAGATTTACTCTCAGAATGGGTTATAGGATTCGATTGGCTCGCCATTCATAGTTCATGCCCTCCTTCTAGCGCCAAAAATGTTGATTCCTTGAAAATCGTTGCAACGACATCGGGGAAAACCACCCAGGCCGAACCTTAAATGCAACTCCTTTTCCATTTGGTGTGGTGGCTCCGACTGGAAATAATGGGACCAGTTTCCCAATAATTGAAAATAGGATGGATAAGTGGTTGATTCTCTAATATATAATGATAATGAATGAACGATTTAATCTAGAAAAGTAAAATTATAAACAACTATCCTATCTCGGGAAATTTTTGCTTTAGTGTAACGTTTGATGATCTTTATCTACAAACAAGCATATGGTGACTCTATTGGTAAACAAAGACATTTATTCATATGATAATTACTTCGTTCAAGTAGTTGAACAAAGTAATCATGAAAACATTATTACACTATTCTTCATATATCATTGACATAAATATGATTGAAAGAATAACACTCCTTAGACATTCAATAGTGATAAGTATAAGGACTGCTGTTAAAACACATACATATATCCAATGATAGCCAGATTAAATAAATGTTGATTCACATTAGAGAATGAAGCAAGAACATAAATAATAGTACCATATGTTATTTGGATCACTCCCGATATCAATCGCATTCAGATTCCTTCTTCTAACTTAGAAACACTTCCATAACAAAGCAATAGTGCATATTTCATCAAAGCTTTCTTCGTTAAAATTCAGAATATTGGCCCAGTCTTCATAAAAAATATATCAGAAGCACAATAGTGTGACTTCCTGATTTGAGTTTATACAAAAACTAAGGACCCCCTCTAAAGACAATGAAAGGGTCTATAAATACTATCCAAGCTAACTAAATATGAAATAAAAATGCTATTAGGTGGTATAACTAAATCATGAGAATCTCCTCGAAATAGGCCTGTTGGCAGTTGGCAGTATGATTCACTGTTTCGGATGATCTTCCTTTGGTTTGAGCTGGCAGATAGCAAGCATTGGTTGCAATTCTGGAGGGTGATTCAGATGAGAATGCAGTTGGGCTGAATATGTGGCATCATGGATTTCAGGGATCATCTAACCAATTGCATCGGTTAAACATTTGAGTGCTGCCCTTTGATTGTAAGTTTTAACTAGGAAAAACCAAAAGGTATCCCAAGTTAAACTTTGGATGCCGGCGATTAATCTTCCGCTCTTCTCCAATTCTTGATTGCATGTTTGTTCCAATACTTTAGCTGCCAGCAATTTACCTGGAGTGCACTGTGAAATCAAGTTAGACAGATAAAGAGTATCATTGATTAAATCAATTAAATTACTGGTTGATAATCTGTATCTTGAGGTTTCTCTTTCTGCTTTCATCAATTGTGACTGCCATTCTAGGAAAAGGATTTCTTTGTGTGACTCTAGAATTTTAGGCAGATTTGCGGCTTGCCCCTCACTAGTTTCTCACCAAGCAAGAAATTTGGTTAAAGTCTCATCAGCCTGTTCCAAATCCTACCTGGCATCAACTGATTTGTTAATTATTGATGAAGTGATCTCACAGAGGGGCTCAACCAGGGAAATATTATGACATAGCAATTTTAGCTGTTTAATCAATGCTTTATTGATCTGGAGAGCTTCGGACCTGAAGTCTGCTAGTTGAGGAAGACTCTTGAACTTTTCTACTTGGTGTGATAGTTGAGCGATTTGCTCATCTTTTGTCTTACTCATTTGTTCATTCATTGTCTTCAACTTGGCCAATGCTTCGGATAATTCTTTTTGTTTCTGTACTGCGCTTTGGTCTATCCTCTGCTTCTCCTTGAGCAATTGCTCATTTAATTGGTTGTTTATCTACTGCTGTGTTGATAGTTGCTGTTCTAACTATTCTATTTTTTGCTGTCTTTCGGATACCTATGACTGTAATGAAATAATTTTTTGGTATTTTTCCTTAAGTAGATTGCTTACTTCCGATGCTTTATCCATAGTAGCTACCGAATAGGCTCCGGCATACTGAGAAAGTTTTGTGAGGTCATTAGAAGGATTAAATTCTTCTTTCCATACCACATTAGCCATCTCTATTTGTGCTGGTAAAAGAGAAGATTGATCAAGTCTTCTCCTTTTCCTTTGTCCTTTCACTACAACCCTATGTTTAGGACTGTAAAAGACATTTATGGTGGTATGTATTCCATCTACAAAACAATTTGATTGGATGGATCCTTAGGAATTATTTATACATCTTCGCTGGTGGGTAGGTCACTGATCCCTTCAATTGGAACCGTAGTTGTCATTGTTTCCCATCCAACTGTTACTTGAGATGTGTTGAAACCTTGTGAACTTTCAGGATTTCTTATAATGGAATCAAATTGTTGCCATTCTTTAAGGAGTTTGGGATCAATCTGAGTATCTATATCGATATGTTCACTGTCCTATTCCTTTTCTTTTTCATGTTATTTCTCCTGTTCTAGCTCTTTTTCTTTCTTGGGAATCTTCTCCATAGCAGGAGGTTTGTCAACCATTTGCTATTGAGGCTCGCTTGACTGGGTTGTTGGGGAAGTAGCTAATAAGTCCAGAGGCAAAGTTTGCAACCTCTGTTCTCTGAGCCTATTGAATTCTACCAGCCCTTCATCTTTATATCTCATTTTGGCCAATGTTTTTACCTGAAATAATGATTCTGCTGAAGAAAACAGGTCATCAAATTCATCTTTTTCATGATCAAACTTTGTGAGTTTGGCTTGTTCAAGAACATTATAGGCAACTTTCCTTGGATCGTATTGCCTGTTAGGAATGGTTGCAAGATTGAGCATGTTTATTTTTCCTGCCTCCTTTTCTGCATGTTTGTAATCATGTAGAGTGTAAACACCGCATCTCAAAGGAAATGTAGGCCACGCCTGTTTTTTAGAATTCCTAAGAGTTTTGGATGTTCCTGCTGTTGTTATCTGGTAGGCAAATTCTCAAGCTAACAGCTTATCAAGTACATACAGAGGAAGGACATGGGGTCTTGCAAGGATACAATAAACCCTTATATATGTGAACTTGTCTTCCCTGAACAAATTCCCTACAGTGGTCAAGTCAATCCTTGCCTCCTCGGAAATCCTTGGGGCAGGCTTATCAAAAATGGCATAATAGATAGGCAACATGAAACCATCACAGATTTGGTACAAGTGGTCTTTATAGTGTGCCTTCCAGAACATCTGATGATAAATGTGGATTGGCTTAGGGCCTTGGGAATTCCATCTCCACCCGAGTACCGGATATTCAGAATTAAAGCAAAGAATATCCATAATATAAGCACTATAATAAAAAGGGGGAATGGTCCTGGTGGTTTTGCGTGAATTTGATCTAAATTCAAGAATTGCAGTGGCTAATTTATCTGACAATATGTTCACCCAATCCATCACATAACTATTAACCACTGCTTCCATTAAAGGAACCATTTCAATAGTGAACTTTTCAGAGTCATGAATTCCCCACATTCTACACATCATTGCCCCAGCATAATAGTAAGGAGATGACAATGATTCCACATAGTACTTACCCGATGATTCATGTTTTTTCTTTGCAGGATTCTGTCTCCACTGCTTAATTTGGGTCGATTCAGTCTCGTTCTCCTCTGCGAACTTTTCAAGGAAGGCTTTGTTGTATTTCTTTTTAGGTTCTGGTAAGTGATATGTCTTCCTTAAGTCATCAGGCTGAAATGAGCCAAAAATCCTTTCGTCAACTTTGAAAAACGTTCTATTTGAAACTGGAATTTCTTCTACCACCCATCTCACTACATCAGTGTATGGAAGAATTTTCTCACGTGCTGCTATCCTGTGCAAATATGAATCGGCTAAATCTTTAAGGGAAGTTTCCAATTTATTAGTTGAGTCTGCAGTAGCTTCTTCCGATACTTCCTCAGGCTCCTCTGCTTCAATTAAATTGTAGATGCTTTGTGAACTAGTATTTCCAAGGCTGAGACATGTAGTGTCTGAGATTAAACCTTTTTTACTTGGTCCTGGATCATTGGTTGGCTGCATTGTTGTTGTAGGAGCCGCTGCTGCTACGGATTTCTTGGATTTCTTTCCCATTTGTTTCAAATTCATTATTTCGGCAGAGTTCTGCACAAGGAATGAAACCAACATGATACAGAGAATAGCTAGTATGAACCAATATGAAATAATTATTTCGATTAGTGGATAATAAAGGATTATAGTGAAACTGCCGCAGATACAATCTAAAGGAAAATCTCGCCATAACTGCTTCATTAATTAGTCGTTTAACCTGTCAATCATGGTAAAGGACTTTTTAAATACCCATTATATCGTTTATATGATGAATGATCCATTCAAGCATGGCTTAGATTCTTTGGCAGATAATCAGAAGTAAATCGTAATCGGCAATTGGTAATGTGAATAGAAAGGCTTCAATATTTGTCCAAAATATCTTTCGATTGCCGAAAGGTGATACAACGCATGTAAGCCTTTTAATTATGTTTTCGAAACACGCACCTTGATTTGATGCATCGCAATTGGATATGGATTCAGGTCTTATTACATATGCTATTGTAACTTCACCGATCGCCGATTGCGATATGCCTTATCGCATCGGAGGATTTGAATGTGCCATTAAACATGCATTGGGTTGTTACCCTCGATTGCCGATAGCGATATCGCATCAGAGAAATGAGGGAGGGTCTTTCATTATACTTTATGATTTGCCTTTCCCGATATCCGATATTTATTTTCTTTTCAGATCGGAGTAAGTCAATGGGTCTTTATATATGCTTTCCTTATCATTGCGATATGCGATCTTGCGATCGCTTTATCGCAATAACAAAGAAATTTATACTTATTTACAAGACCGACTTTATTTCTATTCAAAAAGGTTTATTTTTAAGATATATCATTTCCATTGAACCTTTTGATGAGGATTTTTCTAATGATGGGTTAATACCACTTTATTCACGCATCTATGTTTAGGAGGGACCCATTTCATATTATGATTTCTTTTTAAGGAAAATTTTATGAAATGGGGGGTTGTTGTACAGCACAACAGGTGGGTCATCCTTTTATCCAAGAAAAGTAATATTGTACTCTCTCTCTATTAACATTTGATATTGATAACAAGAAGAACTAATCAAGGGTTTCCCCATCTTGGGGTTTTTCCCTGGCTTTTTTCAATCTTGTGTTCTCTTATCTTGGATTTTCTTTGCATACCTAGTTTATGTTCTTTCTTTAGTTACTATATGAAAATAAAATGTAAAATTAGGTTAATATGGATCATTGAAGTAATTTACGTAACCTAGAACATGTTAACCGAAATTAACATGGTTTAAAATCTTGGTGAGGACAAGCTGAAGCAAGATTAACAGCAATGCATCACCTAATCTACTGTGAATTTCACTCAGGATAAAGTATTTGTGATTTTTTTGAGTATTCTTTTAGTAATTTAAAGGTTTTGATGACTATGGTTTTTTGGAGGCACAATATTGGCAAAAGAAAAACTCTTTGTGGCACATCCTATGTGGAAATATGAACCCATCACCTCTGGGCATGAGAGCTAGAGCTACAGGTTTTTCTTAGGTATATTCCTTGTCTAAGCTGAATTTTACCATATGTCAAAGATCTATGTTACCTCTACATCATACAACCAAACATTTATCAGCCTCAATTTCAATAACCTCAATGAAAACTTGTGTATTTCTAGAGCATATGGTTTTGTCCACTTATCTATTGATGATGATTAGAAGGTCTCTCGGCCTTCCTCAGAACAAGGTTTGATTGTATTTTCAACCCTCCATTTCAGAGCTAATACACATGCATTTAAGGTCTGGTTCAAATATCATTTCAGAAATATCGTGACACTGATCCTATGGAGAAAAAGATATGTATGTCATCCGTATTTGTTGAAGATCTACTTAGGCACTACATATTGAATAAATCTTGGTAACTGGCATTCCAATCACAAACTATAATTATTGTTAGTAAGGATGGAAATGGAGGCAATTTGTTGAATAATATTACCAGATATCTCAAACAGATTGAGACAGGGAGTACTATTCTCATGATTTCTTCTTTTAGGAACAAAAAGTTAATCCTTTCTCATAACCCTTCCTCTGCACTCAGAAAGAATGGGGTCCCATCTCTATCCAAGTAAATCCAAATTTGAATACATATGTTACAAGGTAAAATGGAAGCTCATCCAATCAATTTAGAACATAATCCACTGATAGCATGGTGCAGTTACCTTCTAACAAAGGATCAAGATACTATTCCACCTGAAGTTGCAATTCAACCAATCTGATCCTGAAAATCAATGGTGCTCTTCTTAATACCTTATTACATTTGCACGCCTTAGCATGATCTCTCTGGCATTCATTGTACTTACTTATATTGGTGGTAGTGTAGTTGTGCTACTGGTGCAAGCTCGATTATCTCTTTTGGTGTAATGCTATCTAATTTTTTTGTGGTAGGGGTGTTTTCTGTAAGATATGCTTGTTGCGTATTGATTCACTGTGCTTCCAAGTGCTGACAGGGGTGCTCTTTGTTACAATGGAAATTTTTATCACATTATTGTTGTTCAGGCTCTTGGTGTTCCCCCAAAAATTTTAGAAATGTGAATATCAGTGCTCATCCAGTTATGACACCAACTTCTTCTTGAATCGCAAGATGCCATAAAAATTCTACCTGGTTGAACATCCAATATACTGGTTTCCTCTTCCATTTGTGCAAAAATAGAAACTGTGGAATCCTTATATGTCTTAAGAGCAGAAGTTGGGCTATTGATGAGAAGTATATGAAAGAAGTTGGTGGGTTTGGGATTATCATGTTAAAAAAGATTGTCACCCATGAGATAATGAGAGGATTGCCTCAGATAATGTGTTA
Organism: Pinus tabuliformis; assembly: GCA_031772625.1. Taxonomy (NCBI): domain Eukaryota; kingdom Viridiplantae; phylum Streptophyta; class Pinopsida; order Pinales; family Pinaceae; genus Pinus; species Pinus tabuliformis. The sequence goes on from CM062815.1 coordinate 284,744,320, forward strand.
CTATTATTTGGAGATTATTTTCTTAGTTCATAGTCAATGTTTCATATGAGAGATGGGTCAAAGGCTCTGAAAATAAATTGTCTCCCTAGTAAACCACATGGTGACTTCTTCTTCTCTTGTTGAATCAATATGATAGTGGGTAGATCCCAGGTAAATTTCTCGTGCCAATAAGGAATCTATAGAAAGTCAAAGACAATATAAGATATCTATAGATCCAGAGAAGTACTCCAAATTGATTGTTCTTGAGAGAAAAAAATGCTGATTTAATTTTTTGCAGAATTCTAGAAACTAATATGGTATCTTTAGTGTACCATTCTCAAATGACTTGTTATATTTGCAATGGTCTTACAAAGAAGGCATTGCCAATATTCAAAGACATGAAGAGGGATGAAATCTATATCCCCACTATTGTAACCCACAATATACTCTTATCTAGATTTGGGAATTCGATGGAAATGATTGATCAATCAATTAAAGATGTAGGGCTCTCTCCCACTGTCCATACTTATAACATACTCATTGATGGTTTTGTGAGATAAAATAAAGAGCACTTTCACAAGGTGGATGTATGCTCTGTAAAGTCCAATAATTCCACTTATTCCTTACTATCGAGAGGATATGCACATTCAATTCAAATGAATAAAATGGAGGCTTTGTGGGTGAGAAAATAATTCAAAAGGAGATACCCATAATTCTATCCATGATCTGTGAATATTCTAAAAGTATTCTAACAAATGTCCTTGTTGACACTGTCTTTGTGTCAAGCTATCTATAAATGTCCTTGCTGAAATTATGACATCAGGATAAGAGAAACCCTTATAATTAAATGGTTATTTATTCCAAGCATTTATTCTTGCATATTCCCATGCCTTCAAGGCTTGAATATGTGCCAAAAATCATAGACAAGAACCTAGACTTGTAAGAAAACTAAAATTTGTTATGTAGCTACCTAACCCAATTCCTATTCAAGAGGTACAAAACTAAATGAATAATAACACTCAAAGTGTTATGCTTCTACTTGGAATGCAACAATCAACGAGAAGAGAATTTAGTGAGAGAGAAGATGTTCGAGAAAAATAAAGATCATTGACATTACATAAAAAGTCATAGGAGTAATATCTCTTGATTAGAGACCAATGATTGTTGGAGAACATGATACATGGTATCGAACATGACCATCATGTTTTCGAAAATGCAGTGGTTGTACAAATGCATAGTTTTGTTAATATGCTAGATCTTGCACAAAAAATATAATCATGTGACTGTTAGTATACCAAGAATTGGTAGGTGAGAGAATAATGGGTTTTGTCCCTTTAAAACTACATAAAGGATGTTTTTCAACCCTTGTACATCCCCTCAAATCTTCCTATAGAGAGGCCCAAATCATGAAGATTAATTCATCTTAGCTGCTTGTGGAAGAGGAAGGAAAACATGCTTATCTTGAAAAGGTATTCATTCTTTCCAAGTGTATTCTTACCTTCTACTTATATAGAATCTTGTTGCAAAACCCTACCTTTTAGCCTTAACAATAACAATAAGTCAACTCATTGCTTATTTGTGGAGTTGTTCAGTCAATTTGGCTTGTTGTTCACTCTTCTTGTAGCTTCTTTCAAGGCCTATCTCACAGCTACTTCCATACCATAATATTCAAGGAAATATCAACGATATGAATTTTTTCTTCCAACAGTAAATTTACAACCAATTAAGTCTCCAAATAAAGTGAACAATGTGAATTCTCTAAATGAGGAAACCTTCTATGTTATGAGATGCATGGAAATATATTAAGGAATAACAATAGAAAGAAAATAGATGGAATGTAATTGGTAAATGCCATGCCCACAATAACACTTGCTCCTTTGACCACCAACAAAGTACCAACATGAAATGTACCATGGTCTTCATGAAACAAAGACAAGTCTTCCTTGCAAAATCGTTAGTGAATGTGATGAAGTAGATTCTTCCTCAAAGTGATTTTCTTTTCATAGGACCATAGATGTCACTATGAATTAACTCATGATTTGTGTTGCTATAAATTTGTATATTTCAAAGTGATCCATCCTTTGCGTTCCAAAAACAGATGCTTCAACTCTAATGCCATGTAAAAATTGAGGGACGTCAACATCATGTTATCACTGGAACTGGATCACATAGATCATTAAATAAGACATAAATACTATGAAATGAGACAATGACAACTTTATTACAAATATAGAGCAAAAGAAAATGGATTTGGAAGCACATGAACATATAACAGATATTTTAACACCAAACATTCGAATTCCTATGACTCTTTATTTATCCAATAACCTTTTACTTCTTATAATCTCTCTCTAGCCATATATGTATCCAAGTTTGTCCTCTTATTGACATCCCATTTTACAGACCCTCAAACTACACCACACACAATGGTTTCATGTACACTAATTTCAAAATTTGACCATTACTTTAATGGCCTGACTTTTTAACAACAGAACCAAGGCAAGCCTTTCAGGACTTTTCCTCTCATAGGTCACATCAAATCACAAGATCCCAAAATGGATTTTCCTGTTGGGGGTCAACCCCTGGTAGATATGTCACTTGTAATAAAGTGACACAAGAAATAATATTGTCATAATGTTTGACATAAATTCACATCATTAAAGATGGTATGGCCCACCAAAAGACTTATTTATTAGATAGGGCATTATTTTCCAGGAAAAATAAAATGGAAAGGTGAATAAGGTGTAGGAGGATTTTGGTGAGATCTAACCAATTTTGGAACAAACGGGTCATCACAACAAATATGCAAAATTGTGGTATCATTAAAAGAGATTATTTAATCAGTAACTTTTGTGCACAAAGATATCAATGAAACAATGATCCTTAGTAATCCTTAGTGAAAAACAAAGAGAATCAAGACAAAGTGTGCTAAAATAGTCTGTAGTAGTAGCCAATACATGTAAAAATAACCTTAATGGCTTTCTTGGAAGTTTTATGAATCAAATCATGTTGGAACTATCTTGCTACATAAATACAAATACACATAAGAACCATTAGACTATATTTTCTAAATCTTGTTCACAAAAACCCTAGTTGGTTATTAGAGCATGATAAAATTTATTGCCTCTCATATCTTCACTTTTATATATCAGCTCTTGTGTATCCAAGTTCACCCCTTTAGGATTTGAAGAAAACATCAAAGTGCCTATGCATATCATTGATCACATAAAATAATTTGTAAAATGTTGAACTAATACATGAATAGACACTGAGAAACAAATTTTGCATGGCATGTTGGCAGATATTGAATATAACAACAATTATTATGCATAACATTAGTAACTTAAATTAGTGGGACAATAGGAAAATATCCTTTTATATCATAAGCCTTTGTAATTCCTTCAAATCCACTCTAATATGGACCAACGACATCATTCAAACTGGATTGACTTCTTGCAACAATTTACAATGGTCATCAAATACAAGAAAGGTACACACAACCATAGTTGAAACTTGATTTTCCTCAAGATTTCCTTTCCCTTCAATGGCAGTTTAGTGAAACTAAATCCTTTTGTTAATGAGTAATAAAATTGATGAAGGTATATCCAATTTGTTAAGGGAGAGATGAGGATTTGGAGGAGAATCTCTAATCATTCCTAGGGTTTACCCTTGCTAATAGGGCTCCTTTTTTCTTCCCAGAAGCAATATAATTTTGACACATTCATGCTCAACCCAGTTTCTTTTCTCTGAAAATGGCCCCATTAACAAAGGCATGGTGACTTCTTGAAATCTGCAAGAAGAGTCAAATGACACAAAGGGATCATAATGACTATGGAAACCCCGACAATGGATATGGTAGTGGAATCATTTATATTCACAACCATGTCCATTTCCAATAGCTCGAGGCAATAGCCCAAGGCTACAAAATTTCTGAAGATAGAAGGAATTCCAATGTTGGAAATCCCACTCAAATAGCCAAGAAGAGAAATCCCTTTAGACTGATGAACAAAATTTGAATGGAAAGTTTATGGGGACTTGGTTGAATCAAAAGACATTGGAAATCTATATCTAGAATCAATGCAACTCCCACCCATAAGGTATACATCAGTATTCCCTCTATAGTAAGGGCTTAATCGTGTTGAAGAATGTAACTAGGTTCTGATTTGTTTCTAGGGTTTGATATTTGAAAAGACTTGTCATATCGTTGAAAGTAATGTTAAGACCATAGATATAATGAGTTTGATATTTTGTTTGAGCTATTGATGTGATTTAGGGTTTGTAACAAACCTGGGAAAGAAGTTGAAGTATTGAAGTATAGTCTCTTGTTGATTATGTTTGTAAAGTCTAATGCTTCCGTTATTATAATATTTTGATATGGCTAACTTCATGCTTCTATAGATTTGGTTGTACTTGCTATCTAAGTTGTGCAAGTACATCATCTTCAAGATGGTGAAGATGTTTGTAAGCGAAGTTGATATGGTAAGTATGATGATAAGGATGGAATCCATGAAAGATTCTCCATTATTGAAAGAAGAAGTTGATATCCCTTGGTTAAGAGGGAGCCTAGATAGAAGAAAACTCCTTGGTTGAGATAACATAGTTATGATTGGAGAATGCATTTTAGAGGGTGTGTTGTCACATGTGAGGTAGGAAAGGAAAGTGTATGCTTGAGGAATCTTGTGTCAAAGATTCATAGTCCTACTGAGATAAGTTGAGAAGCAACATCGATTTGTTTGGAAGGACCTGAAGATTTGTATCTAGTTATGTACTTTTGAAAGTGTACTACTAATTGGGGTTTTGTTTGTATAAGTAAAAATATCTCGAAGGTTTGATAAGCATGTTGGATTCCAATCAATTTGCTCGAGAAATATTTTTTCTTAAGGCTTTATGAGTGAAGCATTTCCTGGGAGGATATATGGCCGACACTTTGTGTTCATGTCTCAAAGTAGGAAAGGTGCCATTGGTCATTGAGCTCTGACACACACCTAGATCCTTGGGTTGATGGTTAGTAAGTAATCATTATGGTATCTAGAGAGGCTAAAACCTGAGTCCATCTTATTCCCACTTGGATAGATTGCCCTAGTTAGGAATCTAGTGCATGGAATTGTGGTGCCTAAATTGTTGAGAGTCCTTGTAATTTTGGGTTTCGTAAAGGACACAATTACAATAAATACTGTAAAAAAGTGATTCATATTATTCTAGTACTTGTTAGGTAGTCATATTTTTGTTTCCAAACTATATTGGTAATTCACGTTAGTCATTTTTAGTTGTGCTACTTATTAGTTAGTCATGTATTTTAACCCAAGACTAAATTAGTCACTTATGTTAGTCTTTTTAGTTGGTTGACTTAAGATTCCTTATTTTTGGTAGTATTTCACTTAGAAAAGTTGCGTGACTAACTTTTTTAGTCACCTAGCCACTAATTTCTCATTTTCTACTAGTGTTATTACATCGCAAAATGGATTTAGGAAGAGAGTTACAACTCCCCATAGAGCTCTAACTAAGACTCTGATAGAAAAAGAAAAAAAGTATTGCACTCGACTCTTAGCATCGAGTTACATCTAGGGAAACCTCTCTCATTTGATTCTAATAGCTAAATAATGTTTTATTCGATGATATGAAGAACTACAACTTTGTTCAATGAGAGACAATGTAATTTTTGCCAAAACATTATATTTTTCAAGACAATAATTTGAGAAATTGTTGGTATTGTGTTCACGTGGTCCTTGGCCAAACACACTTCTAGCCGCCTACAAAAAATTTGTGTTGCTTGTTTTGGATTTTATGCCCCTGAACAAAATTATCATTATGTCCTTGTAGGGCTTCAATAAGTGAGTTGCAACTCACATTAAAACTACAATTTGGACTCCAATAGAAAAACCATATATCACATTATAGTTGTAAAATTGAATGACAACTAGGGGTACCTCTCCCATTTGATTCCACTAGTAATTTCACTAGATGTTGTAAAAGAAATGTCGTAAGGCATAAACTGAAGAAGAATTGTGCCATGTAAATGATCATTGAAGCTAAGATTTAGTAAACAAGATTCCATGCAAAGGTAGAAGATGGAGGTAAATGATTTATATTATGTGAAATTTACAAAATGTGTAATGTTTCTGACATAAATTGCCGTTTGAAAAAAACATTTAAATTGTGAACAACATGATGGTTATCTTTCCACATTTAAATTTTCATATTAACTTGTTGAAGACATCAGAGAGTTGAAGAAGCAATAAGCAAACTACAAAAGAAATATTTCGTTCGAAATATATAGAAAAGTTATTATTATTTTAAATATGGATATTAACTATTAAAATTGACTATAATGAGTTTGTATGTGAATTGTGTTATAATGAAATTGTAGTGAACGAAATTGAACTTACCTTTCTCATGGGAATTTCAATACTTCTGGTCGAAAATGCAAGGGGAATGATGGCATATCGAACACCAATGAAGATTGATGCATAATTAAAGATACATATTTATTGATTTCCAGTCCATTCATATTTTTTCACATTTTGTCGTGTTCATGTATGTGGATTATATGTTTCAGAGTAGATTTTATTTTTAGAAATAATTGTAAAGTTGGGCAAAGGCATTATAGTGGTATATTTGGATTTCACACTAATAGAAATCTTTTTTCTATATTGTGTAATGTAATTATTGCTTCCTCTATTTAGTTGCAGTAACTATATAGTTGTGATATATGCGAGTCCATACGTCCTGTTTTAGAAGATAGAGAATGTTAAAAGAAGGTAGTTAAAAAATATAAATATAATGTAATATTTGCAACTATGTATTAATAATGAGTAAATTTGACTATTGTTAATAGATAGAAAATGTATGCGATAAAAATAGATTGAGCTTAATAATTATGGGAAACCTTTTGGAGATGTTAACATATGGATTGGAGCAGGTTGTTTGGAGGAGACATTGAACAAAGAATTTCTTTTGCATGTTTTATGCGAGAAATATTTTTGTTGTCTTTCATTTTTATGTAACGATCGAAATTGAATGCGGGGAAAATTTAGAGTTCTTGTAGAGAATGGACTCTTGAAACTTTTGTGAATCTGAGAGCTTCACGTTCAATTTTTACAATGTCTATTGTCTCTTTTGGAAATGTCATACCCTGATATTTATGTATAGTAAATGCCTAAGAAATCTTTAGTTTAATTTGTGTACATTCATTTATTTTTATTGTTGGAATAGGAAAGTGATTCTAATTTCTTTCTTCCCAAGGAGGCTTGGTGTATTTGGAAAAAGCTATGACAACAAATGTTTGAATTTGTGGAGGTAAAGTTGATTCTTTGTAAAAGATAGATATAGTTTTCCCAAGGAAATCATTAACAAGTCTGGATGAAACCAAATGGTTGGAAGTTAGCACACGGGGGCTCCACTTGGGGAGAAATACCATACCACGTGGGTTCATATTGGGGGATATTTAATGAGGAAAAAATGAGATAATATATTGGGGGATATATAGGGGGTTGAGGGTTTTTATATTGGCATGTGTAAAAAATGGAGTCCTACCTACAATATCTTGTGAAAGTAGGCTTTTTTAAATTGGGAAGATGTATTGGGTTTGTATTGGTAGGGGGTTAAATAATGTGATTTTTAGAGGTATTTTCCAATATGTAGTCAAATTAAGGGTATTATTTAATATGCGATGAACACACGTGATATGTTAGAGGTTCATTGATTGAAGCCCCTATGAGTTAGCATTACTTTTTGGCCTTTGCGTAGCAAGACAATTCGCTCAAGTTGCTCGTCTTCTTAGAAAAACCTAGAATATGTGTTGTCATCTTATGTGATGGGTATTGTGACATGAGTTTTTAAATATTTTATCATTTTCTTATTATGGACCAATGCTTGAGCATTGGATGGAAGTAGATCCTCCCCAAAGGATCACATCCATTTTATATCGAGACATATCTTGAATGTGTATCGTTTGTTTACTAACTTCAGAGTTGTATTTTCTGCATATAGTACATGGATTGGAAATGTTAGTAAAAATAGCAAGAACATAAACAATGAACTTGGAAGATGATGATATTATTACAAAAATAAAATAAAAAAATTATTTAAAGAATATTGAAATTAATAGAAAAAACCTAACTGTTTCTTTTAAAATAAAAAACATTACATAATCATGAATTCGAAAAGGAAGATTCCAACTGCTTATGTCACGTGCTTTTGAATAGAATACATATAGAAAGAGTGAAATTATCAACAAAGAGAAAGCTAATTAGATAAATATTCTCCTTTAGATCATTGTGAAGGTCAGATGAAAGTTGACTTGAAATCTGCAATAAAACGTTGGTTCATGTTGTCTCTCAATCTTGATGGATATGAAGTATGAAGCATGAATTATTAACATCATGCTACATACTAGTAGCATAATAATCATCACTTGCATTTGAACAATAACGATGCCTTTTTTATTTTTAGAACTCATCATTTCACTAGTTCTAGCCAAAAGTTGTTGTTGCAATGGTTATTACCAAACCTTAAGAGAAATTTGAGCTGAGTGACCTCTTTTTTATAGAAATAAGATGTGAAGATCATACTGTAACACTCATCCAAAGTTTTTGATGCCATTTTTATACTGTTACTCACTTGGGTCATGTTCATTATAAAAAACAATGGCCGTGAAAATTGGGGAAAAAGTCGACATTTCCAGATAATTTTCATTTGAAGTACAAGAAAAAAAATAGTTATTAGTTTCTTGCACCAATGAATTTTGAGTTATTACTTTCTTGCAGCATATTTAATTTCACCTCTCCCTTTGGATCACAGGGATTTCTAAATCTCCACAAGTATATTTGTTCAATTCTATATCTTTTAAATTACTTGGAGCATGCATATTTTTGACTTTTGTAGGGATCCTCGTTTCATGTACTTCATGAACAAGCTTATTTGATGTAGGAAAACTATATATTGGAAATTTTATCCTCCCTCCAACTTAGAATAGTTACACAAGAATGGAAGAGGATGAATAACCATTTATTTTCTCAGCAAATAGCACATCTACTGCTTAATTGTTGTAGAAATTATCACTAATTGTTATAGTAGATTTTGTTGTTAATAATATTGACGATTTACATCAACATATTATTAGACTCAGGTTTGAAGAAAATATAGTAAGAAATTTTAGCTACTATGCATAAAAAACTATAATTTTGCAACATGTCCCCTTAAATGCTAAAGCTTTACAAAAGGCTATAAGGAAGATTGAGCGTCGACTAGCTATCCTTGACGGGCTAGTAGGAATGCTCCAAGAAGTTCATGCTTAGTTATAAATCCTACAAAAAAAAATATTGAAGGATAGAAAGATTTGATAAAAGGAATCGGATGAAATCCAATGAAGTCGGACCCATTCTCAAACATCCTAAAACAATTATTGGTCATGTTAAACATTTAAGTAAAAGGATTATTTTAATAATTTAACATTACCATTAATTACATGGTGTTAGTAGGGCCCTAGGGTTTAATATAATACTTCACTACTCATAGATTACGGTTTATAGGACAAATTCAAGGGATACATAGAAGCCCATTTTTTTAGGGGGGTGACCACAAACACCGCTTGTTATGAAACCAGCTCACAGAAAGATAGAAAAGATAGATCAACGCCTCAGAATTCAGCCTCTTCGAGGGGAAAACCTCCTTTACATTACTTAAATGAAAAATTCTTGGATGATTCAAATGACAAAACCTCCTTTCTATATATAGGAGTCTAAGGAGTCACAATATAACCGAGCTGACCTAACAATAATATCATAAAGCCACAAAAATAACAATAGAGGGATTCTATGGGGCACAGTAATAACAATATGGGGACAATAGGGGCACAACAATATTAATAAGGGATACAACTACAAAAGTAATGGGGTAACCACTAGTATTATAGGGACCTAACATGCCCCTCTCCTTCAAAAAAGTGTTGTCCTCAACGCTTGAGTAGTTCTGGATGCTTCTGTATAAAATTCTCATCCTCCCATGTGGAATCTTCAGTGGATAAGTTCTTCCACTTGATGAGATACTCCGAAATTGATCGATTTCGTATCTGTTGAGTTCTTGTTTCTGTGACTGCTTCCGGTTCCAATATAATTTTTCCTTCCTCGTCAAGTTCTAGCAATATTGTTTGAACTGGGAGCTTGTCACCTATAACCTTCTTTAAACATGAAACATGGAAAACTGGGTGCACTCGAGAAGCTGTAGGAAGCTACAATTTGTGTGCCATAGTACCAATCTTTTGCAACACCTTGTACGAACCATAATACTTTGGTGATAATTTATTATCCTTCTTAGCTTGCTTGAGGGACATTTGTTTATATGGTTGTAGTTGTAGGAATACCCAATCACCTACATCAAAACTTCTTTCACTGCAATGTTGATCTTCCTATTGTTTCATTCTATTCTGTGCCAACACGAGGTTATCCTTTAAGAGTTGGAGGACTTGTTGTTGATGTCCGATGTGATGTTCCACTGCTTGAACCTTAGAATTTTCTCTTAAATATGATGTGATGGATGATGGCTGATATCCATAAAGTTCCATAAATGGGGTCATTTTTGTTGTTGTATGGAAGGAAGTGTTATACCACCATTCAGCCAGAGGCAACCATTTGGCTGATTGTGTTTTTTTATCAGATACAAAGCAACGAAGATATCCTTTCAAACATTTGTTTACTATCTTAGTTTGCCCATCAGATTGAGGATGATAAGACGAGCTATGAGCTAATTGAGTACTAAGACAAGAAAACAATTTTGTCCAAAAATTTCCAGTGAAAATGGGATCTCTGTCACTTACAATAATCTTTGGGTTTCCATGTAGCTTTTGAATTTTTTCCATAAATGCAGTAGAAACTGTACTGGCTTGAAATGGATGTGATAATGCACAAAAGTGTGCATACTTGGTAAGTCTGTCAACTACAACCATGATGACACTCGTTCCCTCAGACTTGGGTAAACCTATGATAAAATCCATTGAAACCTCCTCCCAATGTTGGTTTGGAATGGATAAAGGTTGTAATAGACCTGGGGTCTTAATTGTTTCAACTTTATTTTTTTGGAAAACCAAACATTCCGCCACAAACTTTTGAATATCCGATTTAAGGCCATCCCAAAAAAATTCCTTCTTAACCCTGTGGTAAGTTTTTAAAAATCCTGAGTGCCCTCCTAAGGGAGAAGTGTGCAATTCGATAATAATCTTTTGTTTGAGTTGGGAATTCTTATAGAGGTATAAGCAATCTTTGTACCATAACGAATCATTTTGTCAGCTAAATGTATTAGATGTACTTGAATCTTGTTGTAACTTTCAAATAAGTGCCCACACTTCTTCATCATTCTTCCATTCCTCCCTTGCTTCGTTTATCCAATCTGGTTGGATAATAGAAATGGCGCACAACAATGCTTCCACATCCTCATCTTTTCTTGAGAGTGCATCTGTCACCACATTTTGCTTCCCTTTTTTGTAGATGATTTCAAAGTCATAAACCAACATCTTTGCAACCCACTTTTGTTGCTCTTCAGAGGATAATCTTTGTTCTAAAAAGTATTTAAGGCTATCATGATCTGTTTTTACCTTGAAGTGTCTTCCCATTAGGTAGGGTCACCATTTCTTAAGTGCATGTAGTATTGCCAACATTTCCTTCTCATAAATAGCTTTGTGTAAAAAATTTCCCTTGATTGGACGGCTTTCAAAAGTAATGGGTCTTTCATCTTGCATTAAAGCAGCACCAATTCGATTTTCTAAAGCATCACATTCCATAATGAAGCTTTTTTTGAAGTCTTGTGTAGCTGAGACCGGTGCTTGGCACATTGCCTCTTTAAGATTTTCAAAGGCCTTTTTTTCTTCTGGAGTCCATGAAAATGCATCTTTATTCAATAATGTTGTTAGAGGTGCTACTATTCTCCCATAATTCTTAACAAACTTGCGATAATACCCTGTCAACCCGAGAAATCCTCGCAGATGCTTTATGGATGTGGGGATTTTCCATTCCTTAATGGCTTTAATTTTTCTAGGGTCTACCTTAACTCCCTCATGAGATACAATATGACCTAGATATTCCACCTCTTGTACTCCAAAGAAGCATTTGGATCTTTTTGCATATAATTGTTTCTCCTCCAATAGTTGTAGTACCCTGTCAGCATGTTCAACATGATCCTTCCAAGACTTGCTATAGATTAGTATACCATCAAAAAATACTAACACAAATTTTCTAAGGAAGGGTTTGAAAATGGGATTCATCAAACCTGAAAATGTAGAAGGTGCATTGGTAAGGCCAAAAGGCATGACAAAAAATTCATAATGACCCTCATGAGTTCTAAATGTTGTTTTCGGCATGTCTTTAGTCTTCATTCTTATTTGATGATATCCTGAACAAAGATCCAAATTGGTGAAGTAAATTGATTCATGCAATTCATCCAGTAATTCATCAATGACTGGAATGGGAAACTTATCTTTAATAGTGATCTTGTTGAGCTCCCTATAATTCAGAAACATGCACCATGATCCATCCTTCTTGTGCACCAATACTATTGGAGCAGAGAAAGAACTTTGACTAGGTTGAATTATACCAGCCTCTAGCATTTCTACAACCATACATTCAATTTCACTCTTTTGGGCATAGGGATATCTGTACGGCCTGATGTTTGGAGGAACACTTCCTGGATTCAGATGAATAGCATGGTCATGATCACGAATAGGTGGGAGACCTTTGGGAGTCTCAAATACCTTGGAAATATTGTCCAAGACTTTTTCGAGATCTGGATAAATATATGATTCTAATGTGGAAACATCTAGCGAACATAATTGTGCAATTACACCTCTTTGTCCCTTTTTTAGAAGCTTTGTCATACCATTAGAGCTGATTGACTGGAATGGGAAACTTATCTTTAATAGTGATCTTGTTGAGCTCCCTATAATTCAGACACATGCACCATGATCCATCCTTCTTGTGCACCAATACTATTGGAGTAGAGAAAGAACTTTGACTAGGTTGAATTATACCAGCCTCTAGCATTTCTGCAACCATACGTTCAATTTCACTCTTTTGGGCATAGGGATGTCTGTACGGCCTGATGTTTGGAGGAACACTTCCTGGATTCAGATGAATAGCATGGTCATGATCACAAATAGGTGGGAGACCTTTGGGAGTCTCAAATAACTTGGAATGATTGTCCAAGACTTTTTCGAGATCTGGAGAAATATATGATTCTGATGTGGAAACATCTAGCGAACATAATTGTGCAATTACACCTCTTTGTTCCTTTTTTAGAAGCTTTGACATACCGTTAGAGTTGATTATCTTTCCCGGTTTCCCTGCAATAACCCTTAGTTCAACTTCCTTTCCTTCGGTAGAAAATTTCATGAAAGGTTCTTGAAAATTAAAAGCTATTGTACCCAAGGATTGTAGCCATTAGACGCCTAGTACAACATCAACACCTCCCATTGGAATGGAAAGAATTATGCTAGTCAATACATATTCTCCCATGGATAGCTTGATATTATGGCACTTTCTAGAGCAATTTATCATTCCTCCATTTGCAACCATGACTTGACACTCTGGTGCTGGATATGGGAAGCAATTCAATTCTTTTGCTATCTTACAATGAATAAAATTGTGGATACTTCTTGATTCAATCAACACTATTACCTTTTTCTTCTTGATTTGTCCTTCTATCTTGATGGTTTGAGGAGCGGTAATTCTAGCCAATGCATTACAAGATATGGTCAGATTCATTTCTTCTTTATCTAGGCTTTGTTCTTGGAGTATATCCTCTTCTTTTAACCTTTCTTGCTCCTTTTCTTCTTCCTCTTCACAATCTATGTAGAATAATTTCTTCTCAACACACTTATGATCTTTAGTGTATTTGCTATCACAACTGTAACAAAGCCCTTTTGCTCTTTTCTCTTCCAATTGTTGTGGTGTCAACCTTATAGGTTGTGGAAGACTAGGGGCAACAACACTTCCATCTTTATAGTTGTGAGTGGTATGCTTCCTGGTTTCCATAATTTTTCTTTCAATTTTTCTTGCTAACTTGAATGCCTTCTTTAATGAATCAGGTTCCCAAAGGCAAACATCATGTTGGATATTATCCTTTAAAGTCCCTATGAACACATCAATCCTATGCTCTTCTGGAAGATTTTTTACCCTTATGTTCAATTTTTGGAACTCCTCAATGTGCTCCATTATTGAACTCTTTTGTTTGAGACTTATCAATTGGCTAAAAAAAGTGTTTCTTTTTGTATCCTCATAATGTTCTTTCAATTCTTCCGTAAAAATTTCCCAAGTGATAATTTTTTTATGAGGGAAAAGCCATTGATACCATACAGACTGATTTGGTTCCAAATATAAAGTTGCAATATGTACCTTTTGTGTGTTTTGCACATTATTGAGATTGAAAAATTGCTCCACCTGTAATATCCATGTTACGGGATCCTTGCCATCAAACTTCCTCATATCAATTTTTGGAATATGGTGGGTCTTCGGTCCAACATTAGAGTATGTGAAATCATGATTAACATTTCTGTTGTTCTCATCATGAGTTTCCTTTGCTACCCTTTCACCATTAGTAAGAATTTCTTGTAGAAACTTTTTCAAATCTATCTTCAGATCTATCTTCAAAACTTCCATGCCTGTCTTCAAATCTATCTTCAAATCATCCATCTTAGCTTCCACGTCATTCATCTTAGCTTCTATGCCTTTCTTTAAACAATCCATCTTAGCTTCTACGCCTTTCTTTAAACCATCTATCTTAGCTTCTACATCTTTCTTTAAACCATCCATCTTAGATTCTGTTACTTTTTGTGCAAGTGACACTTTTTGCACTTGGTCTCGTAATTTTGATATATCATGTTTCATTTCTTCCTCTTCTTCATGAGTCATGCTAGTGCTTTCAGGTTTCTTACTAGGTGTTTGCATTTTCTTTCCTTGGAGCATCAATTACTAATAATAATTCTTTACTATGCCCTTTTAATTCCTTCAAACTAGTTTTTCAAACCAAGCTTATGCAAAAATTTAAAAAAAACTACACACCTTTTTTCACTTTGTAGGAGCTTGATATGGAATCTAATGTATCTCTGTAATTTCAGATCATCCAGTTCTGAAATTGCAACATGCAGTATCCCTCTACGTCCTCTTTCCAATGCCACCAATCTAATCCAATTGGATTCTCCAGGGAAGAGTTATGCCAAATCTCCCATAGTGACGTGATTATAGACTAGTTCAGTAGAGCGAAGTTGTATGATGTGCCATGTGTCACTATTTTGACTTTGGCTCTGAAAAATATATACAAGAAGCTACAGTCTATCCTCTTTCAGTACCTTATTATGAGATTCCAATCCAATACTCAGAGAGAAATTTATGACAATTTTCCCCAGGTCACCTGTTTGAAATGTAATTCAGGAGTCTGCAACAAGACCAACTTCCTCGGATCATATCTCCACAAATATAATAAGAAAAGATCTAACATTCAAACCCGAGGTTCAGTGCGATTTCATCTAAAATGGATTTTTTTTAGCTTCTAAAATGTCGCAGAGAAAAATTTATAGCGAAAATGCCACGATGACCTATTTGGAGCAGCGAAACACTAGAATCCAAATCTCTGATACCAAATGTTATGAAACTGGCTCACAGAAAGATAGAAAAGATAGATCAACACCTTAGAATTTAGCTTCTTCGAGGGGGAAAACTCCTTTACATTACTTAAATGAACAATTCTTGGATGATTGAAATGACAAAACCTCCTTTCTATATATAGGAGTCTAAGTAGTCACAATATAACCCAGTCAACCTAACAATAATAATATAAAGCCACAAAAATAACAATAGAGGGATTCTATGTGTTATAGACATTTTTGTGCCTTACAGCATTGAGCATGAAATGTCCATAATCCAAGGGATCCAAAGTCCCTAAAAGAGTTGTTCCTACCCCTAAAGGAACAAGGTCAACCAATGACAGCTTCTCCTAGAAGTTCTCCACCAAAAACCACTCAGAAACAGTCAATTCAAGATCAATTCAGAGGCTCCACTAGCTACCTGCGTTGAAATGCAGAAGCTACACTAGCTAGGTGCACTGCAACGCAAGTGGAAGCACTACCAGGGTGCGCTGAGCGGGAAATGACAAATGGAAAGCTCATTCAACGAGGTGGAAAGACCATGGAAGCTTCCAGAATCTTCTCCAATGACACTTGCCTCAATGAATTCGACTAGTGATGAGTAAGAGGCTCTCAACCTCCAAGTGGAAGCAAGAATTGACGGAGAGAAGCCACAAGTCAAAACATAAGCTGACTCATCCTCTCTGCTTACATCTATATATGGATCTCTCACCCAGAGGTTCAGGGGGCTGGAATTTTGTACTTTGCAGAGAATTGCTATTGGTTTGAGATTGAGATTAGTACATTGGGTGATTTATGCTTTGTTGGAGGAGAGGAAGGGATTCCTTTGCTGGGAGGTAGATGCTGGATCGGAACTCACTTGGTTGTATCTCCTCTTGGACTTTCTTATTCTATCAATAAACTATTTGAGTTTCTCCTACATGCTGTGTACCAATGATGTTTTGTTATGCTTACATGTTTAGCTTAATCTGATCTTGAGCTTTTTATGAATGTATATCTATATCTTCGTGTAGTTTCTCTCTCTTGTGATCTTGCAGGAATTCGGTGAAGCTGGGCCGGTGAAGGAGCAAGGAGCTGAGAACCACTGAAGAGAGGAGTGATTTGGATCAACAAACTAGCGGAAGACACAGGTTAGTTACATCCTTCCTCCTCATTTACATTTCATAAAGAAGAATACTCAATTAGTTTACCTTGTTTGTTGCTAAGGCACTATCACACCTTAGAGTGGGATAGGGGCATTCCGAATGGATACTTTTCCCAACAACAAATTGGTGACTCTACTGGGGATCGTATCTAGTTAGTTTATTTGTGTTTCTATTGTTGTTCATCTCATAAACTCAAGAGTGCCGAATCGAAATGCATTTGCCATTTTCAAATGCAAAGTAGAGATCTGCTACTCTAGTCCATTCACTGGGACTGTTTATGATCTGAACAGCTAATCCACAAGTGCTCTAATAGCCCTTTGTGATAGATCTTAGTCCTCCTTTAAATCATCCTTCTAATTGTACCTAATTGATAGCTTTTATCCGGCCAAAAACTGTAGATTAAACTGCAAACCGTGACCCAGAACCCAGAAACAACTCTCGTTTCTGCTTCAGCGCAGACTCTGTGAAGAGGTTCTGCATTTCAACGCAGGTCCCGTGAAGGCTACCTGTGCTGAAGTTCAGTTTCTCTGTGCTGGGGGTGTGCTGATCAGCCTTTGCCTTGTGCAGTTGTGGTTCCCTGCTTCCTTTTGCTCAGTTTTATCTATGTTTTTTGCAGCCTATTATCAGTGTGTGTACCTATCTGAAACCCCTTTTCTTTGCCTCAATTCCGCCTCAGTTGTATAAAGAAACTGTATTTGTTCTTTGTGTATTTGTTACATCATTTGCAGTTTCCCATCACAAAAGTAAACTAGTCACACTGTCGCCCTTAGATCTAGACCTGTCCTAAGTGTCGTTTTGATCTTAGGAGTGAGTTTGTTTGCTGTTCACAGTTGATTACGCTTTTACTTTTGTCTTTTGGTTTGAATTTATGCATTTCTAGTGTCGAAACAAGTAAATCATAAAGTGTCGTAATCGTCTTTTGATTTCGAAAGAAGCTTGTTTGTGTTTTTCACTTGAAATCAAATTCAAATTTGTACAACAACTTTCTTTTTAGGCATCAATATTAAGAAAGTGAAAACAAATACATGCATATGTGCATTTGAATTTTGGCAGTTTGTATGTGTTGATTTAGGAAAAGTGCATTTACAGTGTGCTCTATGCTCTTTGAGAAAAGATTGTGTCTTTCTTTTCCCTTTGTAGCTAGGATTTTCATTGTTGAAAAGATATAAAAGCTTTCTTATCATCTTTAGACTGCATTTAGGAATTGTATCATACATCTCGTGGTGATCCAAAAAGGCAAACTTCTAAGAAAGATCAACCTAAAATAAATTGAATGAACTTAACAACGCTTTGTAACTTAACGCACAACATAGAGGTCTAGGCTAGAGACGTGTTCCGGCGTCGTAAAACCTGGTCACTGGTCGCCTCACTGATGGTTGGGTGATTCCTCCTGAGAGACGATAAGTGCCAGTACAGATTGTGCTCCCACGTACCGTCGAGTATATATTGGGAGACCCTTATAGGAATAAAACCTTTATCCATAGGAAGCTGTGTCGGCCGCCCTACTGATTGCAATGCACTGAACACAGCATTCGGGAAGATTGACCGCCCATACCTTAAAAAGTATTCTGCGGTTTTGCGAAAAGTTTGGCACACCCTCTACCTAGAACTCCAGAGCAGTTCCTTTTGGCCTTTTTCAGACTCTATAACGGAAAAAGTCCATCTGAGCATTTGTCACTTCGGGCTCGTTAAAACATCGAAGGCGACTAGAGTCATCTTTTGCTTTTTCTCGACTCTTTAAAATTGAAAAAGCAAGTTGTGTCTAAGCGTCGTTAAAATTTATTTTAAACAGAACAATCACCCCTTTTTCCTGCGTTGATCTTTAGGTTGAGAAAATGGAGCCCACCAACCAAGGAATTCCCATTGGTGGAAATCCTAGTCCCTTCTCCTCTTGGGGAGATGTCGGTGCGCCCCATATGGCCACATTGTCGCTTCCAAGACTGACAATTGGCCTGCCGGTCTGGCTCTTCTCAACCAATGTCGTTCAAAACACCACTATTCATGAACAGTCGAATCAGCAGTTAGACCAGTCCAGAGTTACCCACCAGCGTTCTACTTCCTCTAATTCTTCCTCTCTCCCTTCCTCTTCGCTTGACGGAACTGGTAAAACTAAAAACCAAGTTCCTAAGGAGAAGAAGGAGAAGAAGAAGAAAGAGAATAAGAAGAAGGAGCCAAAAGCGACTGGGGCCAAATGAGTGTCGTCTAACGAAAATCCACACACAACACTGACTAGGCCTAAATCGCCATGTGTCATTTGCAAGGGAGACCACTTTCACAGAGATTGTCCCTGCATCCCTCGGATACTAAGGGACTGGTCTCCCCATTTGCACAATTCGGTGGCGTCAACCTCTGATAGCCATGTTGAAAGCACACCGTCAACTAGCGAAAGTGAAGTCCCTGGACAAAAAGGGAGAGCTAGATCTCCCTGTAGACTGTGCAAAGGCAACCACGCCATCCACCATTGTCCCTTCTTAGACGAGGCTAAAAGAGTCTTGGAAGATCGTCCGGTTTCACCGTTATGACTTCCTCCTGGATATAAAAAACTCTTGCTGAGTCCTTCGTTAGTTGAGAATCCAGCTGGCCCACTCAAGTGGTCAGCTGAGGCGTCTATCATTGAGGATAAACCTACTGAATCCATACCAGACAAAAGTCAAAAGGTCGAGGCGGCAGTTGACCCGGTCTTGCCTTCAGAGGTATTATCTTCGAATGATACAGTCACTCAAAAGGATAAGGATGACACCATCCAGATTCTTTTCATCAACACAGACTCCGACGAACACGGGGGCAATCCACCCATTCCTTTATCGCAGGAAGGAAGTTCGTCAGTGCAATATCCGGCCGTCTACTCGGTCCCACCACCAAGCAACGTAGTTGTCTCCTTCGACTGGAACCAACTAGGCAGACCTCGTTTGCCAGCAAGCATACCATTCAGAATTATCGTCCAAATATATAGAATGGTCATGGCTGGAACCATCATAGATGAGGGGGCATCTGTGAGTATCCTTTCCTCTACTGCTCGGAAAGCTCTTGGTTCGCCATCTCTTTTGCCTGAAATGAGAAATCTGACAGGCTTCGATAAAGGAACCAGTCGACCTTTAGGGATCCTCCCCAATGTGCCTATCACATTGAAAGGGAAGACCATTCAAATGAACGTGATGGTCGTTCAAGGACCCTTGGATTATAACCTACTCCTTGGACGAGACTATATATATTGCATGGGAGCCGTCGTCTCCTCACTCTTTAGAGTAATGTGTTTTCCGCACGAAGGAAGAGTGGTCAAGCTCGTGGACCAACTTTCATTTCCCGGATCACGCATCGCAAATAGTCATATACCATCCCTAAATGGTCTCTTCACGCAAGAAATGTCTCAACCCACGGTCTGTCCTCTTGATGAGTGCGAGTAATTCGGAGGGATATGACTGGAACCCAAGGGGCATGCGTCCTGGTCTGCTTCGGCAGGAAAACTTTGGGTATAGGGTAGGTTTCCGCGGGAGAATATGACTAGTCTGTACCCCGTCCGTCTTGGAAGAGGGGCTATTCTAGAATAAGATTCTTTTGTCAAAGTTATGTGTTTGGCGCTCGTTGTCACTCACCTTTGTCTATCTCGGTAGACATCACCGAGGAAGTGTTTTGTTTGCTGCGCAGATGAGACAATCTTTGGTAACCTGAAAGAGGTAGGCCTTTCCTGGTAGAACAAATGTTTTATCAGCAAATTGAGGGGTAACCTTGA
Source organism: Pinus tabuliformis (assembly GCA_031772625.1). Taxonomy (NCBI): domain Eukaryota; kingdom Viridiplantae; phylum Streptophyta; class Pinopsida; order Pinales; family Pinaceae; genus Pinus; species Pinus tabuliformis. The sequence continues at coordinate 284,764,799 of CM062815.1, forward strand.
AATCGTACTTTATACCTGGGGGCATGCAAACCTTTTGGAGTGCAAGCAAAGAGCGGTTATTTATCTGTTTTTGGGGTTAGCCATTTCCTAACTTGCATAAAGAAAGGATTCCGGAGCAAAGCTTTGTAAGGCGCAAGCTCCATAAAAATGGCATCTTACATGAGACATTCTTATCATATGACTGGATTAATCGAGTAGTTTTAGCACATAGTTCATGCTCGTTAAAAAATAAACATAAGACCGAGCAGTGTTTTTCCGCGTTTAAGCTCGTTAAAAAATGAACTACCCTCTGGTAAATAACCACCATGAATGTAACATTATCAGCCATTAAAGCCTTGGTCGTGTTTGCACCGTCACCTCCACTTTTCCATTGTCCGATCATTCACCTCCATATTGATTGTTTACCCATTTTGAGGAACAGCTGCGAAGAGTGATTTCACTAGCCATCCTTGTGACACTGCCGTGATTGGAAAATTCCAACCCTTACCTGGAATCAGCTGCTACCCGTTTTATCACTCGTTCCTCAAAAGACGAGTCTTCTTTAAGCTCTTTTCATCTGACTCGTAAAATATGAAAAGATTGCCGAGTTTTGGCCTTCTAGCTCATTAAAGCGACCGGAAGTGCTATCCCTCCTTTAGATTTTAATCTTTTTGGACCTGAGGGATTATTGCACAAAAAGATCGAGCGCTTGTTTTGTTCGGCTCGTTAAAACTATCGAAAATTCATCCCTTCTGTATTATTTTATACTTTTTCGGACTTAAGGGATTAGATGACGAAAAAGGACTTCCGGAGTTAACTTTACGTACCTTTTCAGACTCTCTAAAAATGAAAAGGACCGAGTTATCTTTGTCGTTAGACTCATTAAAAACATTAATAGCCACAAACTTGTCTTTAGACGAGAACGAGTTTCACTATCGCTAGGCTCGTTAAAACATAGCGATGGGTTTACCCGAAGGGCAAATTATAGAACAAGAATATGTTGTCCTCCTCAAGCTTGACAAAAATAAAGAGGTATTGGTCAGCAATGACTGGGGAAAAATTGGGAAGAAACTCAAAGAACTTTTATTGGTAGCAAGTCGCTCTTGAACATGACACTTCCACTCCGTGCTTGAGTCGGGTTGGGTTGTTTCGTTCACCGGTCACATCACCATGGTCTCGCCATACCATCCACCTTTGGGGTAAATGCTACCGATCCATCACACAAGTGTCGCCGATATGTTCAAGAGAAGTCATCCAGAGAAGTCAACCGTGTCCCATCCACTACCATACATTATCCTTCATTCTTTCATGACCGCCACCCTGAACCATATATCATCAGATCGTTTTCACCTCCATCAAAATCATTTGCTCCGTTCCGTGTCACTGATGTGGGATACATCAAGGCCCTCCTCTGACGAATTGCTTCTTGTCGACATCAGCTCATTATCCAAGAAGTTGATCTAGGAACACCCCCTTCAGTACTTTGAAGCATGCATGCCTCAATGGCAAGTTTCTCACTTCCGGCGACAGGTATACATCAATGACCTTCGACCGAAAGAATTTGCGTGGTGTTCGACGCCAAGTCCTTTATTCACACCACGTGAATTGTACTGCAATACCTTGAGGGTCATTATCATTATCAATGATTCCTCTCGCGCTTGTTAACAGTTTACATCATTGACTGGTAATCAAGCGATGTCTTTCCATGTTCGACTTCAGAACATTTCTCGCATGGATCGACTCGTACTTAGAGTGAATATTAGACGAGATTGAAGACCTCGGATCTAGTTTCATCCATCCGGGCTGCGATATATATTCAGGAAAAAATAAATACATTGGCATGTATAGCATTACAGCACAGATAATCATCCTACCAAAAGGATGATGATTTCATCAAAATCATCAGTCTACCATCAGACGATTGTCTGTCCTATGTACATCAAAATGAATTTATAAAGCTGAGCATGGGAATGCCCGCCTCAGCTAGATCATGAAAACAGTATGAAAAATAATGTATTGTATTTTATCTTATTACAGGTCTCCTCCCAGCATTGGAAGAACTTCGGATCCTCCTAATAAAGCATTTCACCCGATAAACGGCCTCATACTTTAGGGGGCAACTATTATAGACATTTTTGTGCCTTATAGCATTGAGCATGAAATGTCCATAATCCAAGGGATCCAAAGTCCCTAAAAGAGTTGTTCCTACCCCTAAACAAACAAGGTCAACCAATGACAGCTTCTCCCAGAAGTTCTCCACCAAAAACCACTCAGAAACAGTCAATTCAGAGGCTCCACTAGCTGCCTGCATTGAAATGCAGAAGCTACACTGGCTAGGTGCACTGCAACGCAGGTGGAAGCACTACCAGGGTGCGCTAAGCGGGAAATGACAAATGGCAAGCTCATTCAACGAGGTGGAAAGACCATGGAAGCTTCCAGAATCTTCTCCAATGACACTTGCCTCAATGAATTCGACTAGTGATGAGTAAGAGGCTCTCAACCTCCAAGTGGAAGCAAGAACTGATAGAGAGAAGCCACAAGTCAAAACATAAGCTGACTCATCCTCTCTGCTTACATCTATATATGGATCTCTCACCCAGAGGTTCAGGAGGCTGGAATTTTGTACTTTGCAGAGAATTGCTGTTGATTTGAGATTGAGATTAGTACATTGGGTGATTTATGCTTTGTTGGAGGAGAGGAAGGGATTCCTTTGCTGGGAGGTAGATGCTGGATCGGAACTCACTTGGTTGTATCTCCTCTTGGACTTTCCTATTCTATCAATAAACTATTTGAGTTTCTCCTACATGCTGTGTACCAATGATGTTTTGTTATGCTTACATGTTTAGCTTAATCTGATCTTGAGCTTTTTATGAATGTATATCTATATCTTCGTGTAGTTTCTCTCTCTTGTGATCTTGCAGGAATTCGGTGAAGCTGGGCCGGTGAAGGAGCAAGGAGCTGAGAACCACTGAAGAGAGGAGTGATTTGGATCAACAAACTAGTGGAAGACACAGGTTAGTTACATCCTTCCTCCTCATTTACATTTCATAAAGAAGAATACTCAATTAGTTTACCTTGTTTGTTGCTAAGGCACTATCACACCTTAGAGTGGGATAGGGGCATTCCGAATGGATACTTTTCCCAACAACACTATGGTGCACAGTAATAAAAATATGGGAACAATAGGGGCACAAAAATGTTAATAAGGGATACAACTACAATAGTAATGGGGTAATCACTAGTATTATAGGGACCTAACACCCCTTTTGGGGAAGCACATCCACCACATTGAGAAAATATTTTGTCTTTGTTTCCCCACATTTTCCCAAAAGGTGGACCTCGAGAAATGTTTCCTTAGGAATCCACTAATCCTGGGAGCATGGGAAACATGGGGAGCACACATCCCACTTGGAGGATGTATCCCTATCGAACATTATAAATTTCTTAAAACACACTTCAAAAATCAACGGTGTGCATGAGGTTAATTATGTACCATCCTGAGGAAAAACAAAAGGCTTGGGTTAGATCCAATAGTCCCAAGGGAATATCTACTATCGTTAGTCTAATTGAGGGATTTCTTGAGAATTGGAGCTCTAAGTTCAATGATATGAGAACATATTTCAAGGCCTTGTGGTAGACGTACAAGAAGAAGAGGCTCCCATCCCTCTAGAAGATGATAACAATATCAATGAAAAATACCGTCCAAATTCACAAGATTAGTTCGTGATGGATAGGCTACTTTGTGACAGACATGGCCCCATATTAAACCCAATCCCCATGAAAGAAAAACCATATGTTGATGTATATGTCCTATATTATATGAAAGAGTTTCATGAAAACAAGGAGCATGATAATAATTTTCACCATTGCCATGATGTTAGTCATGATTTCCTACATGAAAAAGTGATAAAGAGAGGAAATTAAGATTTTTTTAATATTTCCACCAATGATACAAGGAATATGAAGTTATATTTAGTTATAAACCATGATTTATACCCCAAAGGATCAACCATATGAAAATTATGATGAATACCATGCTTCCCTTGCTCATAATTTAAATCCTCAAAACACTTTTGAGGTGACAAAAGTATATTTCAATCACACTAATCCTATTTTCACAAATAGTGAAAGCAAGGGAGCTGTAGAATTTCATGGTAATATACTTGGCACCTCAACATTTCATTTTGAGTTTGAGTAGATGAGTAATGTAACCCCCATGTTGCACTTTGGTGTTAATCTTTATCCTGTAAGAAATAAATGGAAACAATAATGGTTTCCTAGAGTTTGAGGTTAATAACATCAAAAGGTTTTTCAAAGCTAGAAATGGAATCATTTGACCATTATTATTATCTGAGTGAAGAAATAATTAATTTTATAGTTCAATCCTCAAAGATACTATATCATGGAATCCGACAGTCCTACTATTTTTTTATGCCTATGATCCAAATTTATTCCTCAAGCCTGATGGGATAGGGAAGTCTCTTCCTTTTATTGTCAATACTCATCATGAAGATAAAGTTATTGACATATGTGATGGATATTCCTTGGTAGATAAACAAATGGTATGTTATAAACATGTAATTATTGAAGATTTCACTCATACAGATCCATTTCCACCTCTATATGGCTCTACTGTTAACAATAACGAAGTTGGATAGCCCCAAAAGATTGATGAAACATGTAATGAAACCCTTGATGACATATACAAGTACGGTGTTGAGAATGAAAACAATGTCATGAAAATAATTGATAAAGAATATCGGTTCTACCAAATAAAAATTTACTCTCTCGACCACATCAAATGCAAAGATGTTCTCTTCTCCATGAACATGTGGACAATCATTCATGCACTTGATTTTTAAAAGGAAATGTAAGCAATGAACCTCTAACAGATCCACATGAAGTCAATGCCGAGGGACATTTTTGGGGCTTGGAAAAGGTGCACTATGGAATGATAGATGGAATGGGTCAAAATGATCTTGAAACTAGCAATAGGTCATTTTCTCAACATATTCATAAACACGATTTGGCTGCTCTTACAAGTTAGCTTACGGGGTACCTCTCAAAGCGTGATTCACGTCAATAAGATTTGTATACACATAGGTAACCAAAAAAAATGAATTACAGTAGAAAAAAAAAACTACTAACAAGAGTAACAAGTTTGGATATGATCATGAGCCTTATGGTAATTTTCATAGGAAAGATGCTCTCTAGCACAATGAATATGTGGTTCATCTCGAGTGGACTATTTTCTTGCATCATTACATTCATGTCAATGATATGAGTGAAAAAAATGATGCCAAGTTGAATATTTAAATCAACCATGTCGGAACCAAGAAAACAGTGGTTCAAAACTATAGGAATATTGAGCACGATGCAAATATAGCTAAAGGAAAACATTATGATGTGCAATATAGTGTCAGAAGCCCTGTACAACCTAGTCAAAAAATTGACATATTTATCAAAATTTTTAAGTATAACTTACATGATATGATCCGACAGATACTTGTAGTTGTAGATATGTCCATGGCTACTATGTATAAATATCGAGGAAGACAAATGACAAATGAAGTCATAACCACTCTTTTTAATGCTCTTGGGTGTAAGACTAGTTATAATATAATAAAAAAGGATACAAGACTTGGCAGAGCTGATCAATGTCAAATATTTTTGAAGTGTGTTATTCACGATACTAGAATAATAACTAGCTCATGTGATATTTTATATGTAGAGGAATAATGGGACCCATACCCCCTCCATAAATTTGAGTTCCTTGTCCACAATGAGATAAGGGAAAGAATGGAAATAATTTTAATATTAACAGATTCATAGTTATAATTTTTATTACAGAGAGAAGGGTGACCGACCAAGAGTTAATTATGATGTAGAAACCATCTTAAAATAGCCTGATAGACAAAAAAATGTGTTTGTACTCTAAAATTACTTAGTGTTTGACATGAGATTGAGAAATGAAATTTGGATTTTAGAAGTATTTCACATGGATCAATGCTGGCCCAAAAAATTATTAAATAGGGGTTAGTTTGGTATCACAAATGCTACTAGTACTTGAAGAAACCTGAGATCAGCATTGCTAAGTTTCACACTATTTCTGGAAAAGGAGTCTCTAAGCTCATATGAGCTGGTAATATTGGATAAGAATTGGTTATAAATATTAAGCCTAATGATGTTAATTTTTTTATTATTTTGTTTGAAAATACAAAAGGTTGTGGAAGTGTGGATGTGATCTCCTAGAAGAAACCCTGTAGCTAGGGAAGTGGACTTCATTCCCCAACTATTTATAGGCCTGTCACTTATGGCCTTAGGTGAAAAACTGCCAGATGGGTTGGATCACTAGCACTTGTAGTGGGCTAATAATGGTTATGGAAGACTATAGAATCAATATTACTTGAAAGACAACAACGCAAATCATTCTTTCCTTGTAACAAGATTTCATCTATCCAATACATACCTTCAACGTAAACCATTTGAAAAACCATATGTGCTCTCATCTGAGATAAAAATGGAAATTTCAAGAAGGGGGCATTATGTGGTTTGACAGATTTCATAACAATCCTCTTCAGTACAACTACACATATCTTGTGTCAGATCATGTTTACTATTGCATCAAACTTGATGAAATTTTTCATTTTCAAGTACCCGGGTTTTGTTGTAGCCCAACAATGGTAGAGATTCCATCCTGTAAACATTTTGGTTTTTATGTTTCCTATTTTTTCATGATGACTAAGCACAAAGGAAAGGACCATTATATTCATGAGGTGCTACAGTGGTTGCATTAACTCACTAATTTCAACTAGAAGCCTTATTTTAACACATGTGATAGCAGGAGCGGAAATGAATAAGCTCTACTGAATAGTAGTTTAGAGTTAAATAAGCTCTTTTGAGCAACAAGCTTGATTTCTTAGATTCATAGGAATTAATTCCTTGTGCTTTGTTTTATAAGGGCCGACCTTTGATATAGTGATGATATTTTTTCTTACCATGGAGGCCAACTTCATATGTGCATGAAATTATTCTAAGGTTCTCATGCACTTCCAAGAAGAACACATGTCCCCAAGTTGGAACCAAGTGTTATCCACCATTGAAGAGGGATTGCACATGTGATTTTCATCACATTTGCAGAGTAGCATGGTGATCCTAACCTTCCAAAAGTTGGAAATATATAAAAACCCATTTTCATCAAGGACAATTATATGCACGTGTTTGAAAACATCATAGCCTATAAACCCATAGGAAATACCATTAGCTACAACACTCTCTTTAGGCCATATGTGGTAGATTTGTGAGCCCATATCTACGATGAGTTCTTGTACTTTGTTGATTGTTATAACTAGAAATAAAGGTAATATAAACCAGCACCTGCTCTAAACCTTATGATGACAAACACAAGGGAAAACCATAGTTTTTCAGACCTGTTCCATGGGCTTGATGACAACAAGAAATACAAGTATATTGGTGTGTACATAATGCCTATGAATGGTTGTTTTGAAATATATAAAAGTAGAGGCACTGAAGAAGAAGATAACCCAAACCATTAAAAGAAAAATAAAAAAAAGTTTACATGCCACATGCAAGAGAGAAATGCAACAAAGAAAGCAAGTGTCATAAGGTCGTTATTGGGAAAGTGTCTAACTTAAGGACATAGTCAAAAGGGTGTAACATGTGCATTTATGATAAAAGATCAAAATAATAATCAATAAAATTATAAATAAAGTCAACTATAGAAGATGCCTCTTTGAAAATAGTCTCATATATCACATCTGGACAAAGGTACAATAGGCCACCTCTTTCTTTGAATCGTATGAGGCCAAATTTAGTGGAGAAGCACATTTTTCATATCTGTTGATGATAGTAGGAAAGAAAAACATATTGGTGAGTGAAAATCACCTATGAATGGGTGTTTTGGAATATCTAAAGGTAGTGGCCTTGAATAAGAGAAACACCCAACCTGTTAATAGAAAATTAATTAGGCTTACACGATGCATGCAAACAAGAAATTCAACAAAGAAAGAAAACGTTAGAAGAATATTACTGGAGAAATAAAAAAAATTAACGAGCATAGTAAAAAAGGTGTAAATCATGCGTTTATGATAGAAGATCTAAACAATAATCAATAAAATTATAGAGAAAGTCCACTATGGAAGATGCATCTTTGAAAATGGTCTCAAATCTCATGTCTGAACAATTGTGAAGTAATAGATTTGTAGTGCATACTTATGCATGAGTATAAGGCGTCTAAATATGCATTTTTAGCCCCTTTATAGTGTTGTTTGAGTAAGAGGTTATGAAGGTTTAGGAAATTGAATAGGCCTACCAAAATCGAAGCATGGGATCACCTGAGCACTTTTCTTATAAAAGTTAAAATCCAATAAATATGTGAAAAAATATCTTTGTAATAAAAAACATTAAAGCCAAAAGAAAAATGTGAATAATACTATAGTCGTTCTTGGTGCATACCGGTCTCTCCTATTCTATTTTTTAGGCTTGACTTGAAGTCTCTCTACTCAAAATTTATAGAGCATCAGTTGGACTAGCTTCCAGAATTGGAAGGAGGAGGTGTAGCTATGGACATAATTTCAGCAAAATCAATAGAAGGAGAAGCTATGTTGCAAAAGATATCATATTTTGTGTTGAATCTAGAGCTACAATTTTGCAAGGTGTGGAACAACTCAAAGATGTTGTAAAGATGACAATGGGACCAAAGGGTCGCAATGTTGTTATTGAACAAAGCTATGGTGCTCCAAAACTAACAAAGGATGGTGTTACCATGTCAAAAAGTATTTAGTTTAGTGACAAGTTCAAGAATTTCAGTGCAAGCCTTGTGAAGCAGGTTGCCAATGCTACAAACGATGTTGCAAGAGATGGAACTACTATTACGGGATAAAACACCCTAGGGTCTAAGTTGAGAACCCCAAAAAATTGAAGTGCATAAACCGACAAGAAGAAATCAAACAAGTAGTCCTAATGCTTAAACTGCTAAAGTCGGATGAAGAGATAGTACCAGCAGGTCCTACATTTGAGGATGTTCCTGTAGGGTCCAAACCCTCTTCTTCCTCCAATGCTTCAAAACCTGCAGCTTATTCCAGAAAAGCATATATACTAGTAGTAGTTCAAAGCATGTTCAAGTTATGAATGTTAGATCATATAAGAATATCAATATAAAACATGAGATTATACATAATTATACCATAACATGAGTTAAATCATAAAGATCATCACATAAAGAACAAGACAGAGCTTCGTTATTGATGTCTGCAAAGAATGTGAAAGAATACAACCTGATTTGACCACGGCACCAAGTGAAACCTTCCTCCAAATCTGTCCAGCCCAAGCCTCAAAAACCCTCTTTCAAATTCATACACATATATGTCTTAAAAAGTGGATGAACATATCTATGATGAAAAAAGGGTTTCCTATAGGTGAGAGTGCAAGAGGCATAGGGATAAATTAGACTTAATCAGCGACCAATTGGATATAATATCAATATCCTCTCCTTCTCTCCCCTTAGTCCTTCTCATGAGGTGTATTATGCCACCTCAAAATAGTTGTTGTAGTTCGGATATAGTTAGGCCATGGGCTCCTCTAGGTGGGCTTCTCATGAAGCCCGTAAAACCCACCCATAAAATAGAGATTTTATATTTTTTTAATATATCAAATTATATACGCGGGTTGGGTATAGCTAGACCCACATATGCACATGCGTTTTAAAGGGTAGAGTCATGTATGGAATTTAAAATAATGATTTTTAATAAATGGACCAAATCTGAAGGGAAAGGGATGCCCAAGGCCATGACTCAGAGCATCAAGAATACAAGGGTGATAAATGATGCTATAATAGATGCCCCCTAATATATGAGATCATAAGGGGTACATGATGGCCGAAATATATTAACTGTATTCAAAGAATCACGTGAGGACTTGGGAGGAGATCACCAAATTCCAACATGCCAAACCAATGGAAGAGATCAGAAAGAAAGATCATGTCTAAGGCGAGCATACCCATGCTTGGAGATAGTAAAGCATGTCCGCATATCAAGTGTAGAGCAGATCCAATACGTATACAAGTACAAAGGAAACTGAGAAATACATAGTGGATCATCTAATCATAGCAAAAAAAGTACATATCAAGGCCAGTCACAATATCACCTATAAAACAACAGATCAATGATGCTGAAGGAGATATCTGGTCACTAATGTCACATAGATGTTCCTGAAAGTACCAAGTAAAAAATTGGAATAATGGTACTGCATGCAACTCCAGTGCCAACATATAAAATGCTATTGTGATGAAATACAACATATAAGGTGGATTGTGCCACTGGAAAAAACTAGAGGAACTGACAAGTGAACCAAAAAACATTGATGCAACCCGAGGTCTTTAATGATCGCTATGGTACTTTTCTACACTATGGGAATAAATGAGGTGAAGTCGACTATGTGAGAAATCGTTTGGTTACTGGTCATTGATGTATACCATTCAAAAATGCAAGAAAACTCACCGATAATGATGATAAGAGTCAAGGTACCCTAGTACAATCTAACAAGTGCGAACAAATGAGTCGAAGTTGAACACATGAGAGAATCTACCAATCAGGAGACATTAATTTATTCTCACAGTTGTTATCGAAGGAGTCTTCCACTAATGACTACAAACCTTAAGGTACTAAAAAAGGAATCTCAACCTTATTCCGAAATAAATGAGTTATATTCGATGGGAAAAGATCTACTGGAAGGAAGGTGTTAAGGCATCCCACATCAATCTAGCACGAGTGTAACCCGCAGGCAAATTATTTGGAAGGAATCAGATGAAGAAACATGAAGTAACCATACCGGAGCATGTTTCCGATGTACAAAATATGATGTGAATGCACAACAAAAACCCTATGAACCAACCAATAATTAAAGTTGACATAGAGGCGAGGAATCCACCAATAGGGTCAAATGGAAACCAAGGTATTGCATGAATCCCAGTGTGTGATAATGTAAGATGACGTCAAACATAAGGGAAACCACTGAGTCAAAGATCCGTGATATTGATCGATGATGGGTAAAAGGTCACCTATGAATGATGGAAATAGGGCTAGGGTGCCACTCTAGGCCTACTCTCAGAGCAATTTGTCGAAGTCGATAAGAGAAGAACAACCATCAAGAAGTCAATGGAGACCTTCTTAACTAGCATGAGAAAAGTACCAAATAAATTATGTGATACTAAACATAACTATGACAGAATGGGTATGGCTCACTGAAAATGAGTCAAGAAACACTATAGAAAGGTTGACCCAGGTTTACTTCCCTTGAAAAAAATCATGACTCAAATGTGACTGTATGGCAGCATATGGTAACTTTTTATAAGTTTGTCATGTAGGAGGCAAAAACAAACTCTCCATATGATTGGAATATATAACCAATTAGAGGATTATTGACTCAATGTCAAGGTTATGTCTCTCCCAAGTCAAACTAAAGCCCATTCTGATGGAGGAAAGACTTTCTTTGAGTCCTTTGTTCAAGGGTGACACAATTGACTCTTGCAGCCATCAATTATGGAAGTAAAGTCCCGTTCCTGCTGTTTTTTGCAATATATATATATATATATATATATTTTTTTTTTTTTTTTTCTTTTTCATATTTAAAAATCTTGAAAAAGAATAAAATAATGAATATGGTACAGTTGAAAGAACGAGCATGTAAATATAGATGTGCTAGTTCCTGGGAGTGAAACATTCCTATGCTTAATGCAAGGTGATGAAACTAGTTAATGACAGTCAAAGGAATGTTCTTTCCATAGGCATAAGGTGTCAAGTTGCAGAGGCTAACTGATTTGAAGGTTGATTTTGCAGAAAGACATGGTAAAAAGTGGCTTATACATGAGTCCAAGTGAAGCTGGCTTAAGTCCAAAAGGTACAAATAGTCAACATTCAATGCAACAATACAACTCAACATATTGAAGCCTCTAGGGTATAAAGCTAGAAAGATATCGAAGAAGAAGGAGAATGAAGCTTCATTGCAAAAGTCATGGCAAGACTAAGAGGACTCCTGAGCCTAATCAATCTTTGCAGCATGGGAAACATATGCTAGCTTTGATATAACTAGGAAGCCTATGTAAAGGATGACTCTACCATCATGTCATGATTTTATAAGTCGGGCAGTGAAAAGGGTTCAAGAATCATAACATAATGGGGTTGACCCTATGGCAATATATCGCAGTATGGAGGCTAGAATGCATAATGTAACGAAAAAAGTGATCTTCCCTAACCTATATGCCGGTGACGAAAATGATACCTACCATGGCGGGTCAGCGATCATGGACTCAAAGTGGTAAAAACCTCTCAAAGTCTCCAATTTAACCTGAAAAATAACCTATCCTAGCCCAGAAAGCCAAAAGGTCACAAAGTTTATAAAATTAAAAAAAAGCTAACACATAAACTTTGGAAAATGGGTTTTTTAAAGTTTTTGAAATTACAACTTATAAATAGACCTTTTTACTTACCAAGCGTCATTTTCTTTTTAGACAATTTAGTGCAAGGGCTCTGGAGCAAAACCTGGTAATCACAATCCACCAAATTTCTCAGCCAAAACAACTCTCAATCTCTAGGTAATCTCCAAATTCTATTTCTCAATGAAATTTCGTGCATTTCAAGTATTTTTTCAATAATTCTATCATAAGAAATTTATTTTTGGATTTGCTAGGTCCCTCTACTAATAGTGTAACCCCTTATTGTTGTTAGTGCAACCCCCTTATTATATTGTTATTAGTGCAATGCTGCTTTAATTCTTCTTTCTTGGCTTAGTTGCAAAGTTTTTGAGGCTGAATTTGAGCTCCTTGAATGCATATCACTATTAATAAAACCAACTCAAACTCGTTGAAGAATTTTATAACTTGAAAATTCAAATTTTACCTCCCTTTGTCATGATGACCAATTTCTCCATCATTTGGATGATTTGAGCTAGGATATGGCTTGATGATACATTTATACAAAATATATGATGATTATTTCAGTTGCAGATGTATTTTCCTCCATGTGACATAGATGTACCTTGATTCTCTTGATGTACTTTATTCTCTTTTTTTTTTTAACTCTCATGACATCTTACTAATTTTGGATGATGAATGAGTTCAAATGGAAATATGATGATCACACACCCAAATTAATGAGTATGATTACTGACTAGACCAACAAGACACTCATGACACTTTCATGATCAACCTTATGACACCATGACTCTTTCTTTTCATATTTTTAATAATGACACTTAATGAAGGAAAAATGACCTTTGGTGACTCAATGACTCATGAATTGATTTCAAATTTAACTTGATTACCATGACATATGATGTATGATGAGAGTAGAATTACACTTAGAAAATGACTTAGGACCATTTCACGACCAAGAGAGATGCCGAATTTAATTTGAAAATATTATAATTTGACCTAAGACTATAACCAATTGCGAAATGAGTAATTTTGATCACTGTGACTTTAAGACTCTAACATTGTGTATGAAGTGAACCTACACGTGTGTAGTCAAAGGTTTTAAATCGCAGATTTTAATGGATCAAAATACTTGAAACTGTAGGATGACAATTACTTCGAGAGAAAGAGAGCATAGTAGAATAGATAATGAAGTTATGAATGATCCATTAACATTGTTTTGCACTGTGAGGATGTGGGTTGTTGAAGGTTTTCAAAATGCCAAATATGAAAACCAATACAAGGTTGTTAGAAATTTTTATCAACTACTCAGATCAAGAAGAAGATGCATTCATGATTGATTAGATACCCCTACAGATTGAAGTAGAATACATATACTTAATTACTGGACTTTCTCGGAGAGGAGAGCTAGTCAATTTGCAAGAGAAGGCCCGAGGAAGCCTTAGTGTGGAGGATTACATTCACATTTACTGCCTTGGGTTCAATGAGAAGGTAGGGACACAGATCCCAATCAACCATGTGGAGAGTCTGTTGGCATTATGATTTAAGTGTTGTCCTTGATGGCAACTCACTCAGAGGTTGGTACAGGTGATGGCAACTTAATCAGAAGACAGATCTCAGTACAGCATGCCAAGGAAGCTCATACACGCCGTTTCGTTAAGCCCAAGTCGCGTGTACACGCTAGTTAGATTCAGAAAAAGTGCGTGTATGTGGAAAGATTCCTTTGGTCCATGGTGGTTAGTCCTTGGAAGTTGTGCCTATGATTTCGGATCATTATGTCTCGACGGGCGTGTCGATCCCTAGTTTTAAAGTTGATGGTATTGTGTTACTATGGTTTTGGCTCTTGGTATTGAGAAAGGCCTAAGGCTATATAAGGAGAAGAAGATCATTAGGCAACATCATCTTTCGACAAGGCTTGAATATCTAAGAGAGAAAGAGATCTGATATGCAGGGTTCGGGTTGCTTGATATGAGCTAAGGAGAAATCACATCGGCGGATGGAAGACTAGATCTAAGGACAAATCGGGATCTAATGGTTTGAAATGCTCTATTATGATATGGTTGATTATGCGTATTTCTAGATCTGCATACTGTCGCAATATTATGTTCTGGATCTAACTGATGTCTGGTACAGCTGCAAGTTGAGAGAATCTATTTTTAGATCTGTACGCAGGTTGGCTTAAGTAAAAACGCGTGTACACGCGGGTTTCGCTCATTGAAGTAGCGTATATCTCTTAAAGCTTATTTTGGGTTTTGCAGTTGGATCTGACTGTTATTGCAGAGTTCTGTAGACTGCTCTGGGTTCTGGTATCTGGTGATTGACAGGGTTCAGTGGTTCAGTGATTCAAAGTTTGATAATTCTAGTATTGGTTGTTTTATGCTTCATGGATCTGTTATGAAAGTTGAATGAATTGGGTTCTACAGATTGAATGATGTGCTTCAGGAATATCCAGTCTGAAAATGTATGAAAAGTGGTACCTGAAAGAAAGAAGATTGTAGGCCAGCACCTACGTACTAGTATCTTGGCTAGTACAAGAGCAAAGGGGGTTGGAGCTCCCTTCCAAGGAAGTTTGGAGAACGAGAGAAGGTTGTAGCCTTCTGCAGGTTGTAGCCTGCGTACTGGTACAAGGCTGCACCAGTACAAAATATTGTAAACTGAAGTTTCTTATTAAAGAAAGATAGAGACAACTTGCAGCAGGTGGTTTTCACCCACATTGGGTTTCCACCTTATATCTTGGTGTTCATGTGTGTGGTTTTTGATCTGTTCTGTTATACTGCACCTGCTTACTGTTAATGAGGTGAATAATGTCCTGATGAACTTAACTGAAGAATAAGCTAACTAAATTATGAGTTTTCTTCTTATACGCTATTTTACTTAACCACAGTAGCGTGTACACGCTGGTTCACCTAACTGAAGTAGCGTATATGTTTCTGAGCATTGAAAAGTTTGATTGATCTGATAATACTGATTCACCCCCCCTCTCAGTATTATTTCCAACAATTGGTATCAGAGCAGGTCCTTCAGAGAAGCTTGATCGCTTGAAGGTAGATCATTCATCATGAGCAGCTACGAGAAAGAAGCATCAATCAGGCCACCGATTTTTGATGGGACAAATTTCAATTACTGGAAGGTAAGAGTTACTGCATATCTTCAATCTCTTGGTACAGAAGTTTGGAACATTGTAGAAACAGGCTATGTTTTTCCTTCAGCTACTACTACAGATCCAGCTGAGAAAAAGAAGTATGAAACAAATGCAAAAGCAGTCAGTACTCTATTAGGAAGTATATCTCAAATAGAATTCATGAAGGTCATGCACTTCAAATCAGCAAAAGAAATATGGGACAAAATGATCACTAGCTATGAAGGAGATGAACAGGTAAAGCAAGCTAAACTTCAAACTCTCAGGCTTCAATATGAGACTCTCAAGATGTATAATGATGAAAGTGTGGCTAATTATTTTCTTCGGGTAGATGAGATTGTTAATTGTATGAAAAATTTGGGTGAAGAAATAAGAGAAACTATAGTAGTTCAAAAGATTCTAAGATCATTATCCCCCAAGTTTGAATCTAAAGTATCTGCAATAGAAGAAAAAGAAAATCTCCGTGTTCTCACTATGTCTCAGCTACATGGAATTCTAACCGCTTATGAAATGAGAAAGGGAGGTCCATCTGACAGAAGGGAAGCTGCTTTTAAGGCATCAGGAAAAGAAGATTACTATGAAGCAAGCCATGTTCCAGAAGAAGAGGAAGAAGAATCAAATTTTGTCAGAAATCTTCAAAGGGGTTCTGGAAGGTTCAGAGGTAAGCTACCTTTCAAATGCTTTGCTTGTGGGAAAGTAGGTCATTATGCTGCAAAATGTCCTTATAAGGATAAAGGAAAAGAACCTGCTAGATGGAACAAGAAACAAAGTGCAAATAAGAAAAGCTACTACACCCATGAAGATAGTGATGGCTTATCAAACAGTGATGAAGAGAACAAGGTAATAAATATAAGCTGTTAATGGCATTTGAAGATGATGATTATGAAGATGCTGTAGATGTGGATAATCTCTATAATGAAATCACTAGACTCAAGAGAGGCATAGAAGAAAAGAATGTGATCATTGATACTTTGCAATTTCAGATTGATGAAAAGGAAAAACATCTTGAAAAACTAGAAGGTGAAATTGTTGGTCTCAGAAAAGAAATTGAGAAAACAAAAGCTATTAATCTTAAATTTGTCAAAGGATCTGAAACTTTGGATGAGATTATCAGTGTGCAGCGGTCTCCTCTAAACAAGACAGGTTTGGGCTATAATGGAGAAACCTCTCAAGCATCCACCTCAAAAAGTTATCTTGATGCAGCAAGAAGAAATGAGCGGAAGAACAATGAAGATAATCAGGTAAAGCAGGGACGAATTACAAACAGAAACTATCAGGGACAATCCTCCTTAAGAATGAACAAAAGCTACAACCAACCACAGGTAAAATCTTCTCAGTTTGGCTCAAGAATAGATGAAAATAGAAATTACAATCAGTTGGCTGGTAGATTCAATAACCGCAGAAGCTTCTTCAATGGACAATGCTTTTCTTGCCACAACTTTGGTCACAAAGCAGCTCAATGTGTTGCATATAAAACAATCATGACTAGGGAAGCTCAAAAACAAAGAAGTATGACAGGGATTACAAAAAGGACCTATAACAACTTTTCGGTTCTTGAAAATGAAGTTGAATGTTCTATTTGCAATAATTTTGGTCATAAAGACTCTGAATGCAGGAGCAGGTTTCAGGAGAAAAAGGAACAAGCCACAAGCACCAAAACATGGAGAATAAAGGAACCTCAAACAGAAAGATGTGGGATAGCATTTTATGCAGAAGGACAGGAAAATCTATGGTACATCGACAGTGGATGTTCGAAACATATGACAGGTGATAAAGAAAAACTTGAATCTTATTCTACTTTAGAAAAGGGAAAGAAAGTTTCTTTTGGAAATGATACTCCTGCAACTATAAAAGGAAAAGGTATTGCTCCTTTGAAAGAAAAGGTCAAGGCTGGAAATGTTTTATATGTTGATGGATTAAAGCATAATCTTCTAAGTGTCAGCCAGATGTGTGATCAAAAAACCGAGGTTATTTTTAGATCGAATGGATGTCTTGTTCGTGATCTTGATACAGGAAAAACAGTTCTCAAGGGCAAAAGAACTCCAAATAATCTGTACATATTTGAAGAAGGACAACAACAATGCTATCTTAGCAAGGATGAAGAGCACTGGTTATGGCATCGAAGGTTGGGACATCTAAGTTTCTCACAAATAAGGAAAGCATGCAAATATCAGGCAGTTCGCGATCTTCCAGATATCAAAATTCCAGACAACACCATATGCAAATCTTGTCAGTTTGGAAAGCAAACCAGAACTAACTTTCCAGAGAAGGAAGGATCAGCTAGCTTGCCTCTTGAGCTAGTCCATACAGATGTATGTGGTCCATTTAGGAAAAGGACACCTCGAGGAGAAGAATATCTGATATTATTCATTGATGATTTCTCAAGGTTTGTTTGGTTAGGGCTTATGAAGCACAAAGATGAAGCATTCGAAAAATTCAAATCCTTCAAAGCATTGGCTGAAAATGAATCAGGACACAAAATTAAGTGCCTCAGATCTGACAGAGGTGGGGAGTTCACATCAAATGAATTTTTCGATTTCTGCGATGAACATGGGATAAGAAGAGAATTCTCTACAGCTAGAACTCCTCAGCAAAATGGGGTTGTGGAAAGAATGAACAGAACTATCCAACAAATGGCTCGTGCTATGCTCGATGAATCAGGTACTCCTGCAACCTTCTGGGGTGAAGCTGCACATGCTGCTGTTATTATTCTTAACAAAACAAATGTCCGAGTAAACAGCACTCAAACACCTCATGAGCTTTGGAGTGGTAAAACTCCTTCCGTGAAGCACTTCAAAATCTTTGGGAGCAAATGTTATATCAAGAATACTGATGAGCAACTTGGCAAACTTGAACCTAGAGCAGATGAGGGCATTCTTCTTGGTTATTCTCCACATAGCAAAGCATACAAGTGCTACAATAAAAGACTTGGCAGAATTGTTGACAGTATTGATATAGTGGTTGATGAGAAGGGATATATTCCTAGGCAAGTTCATCATGAAGACATTGAAGAAGATGAAGGTTACTCTCAAAGGCGAAATAATGAAGAAGAAGAATCTCAAGAAGAAGAAGAATCTCAAGAAGAACCAGAGGAGCAGACAAGAACGGAAGAGAAGACTCCATCCAGATATGTTCAAAAGAATCATCCAGAAACTCAGATTGTGGGGCAGAAAGAAGCAGGAGTACAAACAAGAAGGACACTTGCAGAAGCTTCAAGCTACTTGGCATTACTCTCCTCCATTGAACCACAAAATGTGAAAGAGGCATGCAAAGATGAATGTTGGGTCAAAGCAATGGATGAAGAACTTGAGCAAATCGAAAAGAACAACACTTGGGAATTAGTTCCTAGACCAAAAGATAAGAATGTAATAGGAACAAAATGGGTCTTCAAGAATAAATTAAATGAAAATGGAGAAGTAATTAGAAACAAGGCCAGACTTGTTTGTAAAGGGTATGCACAGCAAGAAGGAATAGATTTTGAAGAGACCTTTGCTCCTGTGGCAAGACTAGAGGCCATCCGAATGTTCCTTGCTCTCTCAAGCTTTCAAAATTTCAAGGTATTTCAAATGGACGTGAAATCAGCCTTCCTGAATGGAGACTTAGAAGAAGAAGTATATATTGAGCAGCCAGATGGTTTCATTCTTGGGAATGACCCAAACCTTGTATGTAGATTGAAAAAGGCACTCTATGGACTCAAACAAGCTCCAAGGGCTTGGTACTATCGGTTGGACAAATATCTTCACCAACAAGGCTTTTCAAAAGGATCAGCAGATAGCAATCTCTATATAAAAGTTGAAAATAACAAATTGCTAATTCTTGTTGTTTATGTAGATGATATTATTTTTGGCAGCAATGAAGAGACCATGAGTCAAAACTTTGCCTTGGTTATGCAGAAAGAATTCGAAATGTCACTTCTTGGAGAATTGACATATTTTCTTGGATTGCAAATCCAACAAAATGAAGGAGGTATCTTCTTGTCTCAAACCAAATACCTCAAGCAGATCTTGAAGAAGTATGGCATGGAAGAGTCAAAGCCAGTATGTACACCCATGGTTACAGGATGCAGCCTCAGTGCAAATGATGAATCAGCAGCAGTTCACCAACCCACTTATAGATCCATGATTGGGAGTTTGCTTTATTTGACAGGTACTCGACCAGATATTACACATGCAGTAGGAATGGTTGGAAGATTTCAAGCCAACCCAAAGGAAACTCATCTTCAGGCAGTCAAAAGAATCTTCAAATATCTTCAAGGGACCCAAAACTATGGCTTATGGTATCCTAGAAATACAGATCTCACTCTTCATGCTTACACAGATGCAGATTGGGCTGGAAGTGTGGATGATAGGAAAAGCACAAGTGGAGGTGCTTTCTTCATGGGTTCCAGATTAGTATCTTGGTTCAGCAAGAAACAAAGTTCGATTGCCTTATCTACAGCTGAAGCAGAATATGTGGCTGCAGCATCTTGTTGCACACAACTTCTTTGGATGATGCAGACCTTGCAGGACTTTCAAATCACTTGCACTCCACCTGTCTCTATCTTATGTGATAATACAAGTGCAATCAGCATTTCAAAGAATCCAGTCATGCACTCAAAGACCAAGCACATACCAATCAAGTACCATTTTCTTCGGGAACAAGTGTTTGAGCAGAAGGTCAAGTTGGAGTATGTTCCTTCTAAGGAGCAAGTTGCTGATATTCTCACAAAACCACTGCCCAGGGAAACTTTTGAATATCTCAGACAAAAGCTGGGAGTAGTTGACGCTTCATCCTGTTGTTGAAGTTTGTTTGTTCTACAGAAAAGTTGGTATACGCAGGTTACGGAAGGGATATGCGCGTATACACGCGGTTTCATGATGGGTAAGTCGCGTATATGTTGGACGCTTGTTGCATAAAGTATATCCGCGTACATACGCTGGTTTATACAGGAAAAATCGCGTATATGAAGTTCTGAACAGCAAGGGCAAACTCTGGAGTTCTGAACAGCAATGGGAATGTCAGAATTCTTCAGGCACAGTTTCAGGGAGTGCAACAGGCACAGGTTCAGGGGGAGCAGCTTAAAAGTCTCATAAAGCATTGTTGGCATTCAGATGTTTTGGTTGTTGGTTTCAGGAGAAGGAGCTCAGAAAGAAATCCTGGTTGCTGATCTAACAAGATGTTTATCAGATGCTGCTGGTGCCTTTCCTAAGTCTTGGTCTAGATCTGTTGTCTCTATGTCATGTATCTCTCTTGTCATATTTCTTTTATGGTGTCAAGGTCATGTAACGGCCTATGTTGGTTTCCCCACTATGCCTGGGATGAATGCTGTAATATAATTGGTTGTTTCTGATTTGTCCCCTCTTGGTAGGGAGTATGGATGTATGTATTGAGTCTTTTGGTGATAGGACGGTCCCTTATGGTGTATAAGTCTTGGTTCTTGTTGAAGAACATCTTTTGCAGATCTGGTCTACTGTCAGGGGGAGCACGAGTCAGCACAGCCAAGCAGAGGTATCAGCATGTCCTCAGGGGGAGCACAGCCCTTTGCCCTTGATGACAAAGGGGGAGAGTGACTTGGTGTGGTGGTTGCCATCAAGTCCAAAGGGGGAGATTGTTGGCATTATGATTTAAGTGTTGTCCTTGATGGCAACTCACTCAGAGGTTGGTACAGGTGATGGCAACTTAATCAGAAGACAGATCTCAGTACAGCATGCCAAGGAAGCTCATACACGCCGTTTCGTTAAGCCCAAGTCGCGTGTACACGCTAGTTAGATTCAGAAAAAGCGCGTGTATGTGGAAAGATTCCTTTGGTCCATGGTGGTTAGTCCTTGGAAGTTGTGCCTATGATTTCGGATCATTATGTCTCGACGGGCGTGTCGATCCCTAGTTTTAAAGTTGATGGTATTGTGTTACTATGGTTTTGGCTCTTGGTATTGAGAAAGGCCTAAGGCTATATAAGGAGAAGAAGATCATTAGGCAACATCATCTTTCGACAAGGCTTGAATATCTAAGAGAGAAAGAGATCTGATATGTAGGGTTCGGGTTGCTTGATATGAGCTAAGGAGAAATCACATCGGCGGATGGAAGACTAGATCTAAGGACAAATCGGGATCTAATGGTTTGAAATGCTCTATTATGATATGGTTGATTATGCGTATTTCTAGATCTGCATACTGTCGCAATATTATGTTCTGGATCTAACTGATGTCTGGTACAGCTGCAAGTTGAGAGAATCTATTTTTAGATCTGTACGTAGGTTGGCTTAAGTAAAAACGCGTGTACACGCGGGTTTCGCTCATTGAAGTAGCGTATATCTCTTAAAGCTTATTTTGGGTTTTGCAGTTGGATCTGACTGTTATTGCAGAGTTCTGTAGACTGCTCTGGGTTCTGGTATCTGGTGATTGACAGGGTTCAGTGGTTCAGTGATTCAAAGTTTGATAATTCTAGTATTGGTTGTTTTATGCTTCATGGATCTATTATGAAAGTTGAATGAATTGGGTTCTACAGATTGAATGATGTGCTTCAGGAATATCCAGTCTGAAAATGTATGAAAAGTGGTACCTAAAAGAAAGAAGATTGTAGGCCAGCACCTACGTACTAGTATCTTGGCTAGTACAAGAGCAAAGGGGGTTGGAGCTCCCTTCCAAGGAAGTTTGGAGAACGAGAGAAGGTTGTAGCCTTCTGCAGGTTGTAGCCTGTGTACTGGTACAAGGCTGCACCAGTACAAAATATTGTAAACTGAAGTTTCTTATTAAAGAAAGATAGAGACAACTTGCAGCAGGTGGTTTTCACCCACATTGGGTTTCCACCTTATATCTTGGTGTTCATGTGTGTGGTTTTTGATCTGTTCTGTTATACTGCACCTGCTTACTGTTAATGAGGTGAATAATGTCCTGATGAACTTAACTGAAGAATAAGCTAACTAAATTATGAGTTTTCTTCTTATACGCTGTTTTACTTAACCACAGTAGCGTGTACACGCTGGTTCACCTAACTGAAGTAGCGTATATGTTTCTGAGCATTGAAAAGTTTGATTGATCTGATAATACTGATTCACCCCCCCTCTCAGTATTATTTCCAACAGAGTCTACCCCTAAGGATTCTCCTTTGTACCATTCTGAGGGTGGCTAGATTAGCCTCATTGCACCAAGCTTCTTGTCTTAGAATGAGTTTAGTAGTAGATTGCCTTACCACAGTTTCTGATTGGTGCAGAACCCTTCTAACCAACATGAAAAAACAACTTACTTCCATCAAGAAGAATAATACAATTTTTTTCGGTATGGTACTATTATTTGTAGTTTCTTCGAGAGAGACTAACAGGACTTCGACCCAAAGTGATTTCCACCATCAACAGCCCAAGAGATCCATGAATGGGTATATGGGTTGACTTAATGAAGAGACTAGGGGGTGGTGAGGTCCCTAGAATGACATTCAATGTCGAGTTTTTCTTTTGGTGGGAATAAAAAGTCATTTCTATTGAGGACTACCCCTATGCAGACATGGATGTCAAAGTGGACCCGGATCTAGTTCTTCCACTCAACGCTACATGGCATGCCATTGGTAAAATTGTTTTTAACATTTTAATGTTATTTGATTTGATTTCAAAATTATGAATTGAAATTATTTTTTATGAGAACAAAATTCTTACAATTTTTTTTTATCGTGATATATATGTGGGACCAGTAAGACCTGAGGTCCTACCCAGGAATAGGTGTCATGGAAGGGACATGGAGGGTGTTGTAGCTAAGACTGAGAGTGTTCTTCATGCCATAAAGAGGAACATCGAAAGATGGACTCACTAGGTACCTATGGAAGCAGTAGAGGATCTACCAGAGGCAATGCAGAGACACATCGTAGGAGTACCACGCATTTGGGTGTGACTTTTCTCATGGTTGGTTACTGACAGTGTATTCTTCAGAGATGCACATCCAGGGTAGGGCCAACAAATATAGATTAGAGATGTCTTGATCTTTTTTGATAGACATGATTGAGGTTAAGTCCTAATTTTGTAGGACATTTTTTCCTGATTTTGTATCATATTTTGAACATATAACTTATATCTATATAAAAACTATTTCATGATGTGAAGACCATATATACATATGATTTTTGATTATTTTTATTTGATGTGAGGAATGATTAATATGCGAATCTAATGCTTGGTTAACTATGGAATTAGAAAATGATTTTTCTAATTGTGGAATATGAATAAATTTGATAAAATTAAATGATCTTTGTAATAAACAAACTGTCATAAATTGGCGATCTAAGTAAGGATATCTCACACAATAGATGTTGTTTAAGTCAGACACCACCAGTTGTGAATCCAAGTATACTACTAACTAATCAATACCAAGAGATCTTGCTTCAGATAGTTATTGGGTGCGGGATCCCCCAAGGGCAGTTTTGGGGCTTAAAGCCCATGTTTTGGTCCAATTTTTGTAATCCCAATGTAAAGACTCCACATTTTGTGGTCACATAGTGCGTAGATGTTAAAGATTCATGGGGTTGTCTGCCCTTATTTTGATAATGTAATGTCGGTTGTAAAATATCTACCTATGGTCCGCAGACCATGGGATTGTATAAATAAAGTGAAGCTCTAAGTAGATAGAGAGAAAGAACATGAAGAATAATATGATGTATGAGAGATAGCTCTAAGTAGAAGTCTAAGTTGGGTCGTAGCATAGGTACAGGCTCTGTAGCTGAGTGCGTAGAGGCCTAGAAGTCCACAACTAAGTGCACGGACCCCTACAGCTAAGTGCGTAGGGTGGGTCGAGTCTGTAATCACCTCGAATTATCAATAAAGAGAAGTATTCTATAATTTTCGTGTCTTTATTTCCTGTTTATGCATATGTTATATTGGGTATGAATTACACTTCTAATGCTTATATGATGTGTGAATGTGTATAACTATGCTAGTTAAGAGAACGTAAGTAAGAAAATCTATTTACGCGAGGCTAACCAAGGTCTATTAATAACATAAGTAAGATACTTAGCATAGTTTGGGAAATATCGTAGTTCGCTGCCCTAGCAGTGTGAAAGCATTTCAGCCCCTTGTTAGGGCTGTGCGGGAGCTGATTGTAACATTTCGTGAAGGTACTGAAGGGTATAACAAAGGGATAAGTAGCCTATGCGAAGGCAGGTATAGCTAGAATAAACCGACGTCACATCCATCTCAAGGGTGTGGAAATTTGGTTCCACCATCCCCCCATACTGTTTTGGGTGAGACTTCAGTTTGCACTCTAGGGGCTGATGCCGAAAGGGCCAGTAGTGTAGGGATTTGTTTGGCTAACTAACATTGAACCTGGGTCAGGCCCCCACAAGCCAACAAATCAATCCATTGCTGGGACCGAAATTTGCATGAGAGATGTGTGATGTCGTATTACTGGAATCCAACTAAGAAATAAATTGAAGGTTGGTTGGATAGAAGGATTCACGAGTTCATGGCGCAGGAGGACAAAAACCCGTGACTATCGAAAGAACAGTGGTTGGACCAATATCCATGTATGAAAATCCATGAAATATTTTTCGCCTCTTTCCCTACTGAGCTATACGAGTGGATCACGAAGCTAGCAGATAACCAAGGAAGGTGGAAAATTGACGGTCTTATTTTGTGGACCCTAGAGCTAGTGCGAAGGTTGGAAGCACCGGAGGATAAGATCACGTGTGCCATCGATGACTAGCTCGATCACATTATACGAGGATTTTTTACTGAATTCGTAATCGACACCTCAGAAAGCTATAGCGAGGTAGAGCAATGCTTTTTCAAAGGACTGCGAGGTAAGTATGTAAAATCTCTGAATACTTGGATTAAAATTTTGTTGTGCAAAAAATAGGTTATGTAGTTACCACGATGTTTGGCACTACACGAAGTGGAAAAAGTTACAAAAATGAAGGAAATAAGGGTCTGGAGCCTAGCCCTTTGATTTCACCACCACGAAGGGATAAAGAAGGTATAGCGAAGGTCTCTCCATGAAGTGCTATTCAATTAATAAGATAGGGATTTTCACGAATACCACCTCCACCCACACCACCTCCATCTTCACCGCCATCACCTTCAACTTCACCTGTACCACCTCCACTATCTTCAACTTTGCCTAAACCACCTCCACCACCATCGTGATTAAGTATGGCAAACACAGTGAAGTTACCTTTGTTCAAAGGCTTAGGAAATGAGGATCCGAACCAATTCTGGTTCGTTGTGAGGGATGTATGGGAAGCTCAAGGTGTTATGGATGATAACATAAAGAAAGCAACATTGGTTAGTGCTCTACAAGATCACGCGTTAATTTGGTATATTAAGTACTCCAACGATAACCGAAATGCTAGAGTAGCGGACATCCAAACAACACTGGATAGGGAATTTAGCATGCCTAAATCTAAAGCGCAGTTGATTGTGGGATTCAAAGAGATCACAATGCTACCAAGCAAAATGCCTTGGGAACTAGATCAGAGGTTGAAATGTATGATCCGTGAAGCCAACATGAATTTGACAGATGGACAACATCGCGGGTGGTTTGTAGCTTTTCTACTACCACATTTAAGGAGTGTGCTATCGCAGTAGAAGATAACAACTCACGCAGAGGCCCTAGAGATTGCCATGAGACTACATGAGACCCCAATGAAGGATCCTAATCTAGGAGTTCAGCAAATCCACGCGCAACTAAAGATCTGTGCCTTGATATGCAAAGCTTGAAGCAGGATAAGGCGGTTCGGCCAGAGGTATGGGAAGAAGTATGGTGCTTGAAATGCAAGAGTCAGGGTCATGAAAAATACCATTGCCCGATCTTTACAAATTACCTTGCAGGAGGAGGACCGATGCCTTTAAGGCCAGAATCTCTAGCAGGACCTAGCGCAACACCTGCTTTTTGGTGTGCTATCTGTGCTGGAAAACATGCCACAGATAAATGTAACTTGTTACAGAAGTATATGAAAACTCCACAACAGTTGTTCTGCAACTTTTGTAGGTCGGTGGGACATGATGAGTGTACTGGCAGTAGCTATGAATTGATGATGGATAGAACTCCCGCCTACAGGGTTCAGGTCGAAACACAACACCTTGACCAAAATGTTGGGGTGGCGCGAATGAGGCCAAGGCAGAGGAGGACCTTGTAGAGGTTGCGAATAATTGATTTGCTACAACTGCGGATGGCCAGGACACTATGCCCGTGATTGCACTAATACAACGCGCCCATCGTGAAAGTATTGCACGTTGTTTGATCATGAAAGAGAATATTGTCCTACGTTGATAGCTAGGATACATGACAGAGGAGCGCTACTGCCTCCCCTGACACAGAACCTGTAGATGATGAGGCTTGAGCTGGACGAGGAAGATTCAAATGTAAATATAGTGCTCTGGAGTGGAATCATGATGGGAGATGACAAGGGGAAGAAACAGGAAGATAGTACATGGGTTCATAAAGCCCCAGCAAAAGAGGCTGAGTTTGATGTGGAGTGTGCTCGGGAAACCTTCATGGAAACTAAGAAGAGCTTTGCTGAGGCCTCCACTCCAGGAAGCAAAGATAGACCGGAGCTGGAGGCGGACCCCTCTATGCTCACAACTTTCCTAGAAACCTGTATGAAGCTACTACGTGATAATAAGGCTATGAAAGGGCTACAAGAACTCATCAACAGATGTGCTAGGACTGCACCAGGAGAACTGCACGTAGTCTGAGAAGGAAGGGAGGTGAAATGAGACTTACCATGTAGATCGAAGAATATGAGATGGATCAAATTATTCTAGATTTGGGATCAGATGCAAATGTTCTACTAAAATAGACATGGGAGTGAATGGGGAGACCGACACTGCAATGGTATCCAATTTAGCTAAGGATGGTGAATCAATAGAAAATCATACCCATGGGGCGGCTGTAGGGAGTAACTGTGGATATTGAGGGAGCGAGCGTGATGGAAGATTTTGAAGTAATAGAGATTGTTGATGACAACAATCCCTACCCTGTGCTCTTGGGAATTGATTGGGCTACTGATATGAATGGGGTAATGATTCTGAAGCAGCGAAAGATGATTTTTGAGAAGAAGTCACTATGCATAATAATACCCCTCAATCTTGCTGAAGGATCACGCTATACAGAGCCAGTCCATGACTATGAGAGTGATGATGACTTGGATAGAATCTATAAGGTAACAACGTGAGACCAAGATTGGGTAAATCCCATCGCAGATGGACAAATTACATGGGAGTGTGAGAGTTCATGTACTTCAGACTCTGATGAAGAAATAGAATGCTGACAGAATCGGTTACATGAAGTAACTATGCTGCGTATCGTTAGAGGAAAGGAATCTGCCTACTTATGATGGATTGAATGAGGTAGATACCTTGTTGGATGCATTTGAGAGAGAGGTGCCAAAAAAGTAACACTTGCAGGCCTTGGACTGGGCACTACGCACTATAGCCGCAAGATATTGGGGTACGCACAAGTGAAGTTTTGATAATTGGCGTGAATGTAGGAAAATGATGCGAACACGATTTGGGAAGCCCAAGATGCAACTGACAGATAAGTATGATGGGTAGAATCATCCGTGCACATGGATGCAAGCCTATGAGGAAAAGCCCCAACCTGAGTAGGTGCACCTGTACTCCGCACTAAAATACATGGTCAATAATCCTGTGTTGGGGGGTGTTGAGCGATGGAAAAGGTATGTATTTGCCATTTATTTCTTTATATTTTTCTTTGAATCATAACTCCTTTAAATTATAAAATGCTAATATGTTAAAGAACTATGGTAGAATTAAGGAGATTTGTGATTGATACAAAATAACTGATTATTGTCTTTTTCTATACAGAAAATGAAGGAAATGGAAAAACACTGTTCGGGAGGAAAAGACAAAGTAGAAGCAACTGTTGTCCCTTCCCCAGGAAGCCGTATCCATACAAGGAGATCAAGATCGGAGTGCATAGTCTAGGAGAAGAAAGGGAAAGCATAGCATCAGCGCAAGAAGACAAAACGATAAACTGGAAATCAAAGATAGAGTGAATCATCGTTGCTTCAAAACTTATCTGTACTCTTGATATATCTGCCTGGCCATTATAAAAAGGGACAGCGCTTGTAGCCGAGGGTGCATGTGTTACCATTTTCATTTACTGTTGTATTGCTACTTGATCATCAAATCTCGTTAATCAAAAAATAGTACGATTGTTTGTAACATTTTCACATGATCAATATATAAGTCAGTTGTTGTTCCATTCATTCCTACTAAATTAGCCTGGGGGTGCTTCACTAGCGGCTAAGGGCCCAGCCTTGGTGGATCCACTTGCCACTTGTGCCATTATTTTATAGTTCCAGTCGTGTAATGGTTTGATTTACTTTTCATTGCTTTGAATCACATTGCTTTCTAAATTCTCGTTCCTTTACATTTTCCTGAAATCGTTTCATGCATGAAATCATAATTGGATCGCGTTGCCATTTTCTTCCACCATAACAAGATTACTATTCATTACAACTTAAACTTTTATGCTATTCATTCTGGTTGTGAAGCTTCACTGTTCACTTTGGACTCTGCCATTCATTATAGATTGTTGTTCATTCGGCTTTGCTGTTCATTTACATTAAGTTAGCATTGTTGTTCATTTCCATTTAGCATTGTTGTTCATTTCAATTTAGCGTTTCTATTCATTTATATTAAGTTAGCATTGTTGTTCATTCATACTAGACAGGTGTTATTTCTTTTATGAAAGTATTTGGTTTTGCTTTTAAGTATTTTGCAGTGAGTGTGTTTACTACATTTCTGCTAAGCAGCATTATTGATTGAATTGTCATTTCCAGTTAATTGTTTTGGTGTGGAGTGTAAGATCAACAACTGTAAAGGACATTGGCTATCACTGTCTAAGTTCTCAGATTGTGGATCTTGTTTATATTTGATTTCATTTATATCAATTCACAAAGGAAAGAGTTATCACTACTACATCCTTGACTGATAAATTGTTGTAGTTTTCTGAGTGAATGGTTTAAGTTTCACAACATTAAGTTTCTTTTGATTGCAATTAGATTTTATTTCAAGCATCCATTTACTCTTGTATTTAGCACTGTACTGCAAATTAGAAAACATTACTCTTGAAATAAATTGCTCACCTCAGATTGAGTACACTCTTGAAATAAAAAAATCATATCTGGATTGATAATTAATGTAGGATAAATAGGAGTTCAAAAGACACCTTTTATACCTCAACATTTTGGCGCCGTTGCCAGGGAGAGTGTAGCCATTTGTTTTTTTTAAGAATAGTAGTGTGCATTTGATAAGTGCCTGCTAGGAGAGAATTGGGTATTAAAAACGGAAGGTAAGAACCTGCGTACGAAGCATGTAACAACCCTGCTCCCCCGCCCACTTTCCTGCAGATTTGTTGATTACTTTGGGTAGAAATAAGTATTTGAGTTGTGTGCATGACTAAGCAGAAAAAGCCTGAAAAGAATCCAAAACCACTACCCAAACCTGATAAAGCTAAGGGACCGGTGACCCTTAGTTGATCGACCTTTATAGATGATATCCTCAAGAAAGCAGAATCTCAGCCACCAATAGGCCTTAGAAAAGTTACTTCTAGACAACCTACTAGCTCCCTTTGGGCCACAGAATCACCATTTGTAGACTTTGCTGAGGTACATAGCCAAATAGAAGAAATTGATTAAGATTTTCAAGAAATTGAGAATTCTCGCCCAATTTCTTTACAAGAAGGGAACTCTAGTAATCTCTGTGAAGGAGGAGAAGAAACTGGGGAAATAGAAGAACCAAGATCCCCTCTTGGAGTAGTTCAAACACTAAGCAACCTAGATAAAGGAAGTGCTATCAAAATCATCCAAAATAAAATTGAAGAACTTGAAGAGCCAAAATTCCCCCAGATAATAGTTCATCAAGGAACACTCATTATCCCACACCAAGGAAGTGCTGTCAAGGCCATTCCTACTCCTTCTAGTCAGCCCAGGAATAACTCCCTAGAAATCCCAGAAGGATATTGACACATATTTGATCAAATGGCCCAGAACCAACAAACACCTCAAACCTCCACACTGCAATATCCCATTGTAGATATTGTAGTTAATGCACCTATGAAGCCCATTCCTCTCCAGCATATTCCTACATTCCATGGCTTAACATCAGAAGACCCAGATTCATTTCTGTTTGAATTCGATGTATTATGTTGAGGGTATGACTATACCACTAATCCCCAAAAGCTAAAACTATTTCCCTCCACATTAAAAGGAGCAGCTTTACGATGGTTCATGGGGTTAGGTGGAGGTGTTATAAATGACTGGGATCGGATGAAAGGTGCTTTTCTAAAGAAATATGAAGATTATTGTAGGTCTAGAGAATTAAAGGATGAAATATTTCAAATGACAACCAGACCTAATGAAACATTGGAGGAATATTTAGAACGCTTTCAATACAATCTTTGGAGATCTCCTTATGCATCTTTACCCTTACCTGGCAATGTGTTAAAAACTACATTAATTAAAGGGATGAAGGAACAATGGGTTGAAACATTAAACATTGTGGGAAAATGTGACATATATCAGGAAATTTTTGCAGACATTATTGATTTATGTATCAGGAGTTCGAGAGGCAGTACAAGGCTAAAACTAGCAGAACGTGACACAATCAAAAGGGACAACAAGATCTCTGGTGGAGGTCTAACCCCCGAAGAAATTGGGAATCTATTGGAAGACTTCAAAACCAATATTCTAGGGACTCTGACAACGCAGTTCGACATTATGTAGGCTAAACAAAAGCAAACATAAGCAGAGAAAAATTTGGCAATATTAAGACCTAGATGCAGAAAGAAACACAGCCATAAGGAGTACCCACTAGATGCAGTCCAAGTCTGTGCCATTTGCACAAAAGACCACTCCACAGAAAACTTTCCCTCACTTCCGAGCCTGAAAGCTGTCTACAAGGAGGCGGAAGAAGAATCAGAACCAGTGTACCTACTCAGTTAGCACCGTCAATGGCAGCCACAACAAACAGGTATACCCAATGATCCATCCTCTTCTTTTCAATCTCCTCAGTATAATGCTCAACAATATAATGGAATGTGGCAAAATTAGCCACCTTTCCCTAGCTGGTCACAGCAGCTATTTCCTACATCACCATGGCCAAATCAAAAAAATCAAACCAATTGGCCAAACTTCCCTTACTGTCCAGCATTTTGGAAAAATAATGCATATACGACACAATGGTCACCATCCACCTCGCAGAGTCAAACCTGGCAGTCGAACTAGCAAAGATATATGAATCAGCCAGCTGGAATGATTCCTCTCCCTCAACCTACACTGCTAGCACCATATACATTGCAACAAAATCCCGAGACCAACTTAAGGCCACAACTCCTAGCCCAACCCAACCCGAACCCTAATAATAGACCGGTTCAATTTGTTAAAATAATCGAAGCACCAGAATTAGAAACCGAGTTAAGAGAGTGCAACGACCTTCAATTAAGGTCTAGGTGCATAATAGAAACTTAGGGAGATAAAAATGCTCAAGTTGAAAATCCCTTACCTTTAGAACAACCACTACAAGAAGAGGATGTGGTTAGACAACAAAAACATGACCAAGAAACCACTTCTTCTCCCCCATTCCCAGAACGACTAATCATGTCGTGCCCAATAGAACATCCTGATTTTGATCTTCTAGGAGAACTAAGAAATTTATGTATAAAGATCCCACTCCTCTAGGCTATCCAAGATATCTCGATCTACACAAAAACCATCAAAGAGTTATATATACAAAAGCCAAAGACGAGAATAACAACTAACCCAACCGTCCAAGTAGTCAGCACCCTATCTGACTTACTATTAGGAAGAGAAGCACTCGTAAAATATGAGGACCCAGGGAATCCTATAGTTACAATGCAAATTAATGGACACTCCTTTCCAAATGCCTTAGTTGATTTAGGAGCTACAATCAATATCATAACAACCACCACTTGTCAAAAGCTTGGTATTACATCATTAGATCCAACCACAACCTTATTGGAGTTGGCTGACCAATCGGTAGTCAGACCAAAAGGCACACTACATGATGTAATGGTCTCTGTAGACTCCTGGAAATACCCTACAGATTTTTTGATAATTAATCCGAAAAACCAGCTAGATGGAAACCCTTTAATCTTAGTTAGACCTTGGTTAGTAACTGCTGATTCTTACATTGGTTGTCGACAAGCAGTATGACTATAACTAGAGGGAGTAATGCCAAAAATTTACCTTTATACCCTCTAGCCCAGCCAAGCCTAACAATAATGAAAACTAACAAACAACCTGTATCATATATCACAGAAAACATTAGATCACCTTTAACCATAGAAGATGCCCTCGAATTCAAAGACCAAATAGAGGACGACATCATTAACAATTTCATTAACCAACCAGAAACCAGATCCCATGTACAATGTCACATCATAGAGGCAGAATTTGATAATGAACTACAAGAAGATCCCCTCAAAGACACTCATGATCAATCAATAGCTACTACCTCTGTTTCAAATAGCAAAACTATAGAGATTGAGCCAGGAAAACCCTTGAACATTAACAAAATCCTGACTCCTGAACAAGAAGAAAAGTTGGTCCAACTACTAAGAAAATACAAGGAAGCTTTTGCATGGGATTACCCGGACATGAAAGAAATTGATCCCCAACTGTGTACGCACCACATTTATACAGAAAAGGATGCTAGACACATTCGCCAACCCCAACGGATACTAAACCCTCATCTTAAGGATATTATGAAAGCTGAATTACAAAAACTTTTAGATGTAAACTTTATTTACCCAATATTTGATAGAAAGTGGGTCTCTCCACTAGTAGTGGTGCCAAAGAAGAATGGAAAGTGGAGGATGTGTGTAGATTATAGAGAATTGAACAAAGCAACCCAAAAAGACCACTTTCCCCTTCCATTCATTGACCAGGTATTAGACACATTAGTAGGAAAGAAATTCTTTTCTTTCCTAGATGGCTTCAGTGGATACAATCAGATTTAGATTACCCCTGAAGATCAAGATAAAACTACTTTTACTTGCCCTTGGGAGAAATTTGCTTACAGAGTCCTACCCTTTGGCCTATGCAATGCCCTTGCCACATTTCAAAGGGCCATCCTCAGCATCTTTTCAGATTTAATAAATGAAGGGCTCGAAGTATATATGGATGATTTCACATCGTATGGAGATGATTTTTAGCTAGCACTAGACACATTGGAAAAGGTGCTGCAAAGATGTATTGCCACCAGGCTTTGCTTGAGCCATGAAAGGTGTCATATGATGATGACCGAGGGACTCATCTTAGGTCATTATATCTCAGCAGATGGAATACAGGTAGATCCGACTAAAATTTAGATAATTCTGTTAATACCTACTCCTACCACACAAACAGAGGTACGTAGTTTTCTGGGTTTTTTTGGTTATTATAGGGGATTCATAGAGCACTTTTTTGAAATAGTTGCAGCTCTATATGCACTAACTGGGAATGTTGATTTTATTTGGACAGATAAGTGTGACCGTGCTTTCAAGGATCTGAAAAAGCTTGTATCGACAGCCCCAGTGCTAAGGGGCCCAAATTGGGATTTTCCATTCCAAATTTCATCTGATGCTTCAGACACAGCTATTGGAGTAGTCCTTGGGTAGGAAGAAGATAAAAAGTCATATGCAATTTATTATATTAGCAAGAACCTCTCTCCTATTGA
Organism: Pinus tabuliformis; assembly: GCA_031772625.1. Taxonomy (NCBI): domain Eukaryota; kingdom Viridiplantae; phylum Streptophyta; class Pinopsida; order Pinales; family Pinaceae; genus Pinus; species Pinus tabuliformis. The sequence continues at coordinate 284,799,023 of CM062815.1, forward strand.
ACTAAACTATATTGTAATTGAAAAAGGATCCTTAGCTGTAATACATGCTGTAAATAAGTTTAGACATTATATAACTGGGTATCCTGTAGTTTTATATACAGATCACTCTGCCATAAAATACTTAGCAAATAAACCTGTTACAAATGGTAGAGAAATAAGATGGTTGATTTTATTGCAGGAATTTGACATCACAATAAAGGATCGACCTGGAAAAGAGAATCTTGTAGCTGATTTTCTCTCACGAATGCCAAAGCCAGCGGATGCAGCAGCAGTCGAAGATCAATTCCTAGTTGAACGTTTGTTTGTTGTTATTGTCAGGGCACCATGATATGCTGATGTTGCAAATTATTTAGTAGTAGGTAAATTACCTAAGCATTTAATGCCCAATGTGTTATCACTCAGGTTGTCGCTTGGCTCCTTAAGGGATACGGCCGAGGTAACCACTAACCAATCTTTGCATTGCAGGTCCTAGCCTACCTGCAGTCAGAGAGGGCTCTCTCTTTAAAATTTAGCTTTGTTTTGGGTTGATTTTAGGCTAGTTATGGTGTGCATGGGTTTTGTTTTGATTTTGGTGGGAAGGATGATGTTTTCAAGCAGAGTTGGGATGTATAGTGTGAGAAGTTCAAACCATTGGGCATGGAGTCATGGATTAGGGTTTGATGTTGCGTTTTCTTGGACACAAGAGGAATATAGAGCAAGATCGCTACACATGAAACAATCTTTCAAGTTAAAAGGATGAAATGAAGGCTAAGGAATGAAGGGAAACTAAGAATCTCTCTTTCAGCTTGACAGGGGGAAGGCGAGTGAACTATATCTAGGAGCAGTCAAGAATTCCTAAATAATAGTCATACATGAATGAAACAGATCAAATACGAGCCATGAGGAATTCATATTTATGCCTGAATCAGAAGAAAACATATAGAAGTCACAAAAACTGAGCATAGAGTGCAGCCACGCAAATTCTAAGCTAATCTTTCTTTCTGTAACTTAGATGGTGATATGTGTATGGTCTAAACATATATGAATTGAAAACAGAGGTAAGAAACACTTATTGGGCCATGTAGTAGCACAAGAATTCCACAGTTACTCTTCAGCCATTAATTAACACAACAGACAATTCTTCAACCAAACATTTCAGCAATCTTTGATTATAGAAGCTTTCAAAATAATACAGCACAAGTCTAAAGAGGAATTATGAACCAACCAACCCCAAATATGTTCTGTGGGGAGGTATATATACAAAAACAAGATACAAAAATATCTAGATGATGAGTTAATAGCTCATAACTTCTTCGCGAACTCTTAAGGGATGGTAGCTGAAAGAGTAAATGTTGTAGTAAACATGAATATAACAGTTGTTCATTCTGTCAGAGAAAATTTACTTTTGAGTCAGATTGAGTCGGCTGGGCTGCACTTTTAAAATCTGCTGTCTTTTGGGCTTATCGTCCCATTTCTTTGCTTGGTCACTACTCCAACCTGCTCTGCCTGTTCTTTAACCACTCTGTCTGGTGCTTCCATGCCTCATTTGGCTGACTCATAGCTGACCGAGATTTGAAATAATAAAAGGGGGCAAAACTGAAATTACCTGGGCAAAATGGCCAGCATTGCCTGCCACCAATCCTCGGGAGGTAACTGATGCTTTTGTATTTTGATGAGTGTTTCATCGGCCTCTGTATACCTATAATAGTGGGGTGGCATCTCAAACAAATGATTAATTTCTTGTTCAATAAAAAATAAGTTTTCCAACTTATCATAGAGATTCTGCCCAGAAGGTGGCCCCACCTCTGCTGTAGAGCCTGAGGATGCAGTAAGTTGATTTGTGACATAGTTGTTCACTCTGGTGGCATATTGCTCACATGTTAACAGCCTTCCAGTACTAGTCAGCAAGCTGGGAAAACCTTTGCTTTGTAATGCTGTAAGTTTCCACTTAAAATCATCTATGTCCCTTTACATCTCTTGACACTTTCTGTCCAGTGTCTGCACAAAACCTCTCAGAGTCAGCACCTTCTTTGCTGTGAGTATGGCCTCTGTCCTATTCATAATTCGCATTGCTGCCAGCTCTTCCTTAGTTTGATGGTTTAAAAAATTAATCATTTTGCTGGCCTGTTCAGGCATGGTTCCCAATGCTGCTCTGGCTCTCTGATTCTCAAACTGAGCTAGGCCAATTAAAAACATTTGTTCATGTATGGCCTGAATTGACCGCCACTGGTCAGTGATTGATTGATTAATCTAGGCCCATAGAATCCTCTTTATTTCAGCTAGTGTCTTGTCCAAAGTTAGCTCCTCCTCCAAGACCTTTATTTTGTCACTTAAGGCCTTAATTTCCCTTGTTTTTTCTGCCACTGTCATTTTGGACTTATCATATTTTCCTTCTAGGTTGGCAAACTTTCCCTTGGCCTCTTTTATCTCTGTTGCTTGAAGCTTTAGTTCCTTGACATCTTTGGTCAATTCATCCATGCTCATGCTAGACTCAGGGGCTGTTGTTGTTGCTGGTGTAGCATCTGTAACTGTTGTAGTTGATGGAATAATAGGAGGGGTCACTGCTGCTTGTGTAGGAGGAACAATAACAATAGTTGGAACTGTTTGAGGTGGCTGGGAGGTCGACTCTCCCTGCTTGCCTTGTAGTTCTTTCTCCAACTCTCCCTCCATCTCAATTATTCTCTGGTTCATTTGCATTAGCAGGTCCAATGTATCCTCAGCTTCTTTCTCTTTCACCAGCTCTCCTGTTTGTGGGTGCATACTCGAGGTGAGCCTCATTTTCTCTTTCAGAGCAGCAATATCGTCCTCCTTTTTCTTCATTAGGGCTTTGATGGCTTTGGGATTCTTAGGATCATGCCCTAAGTCCACAATAATGTCCTCCAATGTTTTAATTCTATTGTCTTTGGCTGTGGAGGAAATTCTTTCCAAATCAAGCTGAGTATTTGTATTCTTTAAAGATTCCTTCAACTCATGAGCCATCATGGCCTTATCTGCCAGGGTGGCATAAACCATTTCCCTTGTTTTCTTATGTAACTCTATTTCATCCATGGGGTGAATGTCCTTGGCCAAGACCTCTAATCTTGTCTTGACATAGTCTGCAGCTGACTGTGGCTGCTGAACCTTGGGCTTGAAGTGGGTGAGAATCATCCTTTCTTCTTTAATGTCATATACTGCCATCAACCATTCCTGCTTGGCAGGTGTTGCCTTAAGAAATTGGTCATACAATTGTACTCTTACTAGCTCATTTTGAGCCTTAATTTCTTTGAATATGGCTTTGATGCTAGCTGGCTTCTTACTTTGCTGTGTAGAGGAAGATACCTCCATGCCATGTTGTCTGTCTTGCTCTTGTTGGAAATAGCTTGTAGCTGTTTGTTGACTCCCTTCCCTGTCTCTCATTGGACTTCCAAGGATTTCCTCACTGGCTTCCTCCTCAATTGGAGAGTCAACCTTTTGCCTCTTGGCTTCAGGCTACTATGTAGACCCACTAGCAGGCGTGGAGTCTTCTCGGTCTCATTCTTTGCCTCTTTCCTCATGGGCAGGAGTCTGTAAAGCAGGCACCTGTGGAGGAGCCTGTCCTTGAGATTGTTCCATTGAAGTGGCAAGCTGTTCTGTGACAATTCCTTGTTTTGTATCCATTGTCTCTTTTCCTTTAACTGTACCTGTTGCTGATGTAGATGCTCCTTGGGCAGCTTGTGAAGCTACAGCAGTGGATGTGCCTTTTAAGACTTGGTGCGGTAGTTTGAAAGTTACTTGGTCAGCAGAATCCAAGTCAAGAGTTTTTCCTAAATCTTTGACATTTCTTTACATAATTTCTTCTTGGGTCAATTCCTCAACTAATGTGTCTTGCAGCCACTCATCTTGGTTGGCATATTGTTCAATTTGTGGGAATTTACAATGGTCATAGGCCAACAGCCTGTATTTAACTCTTCTGGCACTGATAAAACCCTTTGGGTCATAAGGGACCCACCAGAAGCTCCTCTTTAACTGGTATTTGTCCCTCAGTATTTGATCGGCATCTTGCCAACCTTCTTTCTTGTTCATAATGAAGGGGCCTAGATGGTCTTTGAATTTCAGATGAGCTTTCTTCTCGGCACTATGAAAATGAGTAAGATCAACATTGATGAGCTGCCTATAGTATTCCAATGCAAACAGTCTCATTGGTACATATCTTGGGAGCGTGTAAGGACAGAGCTCACAGCCATAGATTCTAATGATAGTATGATTTTGGTAGAGATACCAATCACCTATTTTGTAACTCTTGGACAGCTGCAAGGTTTTCTGTATGTCATATGACAATCTAGGAGGAGGGGACCTTTTTAGGAGACAAGAGACTGGGTACACAAACTGGTCAATGAACTCACAGTAGGAAAATGGAGAGTTTTGAACCTCATGGAAAACTGATGACCAAAAGATGACAGACCTTCTTTCTCCCTTAGAATCCAACCTTTTAATGGGGCACTGGAAGCGTTCAGACTGGTAGTACATGAACAAATTATAGATATATGATGAATACTTAAAGATTCCCTCCCTGTCCAGCTTCACTAGCTGGTCATGTATTTTGTTGGCTATGAACTTGGCATAATTATACTTGACAATAGGGGGCTGTCCTGGGCTGTATGCAGACAGCAGAACCAGCATTGTTTCATCAATGTTCTCACTTGTTTTAAAACCCAGCACAGAGGAAATCATATCTATAAGAAGCTTTCCTACCTCATTGAAATTGTCATATAAGAAAGGAGGTGGGCTTGTAGGCTGGCAGTCTGCCCTCATGAATGTCTTGGTAACTGTTGCAATTTTAGAGCTGGAAAGCTTTGAGCCTTCATCCAGCAAATAGTTCATGGAGAAAGGAATCAATAGCTGAGTCTGTTTGAAGTTGAGCATCTGGTTGATGGAGTCAGGAGTAATATAAAAAAGTATGCTCCCAGATGGAGACTTGACAGCTCTCTAATTTGGTTCATAGTTCTCAGCACACAAATGGATGACCTCAAGAAAGATATTAACAGAGGGAAGGAAATAATAAGGCAAATTGGAATCCCATATGCCATACATGTCATAGTTGTTTATAAAGCTGTTTCTTAGTTGGCAGAAGGTCTTCAAGTGATTTCTGTCCCCAACTAGATCTTGAATGAGGTAATCCTTATCAGCCAGAGGCATGGCTTCAAGTTCTTTGTTTGGTGGATTCATGGGAGTGACACTGAGAGCTGTTGGAGTGGCCATTATAAAACTTTTTGATGTTATATTTGGAATGAAGTTTTACAGCAGTAACAAATTGCTGACAACTGACTCTGAGGATTTGCAAAGGAGTTGCAAAATGAGTTCAAGTGAGGGAATTGCCTTCAATATCTGTAATTATGGTGAAAAGGAAAACTTTGCAAAGTTCGGATAAGGCTTTAGTTTCTTTGGAAAATTCCTTGGATAGAAGACTATGAGGGCAAATTTTACAAGGGAACGGGGAGTATTACAGTGAAATTGCAGAGGTTTATGAGTGGAATGTGGCAGAAAGGATAATGCTGAGCTTATTGCAGAATTTTGATGGAAACCTGAGCTTTAAAACAGCTTCCTGCGGTAATTTCACAAATTGTCGAGGATTGGCAGGTTTTCTTTTAATAGTGGGGAGTAGTGAGCAAATCTGGGTAGGTTTTTTTAGGCGTATGTGTGATTTCTATTCAGCAATTTGCCGGTTTCAGCATGAAAAATGGAGAGAAAAATGGTAAGAACAGGGTGAAACTGGTGAAATTGGCAAATACCTGGTAAAAATGGTGCCGAGTGTGGTCGAGCTGGTGTAATGGTGAACAATGGTGGCGTATTTGCAGGCAGCAACATCGCAATTTGGTTGAATTTCAAATTTTGACACCAAAGGGCAAAAAAACGGCACAAACAGCTCCCGCACACAACGAATGAAAATGAAACAAAACGGTCGAAAAGCCATGTTTTATGAAAATTTGACATATTTGCGCTTTTGGCGCTCTTTTGCGATGACGTCAGCATGACATCATCAATGGGTCCCAGGTACGGATGGGTGACATGGAAGCTGACTCGGATGAAGACGTGGCATAGGGCACTCTAGTGGGGTGATGACGTGAGTAGGTGAGGTGGCAATGACACGGGGCACCGGCGGGGATACGAAAACATAACGTCAGAAGCGACGTAGGGCTGACATAGGAGGGTGGAAGGTGGTATCTGGATTTCCCCACACCACCTTTCGGCATAGGTGGTATTGGGGGAGGGGCCTCCGAACACGTGGGGAGGCCGACACATGGTGGGGGTACGGCAGGGAAACCGCCCATCCCCCGAACGTTAACCTTCGGCGGATCGCGGGCTGAGAATAACGGCCCACCGTTGGATCTAAAGTGCTAGGCATCAGATGGCTAGCGGGACGATCAGGGTGTCGTGTAGTTAGGCATGGGACCCGCCCGATTTATGAAATAGCATTATGCCGCGGGGGGTCAAAAAACTTTTAAAAATGTGGGTTGGTGGGTTATGTGCGCCGACAGCGTTTAATGTTAAAATAAATGTTTAAACGCCAAACATTAATAATGAGCGCTAAAAAGGGTTAGGTTTATATACAAAAGGGGAAGACCATGGTTATTATTTTAACCAGAGGTTAAAACAACCCCGGGTTAGAATGCGGAAGGGTTAATAGTAGTCCCAGATGGACTATTATTTCCCTAAACTGTATATACATAGCTATAATGCTATAGGGTGGGATTTTAATATTTTTTGGGATTTTATATAGTTTTTTGTAACAATAGGGATGGGAAAATTTAGTTAGGGAGCTATATAATAGGATTAGAAGTTAATATGAGTTTGTGAAATGGAAATGTAAGGGGAATGATGCCAAGTTTATGATCTGAAACTTAGACATGAGATTTGAATGGGATATGGAGAAATGATTTTACACAAGAAATGTGGCTTCTTTTCATTGAGAAAGCCAAAACTTGACTTGATATTTTACAAAAATGAAGTGATAACAGGACTTGTTGGGAAGATCCCAAAGTCCTCAAGGGGGTGTTAGTAAGAAACTTTGAGGGGGAGGTGAAAGGAAGTTAGACATGCTTGCATAGTTCTTCCATTGAACCACTGCTTTGACATTTCTGTCATTGATGAGACAAGTTCTGATTGATAATACAAAATGTGATCCAAACCTTGCTTCTGCAACCTCAAACTACCTACCCAGCCTAATACACCTAGCATTTTTTCTTCCTTTTGAATGGGTGCACTTAGACTTGCAAACCCTGATTATCCTCTTTTCTTTTGGCTGCCCTCCTATCTAAATCAACCCTTATCTCTTCCAAGGACCCAGATTAAGTAGTTGGGCTGCTTCATTTCTCTGCTTATCTACTCTTTTGCCAAGCTTGAACTGTTTGGACAGGTATTCTTTCTCTAGTCTAAAACAAGCAATTTAAACATGGCATGGTCCAGATTGAACTGTTGGGCCATCCATCAAGCTAGCAGTGGCATTTTGGCTAGCCACTTTCCTGGTCTTTCCTTGGGGTTCATTTTTATCATTTTTTCTGACCAATTTACTCTTTTTTCCCTTTGATAATTCTTTTAGGGCATACCCTCTTTACATTTTTTAATTCTGTCTCTGTATATAGAAAATATGGAACCTTTGCAGCATGAAAAGATGAACATATTTGGCACTTCCACTGTCAATCATGAAAAATGAAACCTATTGGTATAGGAACCTAACAGTGGCTCCACTTGGGGATGGCTTTTCCAGATGAAAAGCCAAGAACAGCAGGTCAGATTGCCTTATCTTTCAATTCTAGCTGCAGTCTGAACCTTCCTTGTCTTAAAGACCATTGATCTGAATCCTTGTAACTTGTATGGAGTATCCTTTGAGCTGATGTGTGAAAAATTACAGCTCTGTCTTTGCTGGTTTCTCTGAGTATGTATCATTATCTTGATACTTCCCAAGTGCTTTTCTTTGATCTGCTTTGTTAATTTCAAAATATAGACAAGAATGGTCTCTTCTTTGACTTTTTCTTCAAAATCTGCTGCATGTTGTTGCTTATTTAATTGCCGTGAAAATAAAAAACTGTTGGAAATACAAATATTTATGTACAATACACAGTGGTGTTATGCTGATTACATGGAATCAAAATAATGCTTAAGCATTCGCCCATTGACTGGGCCTTCTTCAGTATTTGTACCATCCAAGCTCTTCAGAAAATATGTATTATTACCTTGTACAGCATGAATGACATAAGGTCCCTTCCACAAGAAATCAAATTTTCCATGTTTCCCTTTGTCCTCCCTTCTAGAATCCCATCTCAGCACTTTGTTCCCTATGAAGAAATCTTCAGCCTTGGTTCTTTTTTCAAAGATCTTCTTGAGTTTATCTTGCAGGACTTGGGTTCTCTGATATACTTCTTCTCTTGTTTGCTGCAAGTGTATAGTTTGATTGATCCTTCTTTGTATATCATTAGGCTCAGCTTGTATCTCCTGCAGCAATTTGATCACAGGGATTCCCAAAGATGAAGGGAATCTTGCCTCTATTCCATAAACCAGTTCATATGGACTTGTACCGATGGATCTCTTAGTGGTCAATCTGTCTGCCCACAGTGCATTTATCAGCTTCTTATGCCAATTCTTTTTGTTCTCCTCCAAGACCTTTTTGATGATGTTGATGAGGCTTTTATTGGAGGACTCAGCTAGGCCATTGCCTTGAGGGTAATAGGCTGTGGAATGGCCCAAGGTCATGTGATATTTGTGGCAAAAGTTGATCATTCTTTTGGATTTGAATGCAGCAGCATTGTCTGTAATAATTTTTTCTGGACAGCCAAACCTGGACAAGATGTTGGTTTCTAAAAATTGGATGATGATTGAATCATTGGCTTGCCTACAAGGGATGGCTTCTATCCATTTGGTAAAATAGTTAGTGGCAGTCAAAATCCACCTATGTTGGCCAGAGGATGAAGGGTGGATTTCACCAATGAAGTCTAAACCCCATTGTTGGAATGGTCTTTCAGTTGAGATAGGCTTGAGGGGTAAAGGTAACAGCTTTCTCTTGCCTTCAAAGATTTGGCACTTATGGCAACTCATTACAAATTTTTTCACATCAGAAAACAAGGAGGGCCAATAAAATCCAGCCCTTAGGATTTTATCAGCTGTTGATTTCTAGTATAAGTGTCCTCCACAGTCACCTGCATGAAATTCCTTGAGGACATTGTCAGTTTCATCCGATGTCAGGCAATTAAGCAAAATACCTTCATGATTTTTCCAAAACAAAACATGGTCTATGATACAAAACTTTGATGCTTTCATTTTCAAGAACCTTTTCTTAGTTCTGGACAACCCTGGAGGAGCTTGCAGGTTTAACAATACAAAACATATATCAGCATACCAGGGAGATTGTAAAAAGGCTTGATTGATCTGTGGAGTCGCCATCTCCTCTTCGTTGTCCAGTTCATTGATATCAAGGGCTTGGAAATTGGTTTCAGTCATTAGTTTGGCTAGCCCTTGTCCTTTTATCAGTTTTGTAGGCTTGATTTCAATGTCATATTCTAAGATATTGGCAATCCATTTGCCCCTTTTGCCTTCAATTCCTTCTTGGGTTAAAATGTCCTTAACCACAGCACTTGGGACATAGGCAATCACATGAGAGTATAAAATGTAAATTCTGAAATCTTTAATGGCCTTTACCAAGGCATAAGCTTGCTTTTCCATAATCTGATATTTTAAGGGGGCATCTCTAAGGGCTTTGCTAAAAAATGCAATGGGCTTCTCACACCCTTGGTCATCTTTTTGTAATAGGATAGCAGCAATTGTATGCTCAGATGCGAAGGAAAAGATGATGAAATCCCTATCAAACCTAGGACTTGTGAGGACTGGTGTGTTTGTCAAAGCTCTTTTGATATCCTCAAAGGCTTGTTTAGCTTCCATGGTCCATTTGACCTTAGAATCCTTTTTCAACATATTGTTTAACAGTCTTATGAGCTCAGCCAAATTAGGAATGAATCTTCTCAAGAAGTTGATCTTCCCTAAGAAGCCTTGTAGTTCTTTGATGTTTCTCGGATGAGGCATTTGGAGGATAGCTTGAATTCTATCTGGGTCGATCCTAATGCCATCTTTTGAGATTATATGACCTAGGAACTTGCCTTCCTCTAGGCCAAAGAGTGATTTCTTTGGATTCAAAGATATGCCATATTTTCTGCAAATTAGGAAAACTTGCCTCAAATGTTCTAAGTGTTCTTGATCTGATTTTGAAAAGGCAGTGAGATCATCAAGGTAGACTACAAGGAAATCATGGATTTCTTTGGCAAAGGCTATGTCCATTGCTCTTTGGAAAGTGGCCCCTGCATTCTTAAGCCCAAAAGGCACTTTGACATATTTAAAAGTTCCCCAAGGTGTTGTAAAGGCAGTTTTGTCTTGATCATCCAGGTGTACTAAAATCTGATTGAATCCAGAAAATCCATCTAATAATGAGATCCTAGAGGCTCCCACTACCCTTTGTAGGATATGATCCATTTTTGGTAAGGGGTAATGGTCTTTGAGAGATACTTTGTTCAAATTCCTTAGGTCAACACACAACCTAATTTCTCCCGTCTTCTTTCTAGTATGCACTAGATTTGGAATCCACTCTGGGAACCTGATTGGAGCAATGATTCCTGCTTCATACATACGTTTAACTTCCTTTTCAATCAGGGGAAGGAGGACAGGATTCACTCTCCTAAGCTTCTGTTTAAAAGGTTTTTGATTTTCTTTCAAAGGTATAGTGTGTTGGATGACTGAAGTATCATAGGACTTGAGGTCCTCATAACTCCAGGCAAAGATATCTTGGAACTCTTTGAACAATTCAATGTATTTCAACTTCTGATCAGCTGGTAAAGCCTTGGATAGTTTTACCATTTTGGGATTTTCTGTGGTTCCAATGTTGTAGTCCTCAATTTCAGCATTTAGTGGTTGCATTTTTGGCTTCCTAGAAATATCATTTGAATCAAACAAATCCTCCAAAGGGGTTAAACCTATGGGCAGAAAATTGTCTTTAAGATCAATTACTTCAGCTTCTGCCTCAGCTATTTCATCAAAATCTGTTTGCTTCAGCTCCTGTACATTGCTGTCATTAAAAGTGGTTGGATGCAAAATCAGATTTGCTGTTTCAGCAGATATGTTTTGTTCAATTTTGTGCTTTTGTTGTTGGTCGTCCACAGTGCTTGTATCAATGTTCATGTTGGAGAATTCCTCCTTCAAAGTGAGGAAGTTATTTATCTATGTATCATCTTCAAAGATCTGCCAATTTTTAGTATTATCAGGGACAGTAGGTCTATGTTTGATTTCAGCAGTGAAACGGTGGTTGGGTTCTAAAGGTAGCTTGCAAGTGCTGGCAAAGGTTGCCAAGCTATGTGCATGTAAATTAAGCTTTCTAGAAATTTTAGTTAACTGAGACTCTGAGAAGGTATCAAGTATTTGAATGGTTGCCCCTCTGTAAGCTCTCAATCTCAGATCATTTGTGACAAAATTTCCCTTCATCTGCTGTATGATCAGATCTGAATCCCCTAGAATTGAGACTTTGGTTGCACCTAGATTTTTGATGAGTTTGAGACCTAACAAAAGGGCTTCGTACTCGGCCATATTGTTTGTGCATCGAAAGTTTAACCTATATGCATGACCTTCAGCCTGGTCATTCTGCATGTTGTGAATCCAAACCCCTGCCCCTACTCCTAACTTGTTTACAGAGCCATCAAACTCTAAATACCATAAGGTTTCATGGTCAAGGTTTGCATTGAGAGTTTTAGAAAGTTGCACCATGGGCAGATTGGGTTCTTGTAAGTGATTTGATGTGTCATTTCCCTTTGTTGTATCAATCATATCAAAAGTTTTTTGATTTTGAGCAGCAGATTGTTCATTTAAACCCTCTGTCTGTGCTGCTATTAGTAATTTGGCATCAGTTTTGGTACACATGTCAGCATTATACAAAATGAATGAATCCATGTCTGAATGTATTGAATAGATGGGGAATTTTTGGGGCTTTTCTTGACTACTCACCACATATTTCATTAGTGTTTCACAGTATAACCTCTTTGGCTGTCCAAAGACTGAAATAGTGGCATAGGACATGTCTAGTTGCAAAGATCCTTGGAGTTTGGCCCCCCAAGATCTGGATAAAAGCATACCGTACTTGGGTGGAATGTCAGCTACCACCACATCCATCAGAATTATTTTGGTTGGGTATTGGACCAGGGAAACACAAAAATATTTAATTAGGCCTAGACACCTGACTTGGCTTGAATCAAATGAGAATAGATCTTTATATGGTCTTGTGATATCTAGGTCTAGTTTTTCCATCACAGATTTGGGCATTAAGTTATGTGAGGCCCCGGAATCAAACATTGCATTGTGTAACACCTTGTCATGAATGTTTAAACTGACATAAAAGGGTGGAACTCCTCCATTTGCTGTCTTTTCGTTAACCTCAGGACCAAACAGTAATTCAGGTTGATCATCTAGAATATTCACAGCGTCCCTATTGTCTGATATTTGGAGTGAGCTATTGATTTGCTGTCTATAGACTTCATGTTTGGCCAGTTCAGAAAGAGGAACAACTATCTTCAGCTTACTTATTTATGTTTCCAAGTTGAAGGGTTTTTCTATCTGAGTCTTTGCATTATGGGCAACAGATTTTTCCTTTTCAGCTGAATTTTCAGTAACCTTTTCTTCATCATGGGTATGATTTTGAATTGAATTAGTTTTGAATTTATTTTCAGGAATGTTGTTTGAACTTGCTTTTGAGGGGAGGGATAAAGATGGCTGATTTGTAGAGGGCTGTACATCTGAAATGTCTTCCACAGTGACCTCCTTTGAGTTTGGGTCTGTTTTATCAGAGGATTCTGTGAGAACAACCTTGTCTTTTGTCCTTTTTGGCTATTTATTATCCTTAGGTTTGGTCGGTTCAGGCACATCTATGGTTCTACTCCTTAGTTTATATTGTTTATGTACCTCATAAACTGCCGCATCATAGCCTTCCCTAAAGTCAAATGACTCTCCTGATTTGGTTTGAAATTGATTGCAATTATGGGCCTCTTGATCCTCTTGTGTAAGAAAGACCTGATGTTCACTATCCAAACCCATTAAATTGATGTGAGGGTCCTCGGTTGGTTCACTAGATGTTGAGGCCTCAGCATAATTTTCTTGAAAAGGAGGTCTAATGTTCTGATCGGGACCAACCCTTCCAACATTTGGATTTTGATTCTTTCTAAAGTTTGGGTTTCTAGCAGTACTTGGTTGACCTTCCCATGATGACTTTCTTTCGATGGTTTCCACCCTATCCCCAAGTCTATCCATACCTTTGATTATTGCATCCAATTTCTGTTCGAATGCTGAAGGTTCCTCCTTGAAAGTAGTTCTTCTTTCAGCTCTTGCCCTATTTCTTTTAGCAATTAGGTTTGCCTCTACACTAACAGCTATGTTTTGCATGTCTGCTAAAGTTGGAGGGGCTCTTTCCCTCAGTTGATATGCCATGTCAGAATCAAATCCATCAGGGAATTTGATTAAGGCTAAATCAGGTGGAGGTCTAAGGTTTTGAGGGATGGCATTGTAAACATTATTGAATCTAGCACAATAATCTAGGACAGTTTCTTGTGGGCCTCTTTTTATGTTGTCATACTCAGATAAGATATGTAGTGGGTCTTTTTTCTTTTCCCATCTGTTGAGGAAGGCTTGGTAAAGAGCATCCGAATTGGCTATGGAATTTGCAGCAAGTGCTCTGAACCAAGTACTTACTTCACCTGTTAAACTTTGGACAAAAATTTTCATTCTCACATCATCATCGTCTATTTCATAATTTTCAAAGTAGTCTTGCATTTTCTTGGTATGTTGTAAGGCAGTATATGTACCAGTACCATCAAAATAAGTGATCTTACTTTGGTAGTCCTGAGGCATAGACCCAGGATTTCCAGGTATCTGTAAAGGGGCATAACGATTTGCCATACTTACAGGGATAAATGGGACAACAAGAAGGAAGGGAACAGCTGGAACAACAGGGACAACAACAAAAATTTGTGCAGTGGATGGAGGTGTGGGGAATGTGTTTTGAGAGGTGGATGAGGAAGAAGGAGAAGAAGGAGTTATGTGAGGACAGACTGATGGTTTAGTAGGGGTTGGAATATAACTTTGCTGAACTGCTTCAGGGCTAGAATCAACAAGATCTTCTTGTTCCTCTTGTTTCCTAAGAATCTTTGGGATTAAGTTAGGATTGTCAAAAACAGCTGGAGGATCTGGGTCAGGATTCGACCTTGTATACCGAGTTTTCTTCTTAGGAGCCAGCTTCCGAATTTGTTTTGGTATTTTCTGGGAATGCTTTTTTTTTAAATTAGCAAGGAACTGATCCAATTTTGGGACAGCTATCTGCAGCTTAAAACTAGCATGAAGATTGACTGAAGCAGCTTTTATTTACTCCTGTAAATGCAAAGCAAGAACAGTTTCAAAGGCTTCCTGGCTGACATTCAGGCTTCATCTGTAGCTTTAAGGACTAGACAGCAATTGCAACAATTCATTCAGGTCCCCAGTGGAGCCGCCAATGATGTTATCACTCAGGTTGTCCCTTGGCTCCTTAAGGGATACGACCGAGGTAACCACTAACCAGTCTTTGGGCTACAGGTCCTAGCCTACCTGCAGTCAGAGAGGGCTCTCTCTTTAATATTTAGCTTTGTTTTGGGTTGATTTTAGGCTAGTTATGGTGCACATGGGTTTTGTTTTGATTTTGGTGGGAAGGATGATGTTTTCAAGCAGAGTTGGGATGTATAGTGTGAGAAGTTTAAACCATTGGGCATGGAGTCATGGATTAGGGTTTGCTGTTGTGTTTTCTTGTTCATAAGAGGAATATAGAGCAAGATAGCTACACATGAAACAATATTTCAAGTTAAAAGGATGAAACGAAGGCTAAGGAATGAAAGGCAACTAAGAATCTCTCTTTCAGCTTGACAGAGGGAAGGCGAGTGAACTATATCTAGGAGCAGTCAAGAATTCCTAAATAATAGTCATACATGAATGAAACAGATCAAATACGAGCCATGAGGAATTCATATTTATGCCTGAATTAGAAGAAAACATATAGAAGTCACAGAAATTGAGCATAGAGTGCAGCCACGCAAATTCTAAGCTAATCTTTCTTTCTGTAACTTAGATGGTGATATGTGTATGGTCTAAATATATATGAATTGAAAACAGAGGTAAGAAACACTTATTGGGCCATGTAGCAGCGCAAGAATTCCACAACCACTCTTCAGCCATTAATTAACACAACAGACAATTCTTCATCCAAACATTCCAGCAATCTTTGATTATAGAAGCTTTCAAAATAATACAGCGCAAGTCTGGAGAGGAATTATCAACCAACCAACCCCAAATACGTTCTGTGGGGAGGTATATATACAAAAACAAGATAAAAAATATCTAGATGATGAGTTAATAGCTCATAACTTCTTCGCCAACTCTTAAGGGATGGTAGCCGAAAGAGTAAATGCTGTAGTAAACATGAATATAACAGTTGTTCATTCTGTCAGAGAAAATTGACTTCTGAGTCCGATTGAGTCAGCTGGGCTGCGCTTTTAAAATCTGCTATCTTTTGGGCTTGTTGTCCCATCTCTTTTCTTGGTCATTGCTCCAACCTGCTCTGCCTATTCTTTAACCGATCTGTCTGGTGCTTTCGTGCCTCATTTAGCTGAATCATAGCTGACCGAGAGTTGAAATAATAAAAGGGGGCAAAACTGAAATTACCTGGGCAAAATGGCCAGCATTGCCTGCCACCAATCCTCGGGAGGTAACTGATGCTTTTGTATTTTGATGAGTGTTTCATCGGCCTCTTTATACCTATAATAGTTGGATGGCATCTCAAACAAATGATTAATTTCATGTTCAATAAAAAATAAGTTTTCCAACTTATCATAGAGATTCTGCCCAGAAGGTGGCCCCACCTCTGCTGTAGAGCCTGAGGATGCAGTAAGTTGATTTGTGACATAGTTGTCCACTCTGGTGGCATATTGCTCACATGTTAACAGCGTTCCAATACTGGTCAACAAGCTGGGCAAACCTTTGCTCTGTAATGCTGTAAGTTTCCACTTAAAATCATCTATGTCCCTTTGCATCTCTTGACACTTTCTGTCCAGTGTCTGCACAAAACCTCTCAGAGTCAGCACCTTCTTTGCTGTGAGTAAGGCCTCTGTCCTATTCATAATTTGCATTGCTGCCAGCTCTTCCTTAGTTTGATGGTTCAAAAAATTAATCATTTTGTTGGCCTATTCAGGCATGGTTCCCAATGCTACTCCGGCTCTCTGATTCTCAAACAGAGCTAGGCCAATTAAATCCATTTGTTCATGTATGGCCTGAATTGACCGCCACTGGTCAGTGATTGATTGATTAATCTTGGCCCACAGAATCCTCTTTATTTCAGCTAGTGTCTTTTCCAAAGTTAGCTCCTCCTCCAAGACCTTTATTTTGTCACTTAAGGCGTTAATTTCCCTTGTTTTTTCTGCCACTGTCATTTTGGACCTATCATATTTTCCTTCTAGGTTGGCCAACTTTTCCTTGGCCTCTTTTATCTCTATTGCCTGAAGCTCTAGTTCCTTGATAGCTTTGGTTAATTCATCCATGCTCATGCTAGACTCAGGGGCTATTGTTGTTGCTGGTGTAGTATCTGTAATTGTTGTAGTTGCTGGAATAATAGGAGGGGTCACTGCTGCTTGTCTAGGAGGAACAGTAACAACAGTTGGAACTGTTTGAGGTGGCTGGGAGGTCGAATCTCCCTGCTTTCCTTGTAGTGCTTTCTCCAACTCTCCCTCCATCTCAATTATTCTCTGGTTCATTTGGATTAGCAGGTCCAATGTATCCTCAGCTTCTTTCTCTTTCACTAGCTCTCCTATTTGTGGGTGCATAGTCGAGGTGAGCCTCATTTTCTTTTTCAGAGCAACAATATCGTCCTCCTTTTTCTTCATTAGGGCCTTGATGGCTTTGGGATTCTTAGGATCATGCCCTAAGTCCACAGTAATGTCCTCCAATGTTTTAATTCTATTGTCTTTGGCTGTAGAGAACATTCTTTCCAAATCAGCCTGAGTATTTGTATTCTTTAAAGATTCCTTCAACTCATGAGCCAGCGTGGCCTTATCTGCCAATGTGGCATAGACCATTTCCCCTGTTTGCTTATGTAACTCCATTTGATCAATGGGGTGAATGTCCTTGGCTAGGACCTCTAATCTTGTCTGGAAATAGTCTGTAGCTGATTGTGGCTGCTGAACCTTGGGCCATAAGTTGGTGAGAATCATCCTTTCTTGTTTAATGTCATATGCTACCATCAACCTTTCCTGCTTGGCAGGTGTTGCCTTAAGAATTTGGTCATACAATTGTACTCTTAATAGCTCATTTTGAGCCTTAATTTCTTTGAAGGTGGCTTTGATGCTAGCTGGCCTCTTACTTTGTTGTGTAGAGGAAGATACCTCCATGCCATGCTGTCTGTCTTGCTCTTGTTGGAAAGAGCTTGTAGCTATTTGTTGACTCCCTTCTTTGTCTCTCCTTGGACTTCCAAGGATTTCCTCACTGAATTCCTCCTCAATTGGAGAGTCAACCTTTTGCCTCTTGGCTTCGGGCTGCTGTGTAGACCCACTAGCAGGTGTGGAGTCTTCTCGGTCTTGTTTTCTGCCTCTTTCCTCATGGGCAGGAGTCTGTAAAGCAGGCACCTGTGGTGCCTCTGTTTGCTGTGGAGGAGCCTGTCCTTGAGATTGTTCCATTGAAGTGGCAGGCTGTTCTGTGACAATTCCTTGTTCTATATCCATTGGATCTTTTCGTTTAACTATACCTGTTGCTGATGTAGATGCTCCTTGGGCAGCTTGTGAAGCTGCAGCAGAGGATGTGCCTTCTCCGACTTGGTGTGGCAGTTTGAAAGTTACCTGGTCAACAGAATCCAAGTCAAGAGTTTTTTCTAAATCTTTGACATTTCTTTCCATAATTTCTTCTTGGGTCAATTCCTCAACTAATGTGTCTTGCAGCCACTCATCCTGGTTGGCATATTGTTGAATTTGTGGGAATTTACAATGGTCATAGGCCAGCAGCCTGTATTTAACTCTTCTGGCACTGATAAAACCCTCCGGGTCATAAGGGACCCACCAGAAGCTCCTCTTTAACTGGTATTTGTCCCTCAGTATTTGATCGACATCTTGCCAACCTTCTTTCTTGTTCGTAATGAAGGGGCCTAGATGGTCTTTGAATTTCAGATGAGCTTTCTTCTTGGCACTATGAAAATGAGTAAGATCAGCATTGATGAGTTGCCTATAGTATTACAATGCAAACAGTCTCATTGGTACATATCTTGGGAGCCTGTAAGGACAGAGCTCACAGCCATATATTCTAATGACAGTGTGATTTTGGTAGAGATACCAATCACCAATTTTGTAACTCTTGGACAGCTGCAAGGTTTTTTGTATGTCATATGACAATCTAGCAGGAGGGGACCTTTTTAGGAGACAAGAGACTGGGTACACAAACTGGTCAATGAACTCACAGTAGGAAAATAGAGAGTTTTGAACCTCATGGAAAACTGATGACCAAAAGATGATAGACCTTCTTTCTCCCTTAGAATCCAACTTTTTAATGGGGCATTGGAAGCATTCAGACTGGTAGTACATGAACAAATGATAGATATATGATGAATACTTAAAGACCCCCTCGCTGTACAGCTTCACTAGCTGGTCATGTATTTTGTTTGCTATGAACTTGGCATAATTATACTTGACAGCAGGGGGCTGTCCTGGGCTGTATGCAGACAGTAGAACCAGCACTATTTCATCAATGTGCTCACTTGTTTTAAAACCCAGCATAGAGGAAATCATATCTATAAGCAGTTTGCCTACCTCATTGAAATTGTCATATAATAAAGGAGGTGGGCCTGTAGGTTGGCAGTCTACCCTCATGAATGTCTTGGTAACTCTTGCAATTTTAGAGCTGGAAAGCTTTGAGCCTTCATCCAACAAATAGTTCATGGAGAAAGGAATCAATAGCTGAGTCTGTTTGAAGTTGAGCATCTGGTTGATGGAGTTAGAAGTAATATAAAAAAGTATGCTCCCAGATGGAGACTTGATAGCTCTCTGATTTGGTTCATAGTTCTCAGCACACAAATGGATGACCTCACGAAAGATATTAACAGAGGGAAGGAAATAATAAGGCAAATTGGACTCCCATATGCCACACATGTCACAGTTGTTTATAAAGCTGTTTCTTAGTTGGCAGAAGGTCTTCAAGTGATTTTTGTCCCCAACTAGATCTTGAATGAGGTAATTCTTATCAGCCAGAGGCATGGCTTCAAGTTCTCTGTTTGGTGGATTCATGGGAGTGACACTGAGAGCTGTTGGAGTGGCCATTATAAAACTTTTTGATGTTATATTTGGAATGAAGTTTTATAGCAGTAACAGATTGCTGAAAACTGACTCTAAGGATTTGCAAAGGAGTTGCAAAATGAGTTCAAGTGAGGGAATGGCCTTCAGTATCTGTAATTATGATGAAAAGGAAAACTTTGCAAAGTTCGGATAATGCTTTAGTTTCTTTGGAAAATTCCTTGGATAGAAGACTATGAGGGCAAATTTTACAAGGGAACGGGGAGTATTACAGTGAAATTGCAGAGGTTTATGAGTGGAATGTGGCAGAAAGGATAATGCTGAGCTTATTGCAGAATTTTGATGGAAACCCGAGCTTTAAAACAGCTTCCTGCGGTGATTTCGCGAATTGCCGGGGATTGGCAGGGTTTTCTTTTAACAGTGGGGAGTAGTGAGCGAATCTGGGTAGGTTTTTTAGGCGTATGAGTGATTTCAATTCAGCAATTTGCCGGTTTCAGCATGAAAAATGGAGAAAAATGGTAAGAACAGGGTGAAACTGGTGAAATTGGCAAATACCTAGTAAAAATGGCGCCGAGGGTGGTCGAGCTGGTGCAATGGTGAACAATGGTGGCATATTTGCAGGCAGCAAGAGTGTAATTTGGTCAAATTTCGAATTTTGACACCAACGGGCGAAAAAACGGCACAAACAACTCCCACACACAACCAATGAAAATGAAACAAAATAGTCTAAAAGGCATGTTTTTATGAAAATTTGACATATTTGCGCTTTTGGCGCTTTTTCGCAATGACGTCAGCATGACGTCATCAGCGGGTCCCAGGTACGGACGGGTGACGTGGCAGCTAATTCGGATGAAGACATGGCATAGGACACTCTAGCGGGGTGATGATGTGGGCAAGTGTGGTGGCAATGACACGGGGCACTGGCAGGGATACGAAAACATGACGTCAGAAGCAACGCGGGGCTGACGTTGGAGGGCGGAAGGTGGTATCTGGTCTTCCCCGCACCACCTTTCGGCACAGGCAGTATTGGGGGCGGGGCCACCGAACACGCGTGGAGGCCAACACGTGGTGGGGGTACGGCAGGGAAACTGCCCATCCCCCGGACGTTAACCTCCGGCAGATCGGGGGCTGAGAATAACCGCCCACCGTTGGATCTGAAGTGCTGGGCATCGGATGGCTGGCGGGACGATCGGGGTGTCGTGTAGTTAGGCGCGGGACCCGCCCGATTTATAAAATAACATTATGCCGCGGGGGGTCAAAAAACTTTGGAAAATGCGGGTTGGTGGGTTATGTGCGCCGGCAACGTTTAATGTTAAAATAAACGTTTAAACGCCAAACATTAATAATGAGCAATAAAAAGGGTTAGGTTTATATACAAAAGGGAAAGACCATGGTTATTACTTTTAACCAAAGGTTAAAACAACCCCAGGTTAGAACGCGGAAGGGTTAATAGTAGTCCCAGATGGACTATTATTTCCCTAAACTGTATATACATAGCTATAATGCTATAGGGTGGGATTTTAATATTTTTTGGGATTTTATATACTTTTTTGTAACAATAGGGATGGGAAGATTTAGTTAGGGAGCTATATAAATAGGATTAGAAGTTCATATGAGTTTGTGAAATGGAAATGTAAGGGGAATGATGCCAAGTTTATGATCTGAAACTTAGACATGAGATTTGAATGGGATATGGAGAAATGATTTTACACAAGAAATGTGGCTTCTTTTCATTGAGAAAGCCAAAACTTGACTTGATATTTTACAAAAATGAAGTGATAACAAGACATGTTGGGAAGATCCCAAAGTCCTCAAGGGGGTGTTAGTAAGAAACTTTGAGGGGGAGGTGAAAGGAAGTTAGAAATGCTTGCATAGTTCTTCCATTGAACCACTGCTTTGACATTTCTGTCATTGATGAGACCAGTTCTAATTGATAATACAAAATGTGATCCAAACCTTGCTTCTGCAACCTCAAACTACCTACCCAGCCTAATACACCTAGCATTTTTTCTTCCTTTTGAATGGGTGCACTTAGACTTGCAAACCCTGATTATCCTCTTTTCTTTTGGCTACCCTCCTATCTAAATCAACCCTTATCTCTTCCAAGGACCCAGATTAAACAATTGGGCTCCTTCATTTCTCTACCTATCTACTCTTCTGCCAAGCTTGAACTATTTGGACAAGTATTCTTTCTCTGGTCTAAAACAAGCAAATTAAACATGGCATGGTCTAGATTGAACTGTTGGGCCATCCATCAAGCTAGCAGTGGAATTTTGGCTAGCCACTTTACTGGTCTTTCCTTGGGGTTCATTTTTATCATTTTTCTAACCAATTTACTCTTTTTTCCCTTTGATAATTCTTTTAGGGCATACCCTCTTTACATTTTTTAATTTTGTCTCTGTATATAGAAAATATGAAACCTTTGCAGCATGAAAAGATGAACATATTTGGCACTTCCACTGTCAATCATGAAAAATGAAACCTATTGGTATAGGAGCCTAAGACAATGAACGGAAACAGATAGTATAGTGCAGTACCTGATTCTCTTGGATTGCGGGCTACCTAGTTCATACAGGGGCAGATATACACATTAGAAGATGCATCCGCGAAGATGAAATATTTGACATTCTGAAAGCTTGCTGTGATATACCATGTGGCGGACATTTCGTAGACCGTAGGACTAGTCACAAGGTTTTACAAATAGGCTATTATTGGCCAACAATCTTTAAATATGCTAAGAAATTTGTTCAAGCCTATGATAGTTGCCAAAGAGCGAGACGCCCTGGACAGTCCGACAAAATGCCTTTAAATCCACAGTTAGTAATTGAGCCATTTGAGCATTGGGTGTTCGATTTTATTGGTCTGATTAACCCATCATCAAATCAGAAAACATACATTCTAGTAGCAACAGAGTATGTTACCAAATGGGTGGAAGCAGAGGCATTTCCAAGAGCTACAGAGGATTCTATAATACATTTCTTTTTCCAAATATTTGTGCAATATGGCCTCTCGAGAGACATAATCACGGATGGAGGACCGCAACTTGTAGGTAATAATATCGTTGTAACATTAAAAAATTACCACATTCAGCACAAAATTACCACCCCGTATCACCCACAGGCAAATGGCCAAGTAGAGAGCATGGATAAAGTGATAGAAGAAATACTGACAAAAATAGTTACAGTGGGCTCCAAGGTTTCCGGAGGCTTTGTGGGCATACCGAACAACGTGGAGAAATACCACTGGCCATTCACCATATCAACTAGTATATGGAAAAGAACCCATCTTTCCAATAGAATTTGAAATACAAACATTAAGAACAACACAAGAGGTGGGTTTGAATTTAAATGAAGCCCATGCTAGTAGATTACAACAAATCAATGGGCTATATGAAATTAGGTTCTTAGCTCTTCAACACACTACATTAATTCAACAGCAGAGAGAAAAATGACACGACACCCTTCTCAAAAAGAAAATCTTCCATGAAGGAGATTGGGCACTCCTATACGATTCCAGGTTTCAGGATTTCCTAGGAAAACTCCAGACACGATGGTTTGGACCTTATGAGATACGGAAAGTGCACGACAATGCCACCATTACATTGATTACCATTGATGGATTTGGACATTCGTTCAAAGAAAACGGTCATCAAGTGCGACTTTACCACAAACCGCTCACTCGGGAATCCTTTTACTAGCAATTACAGAAAGATTCCACTATGCAGATTCTTGCTGAGGAAGATAACCCCTCCTCAGCAGTAGTTCACTGAATAATTCTTTTGTTTCTGAATTTTGTATATAACTTTTTCTCTTTAATTTTTCCTGTATAAACTGTTTTTTTTTACAGATTGTTACTGTTGTTCCTCTTAAGGAACAACAATTTTGCGTGCCTGTATTTTTCGTGCTGTTCCTCTTAAGGAACAACTGCTGTTCCTTCGAAGGAACAGTAGCCGTTCCTCTTAAGGAACAACAATTTTGAGTGCTTACATTTGTTTGTTGTTCCTTTTAAAGGAACAGCTGTTGTTCCTCTAAAGGAACAACAACCATTCCTCTTTAGGAACAACATTTCTGCGTATTTCACAATTTTTGTTGTTCCTTTCAAAGGAAAAATTGTTCTTCCTCTAAAGGAACAACATCTTTGCACCCTCGTTTATTTTTACTGTTCCTTTTAAAGGAATAGCACATTTGCGTGTTTTTGTTGTTCCTTTTAAAGGAACAGCTGATGTTCCTCTTAAAGGAACAACAACTATTCCTCTTAAGGAATAACACATTTGCGTGTTTATTTTTGTTGTTCCTTTTAAAGGAACAACACTTCTGCGTGTTTATTTTTGCTGTTACTCTTAAAGAAACAACATTTCTCCGTGCTTATTTTTGCTATTCCTTTTAAAGGAACATCAATTATTCCTCTTAAAGGAACACCACTTCCGTGTGCTTATTTTTGTTGTTCCTCTTAAAGGAACAACACTTCCACCAGATTGTTTTTGTTGTTCCTCTTAGAGGAACAACACTTCCGCCAGATTGTTTTTGTTGTTTCTCTTAAAGGAATAAGACTTTCGCCAGATTTATTTTGTTGTTCCTTTTAAAGGAAAAACCCTCTTCACAATTTTTTTATTTTCTGCCATTACTTTT
The DNA here is from genome assembly GCA_031772625.1 of Pinus tabuliformis. Taxonomy (NCBI): domain Eukaryota; kingdom Viridiplantae; phylum Streptophyta; class Pinopsida; order Pinales; family Pinaceae; genus Pinus; species Pinus tabuliformis. The sequence continues at coordinate 284,822,952 of CM062815.1, forward strand.
GAAGGAACAACAGTTCCAATTTGGAATGTTCTTAGGCTATTCCATCGAAGGATCGGTATTTTATTTCGTGCTTGCTTTATTTGTTGTTCTGCTTAAGGAACAACTGTTGTTCCTCTTAAGGAACAACAATTTTGAGTGTATCTTTTTCTTTTGTTTGTTGTTCCTCTTAAAGGAACCGTAGTTTTGCGTGCAGATGTTCTTTTTGCTATTCCTCTTAAGGAACAACAGCTGTTCCATCTAAGGAACAACACTTTTTGAGTGCATTTTTTGTATGTGTGCTTCTTAAAGAACATCATTTAGAGAATTTTTGTGAATGATGGTTCATTGTTCATGATCCCTTCAAGGCACAGATATAAATTTATGCAAGGATACAAAAACTAGAGGATACTGAAATCCAAAAACCCAAGAAAAGTCGTCATCTTTAGAGAAATTGCTTTGTATCAATAAGGTGTTAGAGTCGGTCTAGTAGCCCTCCATCAGCGATCAAAGCTCTTCGCATTTGAATTAGTAGGTGTCTCATCAGTTTCCTCTTATTGCATTCCATTAGGCATGCCATAACCCTGATGGAGGAGCTTGTGTCTTTTATTCCCCTCTTGGCATTGCTGGATTAAGCTTGTTTCAGTCAATAAAATTCTTTACAGGGTCATTGGTCTTGTTATGAAGTCAAGGTCCTAAGTCTAGGGTTTAGTCCAATTTGTCTTTGAGGTCATGTTTTTAAGGTCAATAAATGCCCAGCATGCCAGAGGGATGTCTATCAAAGCATCACTTCAAAGGATTTCATATTGTATAGCTAATTTTTTACCTTGAATTCAAAAACCCTGTTTTTGAAGACAAGGTCATTTTCTCAGTTTTTGTAAAATTGGTAAAAATTAAAACTCTTCGGAAGTCAGCATGTGGCCCTGGTCCCCTTTGCCAAGACTCCATAGAAGCTACCTCTGCAAAAATTTTCAAGAAAAAGCATCGTTTCAACCAATTTCAGGACAAAAAGGAAACCATAATTCAACAGCATTTAAATTTTGAAAAGTGTCATGTTATAAACATTAGAAAGTGGGTTTGAGGGGAAATTAATTCAAATCAAGTTTATAAAAGCCCCCCTGCCTTCATTTTATCATTATTTGCCTCCAAGACTCCAAGAGCAAGTGTGAAAGGCGACTTAGTGAAAAAACTGGGCGAAATTGCTGTGAGAGCCTGCGCGCTGCGCATCAGGACCTACGCTCTACGCGTTGGGCAGGCGCTACGCGTCAGGGCATTCATCGCAGTGGGAAAAAGACACAGGCGCTACGCGTTGGGTGTGCGCTATGCGTCAGGACCCGCGCGCTACGCGTTGGGGTTTACACACAGAAAAATTGCCTTCAAACCTCTAATCGACCCCTAAAGGCAAGGAAAGATGTTGGATTGCCTATATTATGTACTTTCTTGGTCATTTTCATGGTTGGACTCTTGAGGGATAAAGCTTCTATTGTATTACTCATTGAATCTCTGCAATTTTGGCAAAGGAAGAAAGACAGGGGTTTTGCAGTCCTTTTTGGGATTCCTGTGGTTACATGTATTGATGGTGTGTTTCTCTTTGTACTTGTAAGTTTGTTATGTGAATCATCTTCTTACTTTTTCTTCTGAAAATTAGGCAAATGAAGTGTTAAAGTAGAATTCATGATTGCCATGCTCTGCTTTTAAGTTTGCTTAATATCAATGTTTTCATCTGTTTAAGGGGAATTCAAGGTGATTGCTTGCTCTCCTTAGCTCCTCACCAGTCATTCTCATCCATCCAAATCTTTCAAAGGCATCAATACAGTCTCCTACCTTGCCCCAAAGAACCCCCTGCAAAAACTGTGTCCAATCCCCGCACCCAAAATTGCCTTTCCCCAATTTTCCACCAAAACCCTAAAAATCCCAAATCAAACCTTTTTATCAGTTTACTAGCCTAAAATCAGTCTTCTTTATTGGTTATCTCTACCCGTTGAAGATTTTTACCGAGATAGACCGGAGAGAGCCCTCTCCTGCCCCGTAGGGCTAGCTACAAGGCTAAGTGGTTTGATGTTGCCTTGGAGTTTACCTTTTTTAGCCTGAGGTGAAATTTCAAGCGCTAACATATTGGCGACCATACTGGGGAGAAAAAAATTGTTTGTGGGTTGATGTGTTTGTTTCATAAGTCTTAGATGGAGCCTGAAGTTATGCCAGGTAGCCTTCGAAACGCTTTTGCTTTGCATAAGCGGAAGCAGATAAACGTTGCTTCAGTCAATCTCCGTGAGCTTGTGAAATATAGCACTTCATTTGCATTCTACCCCAGTACATTTGTAAACTCTGAAACTTTTGATGATAAGTTGAGAGTTTTCATAGGCTGAAATCATTCACTTGGCGACTCTTTTCACTGAAGAATCCAGCAACCTGTGCTTCATGGTGACTTCACTGTAGAGAGATCAGTAGCTTTGAGCTTTTCAATATGGATCGGATTGCAAGAAGATACGCTCCCCTGAGCCGAGATCACGTCCCTGGTTTTCCAAATAAAATTCCAAAGGTAGATTGGTCAAGGAATTTGCCTACATTTAATGATGATGGTAAGAAGGATGTTGCTTTACATCTAGTTAGATTTCATATGCATATTCACAAGTTGAAGGTGGATTTTCCTGAAGATTGCTTGATGAAGATATTCTTGGCCACTCTGGAAGGTGAAGCCCAATCCTGGTATGAAAATTTGCCGCCTGCTTGTATTTACTGTTTAAAGGATTTTCATGCTATGTTCATTGAACAATATAAGGACTCTTATCCATCATTAAATTTAGTTCAAGACTGTTGCAAGCATGCCTATAGTTTTATTGAAAGCCTTGAGAAATATTATGAAGATGATAATTTTATGGACGTTGAGATTATGGAGGCTCTGTATGAGAATCCATTTCAGCAGCATAAAGAAAACTTAGAGAATTCCCATCAAGATGATCAGGACATTTTGCAGCAGAATCAAGATCAGCAGGTTGAAGATAATATGGCTGTAATTGATGAAAGAGAAGAGCTTGTTTCAGATCTGCCCACAGAAGACAGCAGCATGCAACCCATCAAAGAGAGCTCTGCTGTTGAGATCATAGACAGAGTTTTGGATTCAGATGTTCATGAACAGCAAGGTGAGACCTTTGTGCAAGTAAGTGATAAATCTCCTTTCAATAGCTCAGTAATAAATGATAGTTTGAGTGCCCTATCGTATGAAGATAATTACTGTTTAAGCAGAAGAAAACAAAAGGCATTGTCTCCTTTGTCTGAAGAGGAGATAGATCAGCTCTTGAAAGGTCTTGTTATAGCCCAAGCTACAACAGAGTTGCAGTGCACACATAGTTAGGAAAGTGTTGGGGAAACTTCTTCCTCTGTTGAAGAAGATGACTGTCTTGTAGATCAGCAAACAAATAATGTTTTCCTTCACAAAGATGATAATCCGGCTGTCATATCATATGAAGATGACCTACCATATTGTCAGACTACTGAAGATCATAGCATACAGGATTACCTTTCAGATTCTTCATATGTTTCATGTGCTGAAATGCTTTTTCAAGAAGAGATCTGCCCATCCATTTGTTCAGAGTTTTTTGAAGCCCATGAGCATACTTTTACCGAAGCACATGATGAAGGTAGATCAGAATTTGAAACAAAGGACACCTTCTTCTTTCAACAAGAGGTAAATCTTCATGTTCTTCAAGATCCAATGGCAGCCCTGTTATAGTCAGCAGTGAAGGTGATTATTGCAGTATTCAGTGATGAAGGAGAATATGGTCGACTATATTTTTGGATGCCCAGTTACCAGTATTCAGTGTTGACCAGAAGATCTGATCAGGAGAATCAATCAAGAAGGCATCTGCTTGATTGGTTGCATTGGCATTTTGATATAGTTTGATGGTATATTGTCTTGTAAGAAACAAGGTGGTTGTCATCATGATTTCAAATCTTGATGGATTGCTGCCCTTCAATAAGCTTTGTAAGTTCTTGTTTTCGTTAAGTCAGTCATGAGTCATTTATAAGTCAGTTTTCAGTCATGTTGGTTTCATAATTGTGGTGGTTTGAGTCAGGTTTCAGTCAATAAATGAGTCAAAATCTTGTATTGTTTGTCAAATAATGACTCCATCGCCCAATGGATGAAGGCACTGTCTAGCTCTTACAGAGATCTGCGGTTCTTGGCACCTCCAAGGAGCTACCATCCCCATTGGAGCCAATGTTAGAGTCGGTCTAGTAGCCCTCCATCAGCGATCAAAGCTCTTTGCATTTGCATTAGTAGGTGTCTCATCAGTGTCCTCTTATTGCATTCCATTAGGCATGCCATAACCCTGATGGAGGAGCTTGTGTCTTTTATTCCCCTCTTGGCATTGCTGGATTAAGCTTGTTTCAGTCAATAAAATTCTTTACAGGGTCATTGGTCTTGTTATGAAGTCAAGGTCCTAAGTCTAGGGTTTAGTCCAATTTTTCTTTGAGGTCATGTTTTTAAGGTCAATAAATGCCCAGCAGGCCAGAGGGATGTCTATCAAAGCATCACTTCAAAGGATTTCATATTGTACAGCTAATTTTTTACCTTGAATTCAAAAACCCTGTTTTTGAAGACAAGGTCATTTTCTCAGTTTTTGTAAAATTGGTAAAAATTCAAACTCTTCGGAAGTCAGCATGCGGCCCTGGTCCCCTTTGCCAAGACTCCTCAGAAGCTACCTCTGCAAAAATTTTCAAGAAAAAGCATCGTTTCAACCAATTTCAAGACAAAAAGGAAACCATAAGTCAACAACATTTAAATTTTGAAAAGTGTCATGTTATAAACATTAGAAAGTGGGTTTGAGGGGAAATTAATTCAAATCAAGTTTATAAAAGCCCCCCTCCCTTCATTTTATCATTATTTGCCTCCAAGACTCCAAGAGCAAGTGTGAAAGGCAACTTAGTGAAAAAACTGGGCGAAATTGCTGTGAGAGCCCGCGCACTACGCATTAGGACCTGCGCGCTACGCGTTGGGCAGGCGCTACGCGTCGGGGTAGTCATCGCAGTGGGAAAAAGACACAGGCGCTACGCGTCAGGACCCGCGCGCTACGCATTGGGGTTTAAACACGGAAAAATTTCCTTCAAACCTCAAATCGACTCCTAGAGGCAAGGAAAGATGTTGGATTGCCTATATTATGTACTTTCTTGGTCATTTTCATGGTTGTACTCTTGAGGGAGAAAGCTTATATTGTATTACTCATTGAATCTCTGCAATTTTGGCAAAGGAAGAAAGACCAGGGTTTTGCAGTCCTTTTTGGGATTCCAGTGGTTACATGTATTGATGGTGTGTTTCTCTTTGTACTTGTAAGTTTGTTATGTGAATCATCTTCTTACTTTTCCTTCTGCAAATTAGGCAAATGAAGTGTTAAAGTAGAATTCATGACTGCCATGCTCTGCTTTTAAGTTTGCTTAATATCAATGTTTTCATCTGTTTAAGGGGAATTCAAGGTGATTGCTTGCTCTCCTTAGCTCCTCACCAGTCATTCTCATCCATCCAAATATTTCAAAGGCATCAATACAGTCTCCTACCTTGCCCCAAAGAACCCCCTGTGAAAACTGTGTCCAATCCCCGCACCCAAAATTTCCTTTCCGCAATTTTCCACCAAAACCCTAAAAATCCCAAATCAAACCTTTTTATTAGTTTACTAGCCTAAAATCAGTGTTCTTTATTGGTTATCTCTACCCGTTGAAGATTTTTGCCGAGATAGACCGGAGAGAGCCCTCTCCTGCCCCGTAGGGCTAGCTACGAGGCTAAGTGGTTTGATGTTGCCTTGGAGTTTACCTTTTTCAGCCTGAGGTGAAATTTCAAGCGCTAACATAAGGAAAAAGAGGAAAGGACACAACTATTAATATCACTTTTCTGTCTTTATTTTCACTAAAACTAATTTGATTGATTACTTTTATCATGTTGGTTTTTCCCTAATCTTCATAATTCTCTTTGATCATTATTATTGAATAAGAATAAGGGCATATTTTCCTCTATTGAGATGTTCAGACTTCTTCGATCATCCCTACTCTTAAGGAGTGTTGAGCCATCCTCTGTATATAAATAGGAAAGTGCTATATAAAAGAAAAAGAAAAAAAGAAGAAAAAATATATACCTATATGATTACTAACAATTCTACGTTTTGTTAGATGAATGATAGGGGGTCTCATCAAGAGCCAGCCTACCATGATCATAAGGAAGCAGTGAAGTGGCATTCCGACTATGGCCACCACACCAAGGATATGATCCTAGAGGCACAACAAAAAATAAAAAAGTCCTTGGAACAAGAGGTCTCATCATGAGCCAGCCTGCCCACCTTTCACTCCTTCCTGGTGAATGGCATTGTGATTCATCTGGTTACCAAGCCAGCACAATGACCTCCATTCTGACATCACAAAGCACTTTCCTAGGCATACATAAAGGATTATGGTTCCAAGGGTGAAAAAGCAACTTTGTCAAGGTTATGTACACTTGTGGTCAACAAATCTCTGCTGATGGTATTGAAGTCATATTTCTCACACATCAATAGTCATTATAAACCCTTTTATTATATCTTTATCTTGATTTCAAATAAGATTATGTTTTAAAACCCTTTTGAACCTCTTACACATGAAATATTGTTTGAAAATCAATCATAATGGTTAGAGTGGATAATGACCGCATAAGAATTTTTATGTATGACAACTATCCTCTTCCCTATTTTTCGCATCATTTCATAGCATTTCCATATCTATTCACGATTTTCATCATAAGCCTCGATTTCAGTAATTCACTACTTTTTGCAATCATGGCATGGATATATACATCGTTCCTTCATTTACTATACGATTTCCATCCAGTACGCTGCTCCTCCATTTGCCGATCAAGGACGACCTATCATATTTTAGGGGGGTGCGGGTGACCTCCAAAATACACCAGCATACGTGTCAATTCCCTATTTGGAGGTACTATGACTCCATCAGATCTCAGAAATAGCAAGTTTAACGGTATTGATATTTTCCAATATGTACAACTTTACTGTTCCATTGTCATTTTTGTGTTTTTCTTCGTAAAAATTAACAATGTGCTAAGCTTAGACGAAATGGGAGGCAGACTAGTACGTAGTGAACCACAGGTGCTAACAATTTCCAATGCTGCATGAGAAATTATAGAGAGAGAAGGATGGATTGCCTACCTTACCCAAGTATAGCAGTCCCATCAAACGGTGGCCATCGAATCTCTGCAAAATTTGTAGGAATATCGTTCCATGGTAAGGGGAAGGCAAATAATAGTAACAGATGTGGTAATTGCTGAAGTATCTGGACTACCAGCTATTGGACCAATATGGACCTAGAAAAAAGGGAGACTTCAAGAGGCCATAGCTATCTTTTAGGATGAAAGACAGAGCCTTACCGTCAAAGGAAGAGGAGTCTTGCCTGCAACCCTGGGAGAACCATGGGCAGTATTAGCCAGAATAGTGAAAATCTACATCACGTGTGATGGGAGAAAGGATGTGGTAAGACCACGCCATCTCAAATTATTAGCAGTATTAAGACATAAATGTGTTGTAAATTTGCTTGCATATTTAAAAATTTTATTGCATGACGCTGCTCGGAGCATAAGGAAATCACGTCATACAGAAATGGTAGTAAGTCATCATGGCTTAATTCGATTAATAGTCAGTTATAGTCTTGCTCAGTAGCAGACTAGTTAGGAAGAATTGGTATTTTCAATAGATGGGGGATTGGCCTTACCAGCCCCGAAAAGAAAGAGAACCACTAGCACATCAACTAGACCACAAAAACGCAGACAGCCCTCTAGATTGAGGAGGAGGGGAATGTTGGGAAATCTCCAAGATAACAGTAGCCAACCCTTAGAAATATAGGGCTCCAAGGATGAGCAACCCCCACAACTCGAAGGAGGGGAAAACGTGGAAGAAGAATTGGAAGAGGAATTGGAGGAAGAAACTGAGTGATCTGGTGCAAGTCCACTACAAAGTCCATTGTAGGAAGACGAATTGGCCCAAATTTTGGACAGTATGGGTGAGTATATTCAACCCCATAGCCCGCTCAACCTCAATATTGAGGCAGGGCAATCACAGGAACACTCTGCTCACAGTAAGAGTGCATCCGAGGAGATGAACGACGAGAAAGAAGAAGAAGCACAATCACAGGAACACTATGCTCATAGTAAGAGTGCATTTGAGGAGATGAATGACAAGGAAGAAGAAGAAGCACAATCATAGGAACAGTCTGCTCACAGTAAGAGTGCATCCGAGGAGATGAATGATGAGGAAGAAGAAGAAGCAGAAGGCACCCGGGAAGTGGCAGAACAAACGAGGGTTACCTCCCCTGAGGGACCTAATCAGGATGACGAGAACACTAAAGAAGCATTCCAAATAGCAAATATGGAAACAAACCAGGGTAGGGGCATAGTCTCTGAAGAAGAAAACCCAGCTCAGCAACCAATTCCAGTTAAGGAGACAATTGTTCCTCCCAAGAAAAAGAAAAAGAAGATGAATGAAATCAAGAGGCTACGAAAGGAACAACAAAGGCTACTAAATGTAGTAAAACAACTTAGACAACAGACAAGGGCCCTAAAAATGGGGAAAATATCAAAAAGAACCCTAAGAACAAGAGATGCAGCCACCCGAACAAAACCCCATAAAATAAAGGCCACGGGGACTCAAGTCGAGCACATATCCACTCAGGACAACAAGGAACATCGTGCGGCTATTACAGATGCACCGGCCCAAACAGAAGATACACCAGTCTATAATAAGGATGTCTAGACAGAGGCACTGTCCTTTACTGTCAAGACCAACCAGACAGTTTATGTAAAGAGACACAGAATGTAGGAACTAGATGTCGTAATAAGAAGATCCAAGTAGACCTTCAACCTAAAAGTGTTTCGACGGATAATGACCCTAGGGTAGTAAAACTCCAAGAGGATCTGGTACAGGCTTAGCAGTCTATAGAAAAGCTCATAGAAGAGATTGTTCCTTAGGAAAAATATCAAATGTTAGAGTAGCAAGTAAATAACATCAATGTATCGGAGAGCGAGGCCTTTGATAAATGTCGGAGGGCAGAGGAAACAGTCGAAAAGGTAAAAAATATACTAAACACAGTCAGGAGTCAAATGGATATTCACTGTTTTCTATATACAAATGTCCTAGCATGTAGGACCCCTACCAAAAATTATGCTTTGTTTTTTTAGAAAGATATTTGAAGTTAAAAATTAAAGTTGTTAAGGCAGGGAAACCTATAGAATTGAAAACTGTTGATGATTTTATAAATTGTTGGAAACACTATGGAGTCAAATTTCAGCGTTTACTTTGTGAATTTTATTTGCATAATTTTATCTTGGAAGAGGAAATGGAGAAGAATCCCAGTCCTTTTGTGGGAGATATCCAGTTTCAAGCATTCATTTCGTTTGTTGCCAACCAGTTAAAGTGGCTCAAGGCCTAGAACACCTTTCAGAGACAAGAAAATGGGTTAGACCTTTGGTTTAGGGGTGAACCAAAAGACCCATTACAACTGTGGACTAAGCATAAAAGCCTAATGAAAAAGGAGGTTGTGATCGAAAAATTAGGACCCATCCACAAAGACATTATTCAGCAGGGGGTAGAATATTTCTTGTCTATCAAAGACCATGCCATAGCAGCAACTAAACACCGATGGAAGACCTCCAATCAGAATATTTAGGAGAGAGAGCCATTTAATTACAAAAATTTTAAGTTAGCTACCGACCGCTTGGTCACATATAGTAACCTCATCTTCAGGGAAGGACTATATTGGCTAGGTTGTAGATTTCGAAGCCCTATTATCTGGTATCCTACAGAAGAATATAAGGCCATCTATGAATTACTTGAAGGGTAGACAGGACATATTTTTGAAGTTTTAGCTACACATCATGGTTTTAGACCACTTCATGAAAATCCCTGTCTAGCCTATTCCCTAACTGCCTTGCATGTAAATTACATGGTTTTCATGAGGGCATTTAAAAGGGTAAGCAGGGAGTGTGTTGAGCAATGGAAAAGGTATGTATTTAGGTATGTATTTTCCATTTATTTCTTTATCTTTTCCTTTGAATCATAGCTCCTTTACATTCTAAAATGGTAATATGTTAAAGAATTATGGTAGAATTAAGGAGATTTGTGATTGATACAAAATAACTAATTATTGTCTTTTTCTATACAGAAAATGAAGGAAATGGAAAACCACTATTCGGGAGAAAAAGACAAAGTAGAAGCAACTGCTTTCCCTTCCCCAGGAAGCCATATCCAAACAAGGAGATCAATATTGGAGCGCATAGTCCAGGAGAAGAAAGGGAAAGCGCGACATCAACGCAAGAAGACAAAATGATAAACTGGAAATCAAAGATAGAGAAAATCCCTCAGGATCCTTTGATCCTGAGGGATCGCTGCTTCAAAACTTATCTGTACTCTTGATATATCCACCTAGTCATTATAAAAAGGGACAGCGCTTGTAGCCCAGGGGGGCATGTATTATCATTTTGCATAATTTACTGTTGTATTGCTACTTGATCATCAACTCTCATTAATAAAAATAGATTATGATTGTTTGTAGCATTTTCACATGATCAATATATAAGTTAGTTGCTGTTCTATTCCTTCCTACTGAATTAGCCCAGCGGTGCTTCACTAGCGGCTAAGGGCCCGGCCTTGGTGGATCCACTTGCTACCTGTACCATTATTTTATAGTTCCAGTCATGTGATGGTTTGATTTACTTTTCATTGCTTTGAATCGCATTGCTTTCTAAATTCCTGTTCCTTTACATTTTCCTGAAATCGTTTCATGCATGAAATCGTAATTGGATCGCATTTCCATTTTCTTCCACTGTAACAAGATTACTATTCATTACAGCTTAAATTGTTATGTTGTTCATTCTGGTTGTAAAGATTCGTTGTTCACTTCGGACTCTACGATTCATTACAGATTGTTGTTCATTTGGCTTTGTTGTTCATTTCCATTAAGTTAGCGTTGCTTTTCATTTGCATTGCTATTCACTTAAATTTAGCATTGTTGTTAATTTCTATTAAGTTAGCATTGTTGTTCATTCATACTAGATAGGTGTTATTTCTTTCCCGCAAGTATTTGGTTGTTCTTTTAAGTATTTTGCATTGAGCGTGTTTACTACATTTCTGCTAAGCAACATTATTGATTGAATTGTCATTTCCAGTTAATTTCCTTGGTGTGGAGTGTAAGATTAACAACTGTAAAGGACATTGGCTATCATTGTCTAAGTTCTCAGATTGTGGATTTTTTTTATATTTGATTTCATTTATATGAGTTGACAGAGTAAATAGTTATCACTACTGCATCCTTGACTGATAAATTGTTGTAGTTTTCTGAGTGAATGGTTTAGTTTCAGAGCATTAAGTTTCTTTTGATTGCAATTAGATTTTATTTCAAGCATCCCTTTACTCTTTTATTTAGCACTGTACTGCAAATTAGAAAACATTACTCTTGAAATAAATTTCCCACCTCAGACTGAGTACAGTCTTGAAATAAAAAATCGTACCTGGATTGATAATTAATGTAGGATAAATAGGATTTCAAAAGACACTTTTTATACCTCAACAGGGGGGCGCATATGTAGATGGCTATTACTGTTCCAAGAATATGATTTTGAAGTTGTTGTGAATCCTAGACAATTGAATGCAGAACCAGACCACCTGTCGCGCATCGAGACAAGGAAGGAACCCACTAATTTGGAGGAAGGATTACCTGACGCTCAGTTTTTTGTTGTGCACGTCGCGGATGGACACTTCAAGGATATAATACACTTCCTAAAAATTGGAACTGTGCTAGAAGGATACTCTGTCTAGCAAAAGAAGGAATTAGTGGTGCATGCGGTAGATTTCTCCGTCATTGCTGGGCATCTATACAAGATGGGGAATGATGAAATATTGCGAAGGTATGTAATTTAATTCGAACAAAGCAGCATCCTCATGGATGCTCATGGGGGCACTTCAGGAGGACATTATGCAGGGAGAGCAACCACTCAGAAGATTCTAGACGTAGGGTTTTGGTGGTCGACCCTTCATCAGGATTCAAAAGCATATTGTAAGGTGTGTGACGTATGTAAAAGAAAGGGTAGGCCATTGCGGAGGGATGAGATGCCTTTGAATTCACAAATGACGTTGCAACCTTTTGAAAAGTGGGCCATAGATTTTGTAGGACCGATTCAGCCACAAGGAAAAATAGACACGAGGTACATTATCATTGCGACGGAGTACTTGAGTCGTTGGGGAAAAGCACAATTGATGAAGGATTCCATGGGCGTGACTACCGTGAAATTTCTATTTGAACATGTACTGACGCAATTTGGATGGCCAAAGATTTTGACAAGTGATCGGGGTACGCACTTCCTGAATGAGACGGTCAGCGCACTAATAGAGGAATTTCAGGTGTATCATGAGAAGAGCACACCTTATCACCTGCAGGCTAAGGATATAGTGGAGGCATTCAACAAAGTGCTTGAAAATGTGCTGACCAAGGTATGAAATGCTCAGAGAAGTGATTGGGACCTACACATACCTAGAGTCTTATGGGCTTATGGGACAACATGCAAAAAGCTAACAGGACAAACACCCGTTAGGCTGGTATACGGGGTTGAAGCTATGATGCCTATGGAATAAATCGTGCCTAGTCTGTGCATAACAATTCTCACAGGTATGATGGATCATGGAGCCCTGGAAGATAGGCTCGCGCAATCGGATGAGCTCGAAGAAGAGAGATTTTTGGCTGTATTTCACTAGCAGGTCCAAAAGCAACCTGAAAAGGTGTGGCACGATCAATCTATTAAGCTACACACCTATAATGTGAATGACTTGGTGTTTTTGTATGATAGTAAGTATGATGAAGTTCCAAGGAAACTCAGAGTGCATTGGCTGGGGCCATATGTTATTAAGGAGAGTACTGATGGTGGCGCGGTCTAGCTCATTAAGTTAAATGGAGATCCCTTCCCAGGAAAAGTGAATGACAGTCGTTTGAAGCCACACACAGGTGGCCCTACCATCTGACTAGATGATAGAAGCACAGTCTTAGCACTCCAGGAAGCTAAAAGGAGGTGAGGGACTATAAAGTACATTGTCTAGGAGCTGCGTGATTTCAGGACTGCGCGAAGCAGTGAAGTGCACAGGGCCCACGACAATGCAAAGATAGCTATGCTGGTGTGTAGGTCTGCCCGAAAGTGACCATTAAAGTCACTATTCACAATTTGATGGCTGGTTTGAGGCCAAATGGAGTAGGCGACAAGCATTTAAGGTGAACTTTATGGGATAGATTCTTGAAAATCTGTCGCCAATCTAGCATTAATGGGCCAAATGTGGGGGGAATGGTCAAATTCAAATTCAAAAGGCCCTATAAATTACAAGTGGCTGTCCAACGAGAAACACTTGGCATTTTGAGAATTGATTTGTTGTGCTATCAACTGTGTATGGACCTTTCAAGCTTTGAGGCTTTGAGAGAAATTTCAGTGTCTGAAACATTGCCGAAGGAGATGCAAGACCTCATGACTAGAATGATGTCGACACCTGAAGAAGCCACACAGGAAATTGTGGAATTGGAAGCCCCAGAGAGAGCCGGAGCGATAGTTGAGGTCCCTAAATCACCCATAAAGATGCGACCTAAGAAGGATAAGTAGGCTATGATCCCAGTGCGTGTCTCACGAAGAAATCCACTGTGAACCAAGCTCACTTTGCAGGAAAAGGGGAAGGGCATTAATCTCGAGGCTAATGAGGAGGAATCTGAAGAAATCCTAGTGGAGGAGGAGGATGTAGAGATGGAAGTTGAAACCTAGGGTGCGGACTCTATTACCAAGTTACCTAAATATGTTCCTCCACGAAAGGGTAAAGCGAAAGTACCGAAGGACATAGATGAGAGCAAGAGCTCTCTACAAACTTCGCTGCTCCCAGACGATATTGTGTTTGAGGGACAACACTTGGGGCGAGTTCCTGTTGTGAAGTTTGAAGATTGGGACCTCACAAATCATGAAAAGTTCGCACATTTGGCAATTGTGAAGCTAATGCACTAGAGGATTGATGAGACTGCTGGAAAAATTCAATTGGAGCCGCACACATGGCTCAGAGGTATAAAGAAAGACGGTTTGCTTAACCTGCTCTTTGTGTCGCATTAACACCACACCCCAGTGACCATATTCGTCATCAAGAAGCTACTCTTCCTAGTGCTTGATGGGTTCTTATGGCTGGAGGAGCCCATTCCCATCACATACCATCTGATTCACCGAAATACACAGCTGCCTTAGTTTGGGAAGGATCTAACCAATATTTCTTAAGGAAAAGGTGGCGAGTTGGCCCTCGCAGAAGCAATGAAGAAGAGGTTCAAGTTGTAGAAGAAGAAGCAAGGATAAGCCATCTCTAGCACTGACAACCCTATCGTCATTGTCGCAACACAAATCCTAGCAGGGAAGGTGATGCAGAAGTGCCGCACAGATGAGGTGCCCGTGCCCATGGTTGCACTAGTGACCCAATGTCCAAAAGGAGTCCAGTTCAACTAGGCAAACTATCTATGTGGCGAGTTCCTTGTGAACTATTGTGAGGCACAGGAGCAGGGAAAAACAATTCATTATGCATGGCTCCTATTATCGATCATACTAGTGGCATGGGTGTCGCCCAAAGATAGACAGTTTTCTTCGATCGCGCCAGACCTTCCAAAGGCAGTGAGGTATGCTTCGCTGTGGGTGACCAGGGACATGCAGTGTATCAGAGAATGCAAGATAATTTGGATACTAAAGGAGATGAATATCAGAATGGTGATCAATCACAAGCCGTGGTTTTCTCCCACAGTCTATGCCAGTTTACAGAGCTTTACAGAGTTCAAAGCATATTTTCACCATGTTTTTATCAGGGCGTAGAAGGACCCTATCAAGACATGGCATAACCTATCATACCTGGCAACAAATGATGTGATCTTCACAGTCCCTAAGTCTTGGTTGCTGGAGTAATGGGCTCTACCTGGCTCCATGGTGGAAACGAACAAGTCTGTTGCGTAGCACAAGAAGGAAGAGACAAAGCTTCGAATGGTGCAGCTAGCGGAAAAGCGCAGAAAAGAGGAAGCAACGACTAATGCCTAGGTAGTGTGCAATGTTGCGAAGCTAGCAGAACAATAGAAAATAGGAGAAGAAGAATGCAAAGGACAGAAGTCACCTTCACTCGAACTTGAGATAAACACATAACAAGTTGGCACAGACCCGTAGACGACATCCACCCAGCTTAAGCATCCATGGCCACGAGAGAAGATAGTGCCATGAAAGAAAACAAAGGCATCAAAGACTTCTTTCCACCCAATCACCCTCACTATGGGGGATTTGAATGATATCGACAAAATGGTGAGGGATGTGACCACGAAGGCCCTCCAAAAATTTGAAGAACAACAACAGCTGGTATTGGGTACTCTTCGAATAGAGTTACAGGAGTTGCAAGTTCGCACTCCACAAGCTGGCAAAGTGTCCACCAGCCTCGCAATTGGCACTTCAGTTGCCAAGGAGATGTTGAAAAAAAAGGGTGACCAACACGATAGTGCTACCAGATGGGGCACTTACGACAGAGAAGGAAGCTGACACACCCATGGTGAGAAGTTTGAAAGGGGTAGGGTTGAACAAGGCCACGCTCCCTCAAGAGATGCTCTAGACCTCTTACATGATGGAGTCACCGTAAAAATTTGGGCCAAGGAGAGTCGCACTCTAAAGGTAATGAACGAGCAGCACATCATCATTGAGCAGAACAAACAGATAATGTAGGTCACAGAGGAAGCCTGCCGAATGGTCTCGGAGTTGGAAATTTAGGCACAAGAACTGGTGGAGGTGCGCGTCCCTAAGTTAGCCATAAGGGTGCACGATGCAATAGCAGAGATGGCTAGTGTTTAGCTAGAGCTAAACCTACAGATTGCAGAACTACAATTGAAGGCTCACAAATCCATCAGATATCAGGGAACAACACACCATCGTTTTTACAACAATAATGGCAGTGGTTTACAGTGTAGTGGTTGATTGCCTGTAGCTCTTTGAATAGTCATTCGAGGTCCTAACCACCCTGCAGGAGGACCGAAATGTACAACACCAAGAGACAGAGGTGCGTGAGCTACAACAGAAGTATGATGAGGTAAAAGGGACCGTGCAGATGGTTTCCTTACATAGAGGGTTGTAGGGATGCAGGAGGCAAAGGCGCTCAATGAACAGGTAGATGCCTCTTAGCACAAAGAAGCAGTCTTAAAAGTGCGCCTACAACCATCGATTGATGAGGCTTACATGATCACAGTCTCCATTGACAAGAAGATCGTGAAACTGCAGGAAGCTAAGCAGAATATTCAGAGTAGTAGTCATCAAACAGCGCTTGGAAGAAGTCCAGTAGGTGGCCACTTAATGCATTGCCGATGCTGCAGTGATCCAAACAGAGCCAGGAGGTCTTCGTGCTAAGATCTCCAAACCTATAGAGTGACTTGAGAGCAAGTCACGATGTTTATGTTCAAGGCCTATTGGGCGCGGGATCCACCAAGGGCATTTTTGGGGCTTAAAGCCCATGTTTTGGTCCAATTTTTGTAATCCCAATGTAAATACTCCGCATTTTGTGGTCATGGAGTGCATAGATGTTAAAGAGTCATAGGGTTGTCCACCCTTATTTTGATAATGTAATGTCGGTTGTAAAAGATCTACCCATGATCCGCAGACCATGGGATTGTATAAATAGAGTGAAGATCTAAGTAGATAGAGAGATACAACATGAAGAATAATATGATGTATGAGAGATATCTCTAAGTAGAAGTCTAAGTTGGGTCATAGCATAGGTAGAGGTTGTGCAGCTAAGTGCGCAAAGGCCTAGAAATCGACAGCTGAGTGCATGGAACCCTGCAACAGAGTGTGCAGGGCGGGTCGAGTCTGTGATCGCCTGGAATTATCAATAAAGAGAAGTATTTTATAATTTCCACTTCTTTATTTCCTATTTATGCATCTATTTATTGGGTAAGAATTTCACTTCTAATGCTTATATGATGCGTGAATGTGTATAATTGTGTTGGTTAAGCGAACACAAGTAAGAACATCTGTTTTCGCGAGGATAACTAAGGTCTATTAATAAGATAAGTAAGATACTTAGCATAGTTTGGGAAATATCATAGTTCTCTGCCCTAACAGCGTGAAAGCATATAAGCCCCCTGTTAGGGCTGTGTGGGAGCTGATTGTAACATTTCACAAAGGTATTGAAGGGTAGAATAGAGGATTAAGCAACCTGCGTGAAGGCAGGTATAGTTGGAATAAACCCACATCACATCCATCTCAAGGGTATGGAAACTTGGTTCCAGCATCCTGCCATACTGCTTCGAGTGAGGCTTCAGTCCATGCTCCGCGGGCTAATGCTGAAAGGGCTAGTATTGTAGGGATTTGTTTGGCTAACTAACGATGAAATTGGTTCAGGCCCCCACGAGCCAATAATTGTAAGTTAATAATAATAGTATATTTGACAACATTATTTGAAGTATGGTCCATACATATGCCTTTTGAAACCAACAACTAATCGGATGGATAGTAAATCACCCAAGCCACGAAAGCCAAATTTTGGGTATGTCGACTAGCACCATCGGTGAACCCTAGATATATGATATCATCCATTGATACTTGCCAAAGAAGATCAAAAATATTGATATCACTATGAAACCTATAAATATATATGTGCAAATATATACAATATATACAAGACCAAGAGAATGCTAGGAAGAAGCCTAAGCATAATAATTTTTAAGATAGATCCCATTTCTGGGATTTGCCAGCTTGTTTCCATCAAAATCAACCAACTCATAAGCTCCTTTTTTCAAGAAAATTTTAATGATAAAAGGACCGTACCACATAGGATTTAACTTGCCTGCCCCCAAGGCGTCTTTTTCTTGGTCATAGACTAGGACAAGGTCACCTTTAGAGAAAACCCTAGGATGCACAACCTTATCGTATTGGATCTTCACCCTCTTTTTATGAGCTTCATTAATTGTGGCTACATCTCGATGCTTCTCATCAAGACATTCCAAATAAACGAGGTTTTCTTCAAGACTAGAAATGCCTAGAAGAAGTTATACAACTAATTTAAGAGAAGGATATGCACATTCCATAGGGAAGATCGATTGCAAACCATAAACTAGTTGAAGAGGAGTGAAACCCGTAGTGGTCTTAACCAACATCTAGCATGCCCAAAGTCTAGGATATAACATGATATGCCAATTGGATTGAGCTTTATTAACTGTCCTTTATAGGATAAATTTCAGGGATTTATTCATGGCTTCCACCTAACCATTGGCCTGAGGATAGTAAGGAGATTAATGCTCCTGTTGAAAACCCAACTTGAGAGCCAATTTAGCCATCATCATGTTATAGAAATGACTGCCATGGTCAGTGACAATCTCCTTTGGAATATTGAAACGAGAAATGACTTGTTTGAATATAAATAGGGTTGTTGTTAACCATCACTCACAAAAGTGGGCACAACTTAAGCCCACTTAATAAAGTAGTCCACTGCTACAATAATATACTTATGACCCTTTGTCGAAGGTGGGTTACAAGTTGTAAAATCAATGCCCCACTTTGTGAACGAACTGATGGTAATAACAAGAAAGAGTTGAAGAGGAGTGAAACCCGTAGCAGTCTTAACCAACATCTAGCATGCCCAAAGTCTAGGATATAACATGATGGTAAACTAGTTGAAGAGGAGTGGAACCCGTAGTGGTCTTAACCAACATCTAGCATGCCCAAAGTCTAGGATATAACATGATATGCGAATTGGATTGAGCTTTATTAATTGTCCTTTACATGATAAATTTCAGGGATTTATTCATGGCTTCCACCTGACCATTGGCCTGAGGATACTAAGGAGATTAATGCTCCTGCTGAAAACCCAACTTGAGAGCCAATTTAGCCATCATCATGTTCTAGAAATGACTGCCATGGTCAGTGACAATCTCCTTTGGAATATTGAATTGAGAAATGACTTGTTTGAATAGAAATAGGGTTGTTGTTTAACCATCATTCGCAAAAGTGGGCACAACTTCAGCCCACTTAATAAAGTAGTCCACTGCTACAATAATATATTTATGACCCTTTGTCGAAGGTGGGTTACAAGTTGTAAAATCAATGCCCCACTTTGTGAACGAACTGATGGTAATAACAAGAAAGAGTGAAGCTAAATGAGCAGGGATTTTAAGAGTATAAACCTGAAAAGGATGGCATTTTTTGACTACTTCAAGACAGTCTTTGAAAATTGAAGGCCAAAAATAACATGCATTTAAGATTTTTTGGGTTGTAGCAAGCCTAGATATATAACCACTGTTAGCGTCGGTATCTTCATCCCTCCGTTAGAGATCAAATCATCTTGTGCATATTAGGTGTCCTACCCAGCAAGATGCATTCCATTAGGAGCATGGATCATCTAACGTTAGTGGCTTGTTGTACATTTTCCCTCATGTCCTTTACGTGCTGGCCCATTTACATTCATCAAGATCATCTGCAGTCACCCTTTTGTCTTTAAAAATTTCAAGAGTCATTCTTTTAGGGTTTCACTGTCATTAGGTCTAGGGTTTCATAAAAAAGGGATTTAAAATGTCCAATAATAGTCAGCAGGCACATGAGGAGGTTCCAGTACCAATAAATTTCATAATCAATTGCTCAGAGATGTATTTTTCCTCAAAACTCTATTTTGAGGAAAAGCAGAGTATTTCAAATTGTATTGTATTAATTCATGTATTTTCAGTTCTCTTGTATGTAAAGTAGTTTAGAGGCAACCCTGATCTCCTTCCCAAGTCTCAGTAGCTCCATCCCCTGCAAAGAAAACAAAAATGAAGACAAATTAAGTCATTCAGTTCATCAAAAGGTTCAAATAAAGTGAAAAGCTCCAAAAAACTGAGTGGAAAAGTAAAGTCATATTGCAAACATTGTAAAAGTGGGTTTTATGAAACAAAAATTAAAAGCTCTTGGGTATAAAACATTCTTCTCAATTGAAAGGCTCATTTTCATTCAAAGAACAAAGTGTGAGTAAAGTGGAAGTGGTGTTTGAGCAAAAGGAGAGAAACTTGGAAAAAACTGTGCAAAATGGGAGGTGTGGCGCACTGGGTGAGTGGCGCGGTGCACATAACAAGCGCGATGCATAGGGTTGTGGTCTCCAGTGTTAATTTGAACTAGAGTGGCACACATAGTAGGCGCGGTGCATTGGGTTTGAGGTGCGGCGCATAGAGCTGCCAAGCCCGACTCTCTCCAAAACTCTCTCAAATTGCCAAAATCATTCAAGACTTCCATTGTGAAAGTAAGTTAAGCCCTCTTCATTGCTAGTAAAGGAGTTTTTCATACAATTTATGGTGGTTGTCTAAAAGAAAAATCAAACCCTACCTCCTTTCCATTTCTCAAGAAACTACTGCTTAGGGTTTGCATTGGTTATTTTGGCTACCAAGTCCATTCTGCCATTCCCTCACCTTTTCACTCCTTCACTCATTTTCTCATCTTATTCCCCCATTACATAACTCCCATATTACCAAAAATCATCTATCCTTATCCCCAATTCCCATTTCCCAAATCCTCAATATAAATCCCCAAACCCTAATTATTGTCCCTAAAGCTTACATATCACTCCCTAATCCCCTGTTTCCCAAACCAAACCCTATCGTAATAGTCCCAAAATCCCTCATACTCTCTCCCTCCACAGTCCCTCATATACTTTTCCCTTGGTGGCAAAAAATTAAAGACACCATAAATTCCTACTACTCATCAAGAAAACTCACTTACTAGCAAAAATGGAGTCAGATCCTTCATATGATCATGAAGAAGAGACACACAGCGACTCTCCTACAGAGGTACATGCACCAAGGAAGCCTCATAAGGGTGGCAAACATATACGAGAGGAACCTATTACCCTTGTTGAGCTATAGGCCTGCCCTCTCTCCATCACATGCTTCTAGCACCAATCCTGCTATGACTTCTATGAGATGGTTGCTAGAGTCCAGTTTCACCATGAGTTGGCCCGATTGTTTATGCTTCATTTACATGATGGTCAAGCCACTCTAGCTGGTGTAACATTCACTTTAACACCAGAATCTATTTCTCTAGCAACCAGTATTCCTAATATTGGAGAGCAATGGAACAAAAGGCAACAAATTGACAGGAAACATTATGAACCATACATCAAGCTCAGTTATTTGAGACAACTCAGCAGAGTTTTTCCTTTTCGGTACCTGAAAGATTCCTATGCTCCTTTGATGAAACTGATAATGAAGTATTTCAGCTGTGAGGGCCGGTTTTCTCGTTTATATGCCTATCATATCAGGTTGCTGATGCATTTTACCAGGGTGAGGATGATGAATCTCCCCTACTTCATGTGCTGAAATATTGAGAAGATGACCACCCTAGTACAACAAAAGACTCCTCAGCAGCAGTTCAACAGTATTTACCATTTTTCTCTCATTAAGATTGTGGTCATCCATCAGCTTGGTGTGCAGGGCATCACTTGGGAGGATTTCATTTCTCGTGAGTTCTTCACAGCTCCTCAGGGACCTCTAGAGGCTTTGCATGAGACAGGTGGACCTTCACATTAGCATGAAGGTCATGAGACACAGATCACTAGTATGCCGGTGTTTGTCACCTATCAGAGGGGCACTAGACGGTTATTTGCAGCAGCAAAGCGAGTATTATCTCCACTCGGGGTGGAAGGGGTCTCGCTTCCTTCATCAGCACAATAGGTTCAGGACAAGGGAAAGAGGCCAGTACATGATGAGGGGCCTTCAGGTGAGCAGGAGACCGATTTCATTCTCATTGAGGGTGATGATACTGATTTGGGCCCACAAAGCTCAAAGCTCAAGGAAGTCATCCAAGAGCAACAGGCGGGCATCAATTCTTTGTCCCTAAACTTGGAAAGAGCTGAGTGGATAATAAAGTATGTGGAGCAATGAAACAAGTAGCTTGAGGATCAACAAGTGATTATGGAGTTGCAAAACATACGAGAAAACCACTGAGCTGCCAAAAGAAGGAAGGTGAAGCTCACATCACTTGAGCAAGAAATCAATGCCGATCAAGAATCATGGCTTGAAAGAGCTAATATCCACTTGGAGAGGGGGTTGGAGAAAGCCATCAATGAGAATAATATGTTTAGAAACATGGTTTATCATTATTTGTCAAGGAATATGGTGCGCCAAGCTAGAATCAGGAGCTTGAAGGCAAAATTGAAGAAGAGATCGAGGAGGAAAAAAGCGCAAGATAAACTTCAAATATTGGTTGAGGCTTACTTGGTCGAACATAGCACTTTATGGAGAAGACTCAGCCCAAATTTCAAAAAATTTGGCGCACTTTTTGCAGTTTTGGAATTTTTGGTTCAAAAAACAAAATTTTCTGCCCTATGAGCCGTGCCACCTGGCGCTCGCTTTTGATGGGAGCCTCCAATTGACAAAAAATTAGAATTTTTGGATTTGGCATGGAAAAATATGCTTTCCCTACCAATGGCCAAGAAATTTTGACAGGTTTTGAGCCCTCAAAACAGTCAAAAACACTCAAAAAATGACCTTACTGCAGCTATTTTGACACACTGGAAGTAGTGTTGGGAGAACTAAACTTTGGAGGGGCAAATGGAGGCCAAATTCAAAAATTCCACTTGGGTTGGAATATATACAAGTAGAACTTTCCAACAAGCACACTTGGAGAAAATGTGGACACTGGGAAGACCTCAAAAAATAGCTGCAAACAGGCACCATGCATAGGGAAATCAGCGCGGCGCATAGGGGAAATTTTGCTCAGTTTGACCAAGTACACTTTGTTTTTCGCCTAGCTTTTGACAGTTTGACTTTTTCTCCTTCTCAATGTTAAAATTGTGATGTAATTTGACGTAAATTGATGGATCTTGATTTAGTTATGTCTAATTTTCACTTATGGAGGTAGATTCATCTATCAAAAAGTTGTTTGAAACTAAAGGAATCAGTTCCCTAGTTTCTAGAGGCAAGCTGTTCCACTGCCTGATTTCTAGTTCTTAGTTTAGAATTAGTTGGAAATACTCCTAAACTTGTGAGGTCTACCCCTAGAGGCTAGTATGAGTTATGGTTTGTCTATATCTTGTGATATTTCAGTCATTAGCATGGTTGGACTTTTGAGAAAGCAAGGAGCTTCATTGTATACTCATATCAGCATTTTGGCTAAGGAATTGAGACCAGGGTTTGCAGCACTCTTCGGGATTCATGTGGAATTTTGTCTTGGTATAGTTCTTTCTTCTGTAACTATGAATTTACTTATGTGTTATGTATTCCATTATCTATCTTGTTTATTCCTAGCTAAAACAAACAAGGGAAAAGGTAGAATCCATTGAAAATGCAGTGGTCTATCTAGGGTTTGCTTTAGCTTTTGATGTTTTTAGCTATTTGAAGAGGATCCCAGAGCTTTCTTTCCCTATTCAACTCCTCACCTGTCTAATCTCTCCATCTCATTCAATTTAAAGTCCCAAATTAGTTGCCTACCTTGCCCCATTGAGATCTCTACAAAACTGAGTCTCATTCCCTGTACCCAAAATCTGCTTTTCCATTTGAGCCAACAAAAACATCATTTTATTCAATCAAACTATTTTGCACACATACCTAGCCTAAAATCAGTATTTATATTAGTCATCTCAAGCCCTCATTGATCATATTTTTGCTGAGATTGACCAGGAGAGAGCCCTCTCCCGACCTGGTAGGGTTAGCTACCAGGTTAAGCGTGGTTTGATGTTGTCCTAGATCCTGCCTTTCTCATCCTGAGGTAGATTTAGGCACTAAAAACCACCACAAGCTCCACTGCGACAATCATGCAAAACAAACTCAAGTTATTCTAAAGTTAAGCAGTGTCTAAGGATTGAATCAACCTCACAACGATATATAGTGTCATCGATAATAACATAATTTTTATCTAAGTCACACAATTTTATTTGCTCGTCCTTTGAAAAAGTGACAGGAAACATCAAAGTCTGAAGATATATTATAATATCTCCATACCAAGGATCTCGTGAAGAAATAAAGAAAATATGTTCATCAAAGAATGATTCCTCATAAACCATTACTTCTTCACAAGGAAACTCTGAGGCTAATTCCGCAAATACTAAAGATTTCTTAGATTTGGCTCATAAGAACAAGAGATTGAATTCTTGTAAAATAAAATCCATAGGTTATGTTTTCCACCAATATCTCGGCTACTGAGAACAAACTAAAATGGTTTGACATCCAATAAGACAAAAAAGTTTCTAAGAAGAATATAGTGTTGAATTCACTGGACAACATGAATAGCTACCAATGTTAATTTCTCTATAGGAGAGTATCATAATTTAGGACCTACCAAGCCTCGGCTCAGATAATAATCACGTGCTCATAGAGAGCATAATCTTCTTGAACTAGAACCATACTGATGGTTGATTTTGTTGTAGCAAGATATAAGAGGAAATCCCTGCTATAATAGGGTGGACTTAGTAAAAGAGCAGAGGTCAATGATTTTATCAAATCATTGAATGAGTGCTGAGAAAAATCATCCCATAAAAATGGAATTCCTTTTTCATAAATATCATAAATCTCTCTGTGATCTCAGCATAATTAATGATAAATCTCCTCAAGAAATTAGCTTTACCTTGGAGACTTTGAAGTTGACAAATGGTAGATGGGGGAGGCAATTGAAGTATTGTCTTAACCTTGAAAGGATCTACGCAAATCCATTCAATAGACACAATGAATCCAAATAATTGACTAGACGTGACAACGAAAACACATTTACCCAGATTCAACAAGATTGTATAATAACAACATCGTTAAAAAATCAATTGAAGATGATGAGGATGATCAATTGTCTTTCAAGAACAAGAAAATAGGTCATCCAAATAAGCTTCGATGATATGTTTCATATCGTAGAAAGCGTAGGAAATGGCCCACTTAAAAGTCACTCCAACATTTTTAAGACCAAAGGCATCTCTTTGTATGAAAAGGTACCCTAGTGGCAGATAAAAGTTGTCTTATGCTAATCTTGAGGATAGATAGTAATTTTATTATAATGTGAGAAACCATACATGAAGGAGAAAATCTCATTTACTGCACATTCATTGATAATTTGGTCAATAAAAGGTGTGGGGAAATTATCTTTTGGACAAGCCTTATTTAAATCCCTAAAGTATATGCATACACGGATTGTTCCTTTTTTTTATCAACCGGGACTGGATTTGAGATCCACCCAGTCAACAAAATGGGGTATATGAACTCTGCCTTAAGCATCTTCTTAACCTTAGCTTTGATAGCTACCACTTTCCTAGGGTTTACTGGCCAAACATTTCATCGTATAGGCTTCGCATTCACAAAGTCTTGATCTCATGCTAGACTATGGATGGATCAATTCTGGGCATTTCCTCATAAGACCAAGCAAATACATTACAGAAATCTTTAAAATATTGGTATAAAGTTGAATTTTTTAGGGGAGAATTTGGCTGTAATGAAAACATTCTCAATAAATTGGGATCCCTGGAGATGTTCATCGGAACTATTTTCGAAATGATAGACATGCTACCTTTGATAGAAATTTGTGCTGGAGCCAAAGGGTTTAAAATTGTGTGAACACCACCAATTGAAAAAGGGATAGACAAACTTGATTCTATTGCATGCAAGTCTGGGAGAAAATATGACCAATGATGCAAATCATCCCATAGTCTTTCTATACCCATAATCGCTTCTAGGTTTTCTTCCTCATATTGTAAAATAGTATCAAGGCAATACATAGAAGAAGTAGAGACAAGAGTTTAGGCGAGAGCCACATATCCATCCAAATCCTCTGGTGAAAGAGGAGTAGGATCAGATTCTGTAGTGTTAATTATAAATTGGTAAACAATTTCAGCTGCAAACATGGGATATTCCATTCCACCCACTATATCTTCTTCTAATGTGGTTGTAGAAGAGGGTAAGGGCCAAGGATCCAAAAAATAATGAGTTCTAAAGAACTCTCTTCAAGAAGGGGCCTTCGATGATGAAATGGAATTTATTCTAGAAATAGGAAAAGGAATATCAAAAGTACTAATCAACAAGGAATACATTCCGACTCCTAAATTCTCAACAGGTTACTTGGCATTCTTCAACAAGGGAATGATAAAATTAGAGGATGCATTATATTCTTTCAGAGAATAATCCATCTGACCAAAAGTAACGATTCTTCCTTCATGGGGAAAGAATAGGATGCAAAATAATGATGATACAATGGCATTGACTCCATAAATCCATTTTTGTCCCAATAAAAGATTATAATCCAAATTTGCATTTAATATTTCCACCTCGATATTGACCACCTTTCCCCGAACACAGGTGGGAAAGGATAGAATAATTCCATGTGGCCTATGAGAATGAACATCCAATGTAGTCAAGACAGTAGGTGAAGGAACAATATGAGGAGATCTGATAACTTTCCAACATGCAATCGACGTGACACATGTGGAAGCTCCCTCATCAACTACAGTTCGAAAGATATTTGTCTTCTAATATGTAGATTTAGTCTGGAAATCCATATGACGAGGGAGTTTTGTTAATATTTGACATTTCAAGTCTAATAATAAGAGAGTTTTTTGGATCTATTGCCCCGATTGCAATGAACAACACACTCCCTTGTGATGGGCACGACTGGAGTACCTTTAACAGAGGCATCACACAAGGAATTTGAGGAAGATATTCAAAAATGGAGTAGTTATGGGCAGTCTTGGCATTAGGGTTGATGGTTGAACATTTTTCAGAGCCTTTTGGCATCTGAGGTATAGGCTCAACTGTGAGCCTCTTAATATGTAGCAGCTCTGGAACATCGGGAGCAGTCTTAGACTTAAAGGATTCTGGTTAACCATAATCAATTGACCTTGTAGAAACATCAACATGAGAACTCATCGCATATACATTTGATGGATTTTTCCCTTCCTAGTTGCCCCATGGGGGTTCCAATATTAGCATTTGAACCAGTAAACATGTTAATTTTAGGTATGTTCTATGCTAGAGAAATTTATCTAAAGTTTCACAGTGAGCAATCACATCAACATTACGATAAACTGCAGATAGAACATAAATATAAAACACAGAAGACGAGCCAAGACAAGAGGACACAAGATGTGGTGCAAGCCAGGGACAAACCCCACAATGTGTGGGGAAACCCTTGATCAATTCTTCTTTTATGTTCTTCAAAGTTCAGAAAAGAGAGAGAGAGAGAAAGATAGTACATTTACAACAGAAGTCAACACTTTGACTTATCTAGATCTAGCATAGATCATTTCGTATAACGATGAGATCAGTTGAAGACATTCTGCTTCCACTGATTCTCAAGGTGACTCCTTCACCTATCATCGTGCCGCATTTGGTCTTATAGTTGCACCACTGCACACTGCACCATGCTATACTAATCATAAGTATCATCATTCTGCCCATGTCCATGATCTTATCCATCATCATGCTTCATGCTGCCCATGCTACCCATGATCTCATCATGCTTCATGCTGCCCATGCTACCCATGCATCATATCAAGCTTCATGTTGCCCATGCTGCCTATGCATCATATCAAGCTTCATGCTGCCCATGCCTACATTCATCATGATGTTGTCCATGGTTCATGCAACATTGTGCTATCCATATGCAAATATCAGTTACCATTGACAACTGTCTTTATGTCTGCGTATATCATGTATAGTATCCATGCTTCTGAAGCTTATATCAGTACGTTACACATACATCATGTATAGAAAATTTGCTTATGACAGAGGATATGTTAGACAGCGTATATATTATGCATACTTTCCATGACTGTGTTATGACATCATTACCCTTACTGTGGCTTTGACAACCTGACTGTGGCTTCACTATCTTACCTGCAGCTTCATTCCCTTGACTGATTATTATAGTGGACAGACATTCATCCAATAACTGCTCTCCAAACAAATCAGGAGTATTTGAGATTGTGTCGCTTCATTTCCAGATATGCCGAGACTGCGTCCTCCTATCATGCATATGTTAAACCTTTATAATATATTTTGTTGCGTTAATTTTCCATCGTATATGAGAGCATATATATGCCATGATCTGTGCATTAGAGTTATGACCAGCGTATATGAGAGCATATATATGCCATGACCTTCATTGACTGCGTGTTAATATTACAACGGCTCCTCTCTATGAGACCTCCATGCAGTGCGAATATATATATGCCTGCGGCTCTATACCTGCGTATGACAACGTATATGCGTATTAGGGCCTGCGCATTGCAGTGATACATGACAACTAAATACATGTTTCCAAGTCTGCGTGTATACATATCTGCATCTATGCGAATATTATCTGGTGAGCGTAATGCTATGTGTATGTATATGTATGGCTGTGTATATGGCATGCTGTGTATAGGAGTCTCCATTGACAGCGTATAAGGTCCAGCGTATAAGGTTTGTTTGCATCCTCATAAGCCCGCGGCTAGCTAGGGCATAGCAACGATTAGGGCATCAATTGACTTCGTTTTAGGGCTGCTTAAAACAACGAATTAGTTCATGACTGCGTTCTCCATTTAGGGCATCATCATGCATTGGTAGGGCATCATCTTTGGGCCAGCGTGTGTTTCTCTTGATGTCTCACTCCTCCTCCAAAAACCCAAGACGTGGAGAGGAGGAGATCACTCAAGAGTTGTGTGTAAATGATATCAAATCCTCATCTATTTATACCACAATGAGAATGATGAATAGACACGTCGGTTGGGCTTCTAGAGCCTACATAAGAGCTGGTCGGCTTGATAATAATTACATGAACAAAATAAATTCATATCTCCATAAATACTTATCAGAATCGGATGATCTTTGGATCAATCCTACACCTCTCGACAAGAGGGATCCAATAAAAATATCAGCTGCCATAAATAAACCGACCCACATGGAGTTTGGCCCTAGTTTCCAATTTAACACTCCCTCTCAACTAGGGAGAACTCCATCCGCTGATCCATATGTACGACTATACTATCTCTGCCATTAGAGCCTTGCACTACTCTGCCTAGCTCTGCTCGCTCTACTCAGCTCTGCTAGCTTTGCTCTTCTCTGCTCAGCTCTGCTGGCTTTGCTCTGGTCTTCTTAGCGCTGCTGGCTCTGCCATCTCTGCTCTGCTCAGCTGTGCTCAGCGCTACTGGCTTTGCTAGCTCTGCTCTGCTTAATCTGCTCACCGCTGTTGGCTCTGCTAGCTCTGATCTACTCAGCTCTGCTCAGCGTTGCTGGCTCTTCTAGCTTTGCTCTGCTCAGCTCTTCTCAACGCTGCTAGCTCTGCTCTGTTGAACTATGAAGAAGAAGAAATTATCGAGAATGTCTCATACCATTCTCCATTAACCCAAAGTTAGACTCAGAGTGCATACCACTGGTCCCAAACCAGTCTCAACCGACCCAAAGTCAACGTCATAGTAGGTACTACTCCTACTACTGGTCCCAAACCAATATCGCAGTTTCGGAGAGTGTACCACTAGTCCCAGACCAGTCTCAGCAGACCCGAAGTCAGCGTCATAGAATGTACCACTCTCACTGGTCCTAGACGAGTACTGCACTGACACGAAGTCAGTCTCGGAGTATGTACCACTTGTCCCAGACCAGTCTTAGCCGACCCGAAGTCAGCGTCATAGCATGTACAACTCCTACCACTGGTCCCAGACCAGTATCGCAAGCTAAGAGAGTGTACTACTAGTCCCAGACCAGTCTCAGCTGACCTGAAGTCAGCGTCATAGTATGTACGACTCTCACTGGTCCCAGACCAGTCCTGCACTGACACGAAGTCAATCTCGGAGTATGTACCACTGGTCCCAGACCAGTCTCAGCCGACCCGAAGTCAGCATCATAGTATGTACAACTCCTACCACTGGTCCGAGACCAATATTATTGATCCCAGGTCAATGGAGGTCATCCTAGCATAGGGAGTACGGTAGATACAACGATGCATCCATCGGTACTACTATGGTCCCTAACTTCATTTCCATGTTCATTGATCAGATGAGAGGTACTTCCCATGAGTCCCAGACTGCATGGGTAGGATGCCTCGACAAGAGAACTTAATCAATCCTGTCCTCACAGGAGAAAACATCAATTCTGCTACAATCGCCATGGAGAACACATCAATCCAGGCCTCACAAGAGAACTAATCATCCTACTACATAAGAGAGCGAATCATCTTGTCCCACAAGAGAGCGAATCATCTTGTTCCAGTGCGCACCACCAGGGGAGGGTGAGTCACCCTATGGTCGTATGTTGCTCCAGTAGAACTGCAAGCCCCCCAGAGCTCCCAGAGCTCAATGTATGCAACATGCATGACCCTTTTACAAAGGTTTCTCGATGACTCCAAGTCGTTCGGGAAAATCACAAATTTGAGCTTTCCTTGGGGCTCTGTCCTATACATCATCTCAGTTTGATGGAGCCTCCTTGATCATCAACTTACCATATCCTAGATGAGGCAGTATTTGATGTCTATCTGCTGGAGCAATTGTCGAATACGAGATTCCTCAATAATTGAATCCCACCTCTAGTTGTCATAGAGAATCACAGTGGTATTCATCATGTGTACAAACAACTCACTGAAGAGCTTCAACAACCAGACTGCCTCACAGAAGGCCATACTATTAGCAATGTACTCTGCCTTGGTGGTGCTCAGAGTCACCGACTTCTGCTTCTTGCTCATCCAGGATATCGAGGCAAATTGCAAAAAGAAATAGCACTGAGAAGTGCTCTAGTGATCCTTCATACTGCCTGCCCACTCATCATTCGAATAATCATGTATCTCAATTCATGAGATATTGTGCCCTGAAGATATCTTAGAAGATTCTTGGCACCAATCTAGTGAGGCTCAACCAAATATGAGCTCACCATGCTAACTGCAACGCAGATGTCCGGACAGAGGTTCTCCAAAAACATCAACACGAATGAGTTTATGAAACTCAGAGGCATTTCCCAAATCTGGTCCGACATCATTAGAATACAACTTCTGAAAGTTAAGATCCTCAAGGTAGTCACAAGCTTGTAGCTTATCTTCCCACATTCAGAATCCAACTCCCTCTATCTCCTATAAATGAGAGGGTCTACACCTGTCAGACATAGGTGTCGGTACGAGAGGTTTATCATCCACAACCTTCGAGAAATGGTTTGGATTGGTTTCACTCCTAGTGAATCTCAGCTGCATTAGAAAACTATCAATCCTCTCATACTATGGCCGAGGTTTTCTTCTTCAAGCCATAGAGGGCTTTCTTCCACCTATATACATGAGATTCCTTGATCATGATTCCCAAACTCCTTGGGTTGTTCCAAAACTGTGAACCTGCTGCATGAGGGGAATGGTCCTTATAATATTTTCCTTCGGTACATTTTAGACATGTACCTTCATGCTTCTTTTTGAATTCAGGCATCCTAGTAACCATCTAACTCACAGACCTCCAGAGCTGAGTCAATGGACATGGTCCCCAGTGGACTTTCTGCAACTTGATACAACCCTGAACTCAAAAACATCTTTAAAAGATCTAATTTTCAAACATGTACCTTTCCATCGATAAGTGCCACCCTATAACCTTTGACTTCCATTTCCAAGATGGACATCAGGTTCGATCAGGTACATAAAAGAGATTTTGGGGTTCCTTGCTTTCGTGGAAGAGTCGACCATTTCCTTGATGACCTGCATTACCAGTCATTCTTTTGATCATTGAAGATGTCCTAGGAATGATTGTTATCTTCATCAAGATATGTGTCTCTGCCATTCGAACACTCCTTCGTATAACGGCCGAACTTATTTCAACAAGGCATCCGCCTTTTCTTCTTCCCTTAGATCCAAACTTCCCAATGAAGTGATCTTAAGATGGACCATCAGAATCTTCCGTTGCACCATTCTGATAACATTCTCTGCTTTGACTTCACCCTAGGTGAATTTATGAGGAACCCATTGATTCTTTTGTCTTGTCCCAACTGTCTTCGGTGATTTCTCTTTCACTCTTGCTTCGGCATTGTCTTCACCTCAGCTCTAATACCATGTTAATTTTAGGTATGTTCTATGCTAGAGCAATTTATTGAAATTTTCAGAGTGAGAAATCACATCAACATTACGATAAACTGTAGATGGAACATAAATATAAAACGCAGAAGACAAGCCAAGACAAGAGGACACAAGATGTGGCGCAAGATAGGGACAAACCCCACAATGTATGGGGAAACCCTTGATCAATTCTTCTTTTATGTTCTTCAAAGTTCAGCAGAGAGAGAGAGAGAGAGAGAGATAGTACATTTACAACAGAAGTCAACACTTTGACTTATCTAGATCTAGCATAGATCATTTCGTATAACGATGAGATCAGTTGAAGACATTCTGCCTCAACTGATTCTCAAGGTGACTCCTTCACCTATCATCGTGCTGCATTTGGTCTTATAGTTGCACCACTGCACACTGCACCATGCTATACTAATCATGATTGTCATCATGCTACCTATGTCCATGATCTTATCCATCATCATGCTTCATGCTGCCCATGCTACCCATGATCTCATCATGCTTTATGCTGCCCATGCTGCCCATGCATCGTATCAAGCTTCATGCTGCCCATGCTACCTATGCATCATATCAAGCTTCATGTTGCCCATGCCTACATTCATCATGATGCTGTCCATGGTTCATGCAACATTGTGCTATCCATGATGCAAATATCAGCTACCTTTGACAACTGTCTTTATGTCTGCGTATATCATCTATAGTATCCATGCTTCTGAAGCTTATATTAGTACGCTACACATACATCATGTATAGAGAATTTGCTTATGACAGAGGATATGTTAGACATCGTATATATTATGCATACTTTCCATGACTATGTTATGACATCATTACCCTTACTGTGGCTTTGACAACCTGACTGTGGCTTCACTATCTTGCCTGCAGCTTCATTCCCTTGACTGATTATTATAGTGGACGGACATTCATCCAATAACTGCTCTCCAAACAAATCAGGAGTATCCGAGACTGTGTCGCTTCATTTCCAGATATGCCGAGACTGCATCCTCTTGTCATGCATATGTTAAACCTTTATAATATATTTTGCTGCGTTAATTTTCCATCATATATGAGAGCATATATATGCCATGACCTTCATTGACTGTGTGTTAATATTACAATGGCTCCTCTCTATGAGACCTCCATGCAGTGTGAATATATATATGCCTGCGGCTCTATACCTGCGTATGACAACATATATGCGTATTAGGGCCTGCGCATTGCAGTGATACATGACAACTAAATACATGTTTCCAAGTCTGCGTGTATACATATCTGCATCTATGTGAATATTATCTGGTGAGCGTAATGCTATGTGTATGTATATGTATGGCTGTGTATAGGAGTCTCCATTGACATCGTATAAGGTCCAACGTATAAGGTTTGTTTGCATCCTCATAAGCCTGCGGCTGGCTAGGGCATAGCAGCAATTAGGGCATCAATTGACTTCGTTTTAGGGCTGCTTAAAACAACAAATTAGTTCATGACTGTGTTCTCCATTTAGGGCATCATCATGCATTGGTAGGGCATCATCTTTGGGCCAGCATGTGTTTCTCTTGATGTCTCACTCCTCCTCCCAAAGCCCAAGACGTGGAGAGGAGGAGATCACTCAAGAGTTGTGTGTAAATGATATCAAATCCTCATCTATTTATACCACAACAAGGATGATGAATAGACACGTCGGTTGGGCTTCTAGAGCCTACATAAGAGCTGGTCGGCTTGATAATAATTACATAAACAAAATAAATTCATATCTCCATAAATACTTATCGGAATCGGATGATCTTTGGATCAATCCTACACCTCTCGACGAGAGGGATCCAATAAAAATATCAGATTCCATAAATAAACTGACCCACATGGAGTTTGGCCCTAGTTTCCAATTTAACAAAACATTTTCTACCTTTGGGGAAAAGGGTTAGTTAGAACAACCTGGGAGCTAGAAGAACCCTGCTACACTAACAAGTGTTGAGCATCCTGAAACTTAGGGGAACTATGAGTTAAATGGTTTCAATTGTACAATTTTCAAGGAAACTTAACTTTCCTTTTGGACTCATTTTTAACCTCCCTAGTATTATTAATTGGTTTTTTCAAATTATCATTCCCATCCTTATCTTTATTCTTACCATGTTCCTTTTTCTTCCCATCAGATTTTTTATTTCCTTTGGGATTAGAAGTTTGGACAACATTAATAGTTGATGGTTGAGAAGGTATAGGAAATGGCGATGATGCATTAATCGAAGAAGAGGTTTGTAAATACAACTGTTGTAATTGACTTAGTAGGTTAGTCGTGTTTTTATCGATTGATCTGGTTATCCTGTTGGCATGGGGACCTGGATTTGGTTTGGCTAAATCGATCTTGGATCAAGGAGAATTAGGCAAAATATTTTCAATAATCCTAGAGTAAGAATATATAAGTTATAACTGGTGGGCTCTAAATATAGTCTGTTTTACGATGAATACCCTAGAGAATGATACATCCTTAGAAATTTTTGGTTGTAGAGATTACCATTCGAGAACGAATTCATTACAAATATAGGCTTTGATGAGCCTCTTCCTTCTTTTCCATTCCTGAATATGGTCAGAAATGTGAGTTTCCTTATCTTGTTGGAAACTAGCCAATAGCTCAATTCCAACATCATATCGAACATGTAACTAAAAATGGTTCAAAAACATAGTAGCCAATTCACCAAATGAAGAAAAGGTAACCCCACTAAGCTCTACATATGACTTAGCAACATTTCCAGTTAAGGTGCGTTGGAAAAATCTCAACCTAATTGAATCATCAATTAGCAAATTAGATGAACACCATTAATGGAATGTTGTTATATGGTTAGCTGGATCGTCCCCAGAATTTCCTTCGAATTTTAGAATATTCGATGGAAGCTTGGTGGGAATCAGAGGTTAAGCCAGATTATATTAGATCAGATCATTTGTCAATTGTGAGAGATCAGGAAAATTTAGGGTTGCGAAGAATGGCAAGCATGGAGGTGCTTGATAATACCACCCACCACAAGTAGGATTCCCAACATTTTGAAAAGAATATCATGGATTTGTAGAGACAGTAGGTTGTCGATGATTGTTCATAGAAGAAATTGAATCGTAAAAAGGAAAATTTCCCCCAAGTGAATTATTAAAAGGAGAGGAGAGCCCTTGGTAAGGGTTCCACCCATTGGTGAAGGGATAATAACCCTGAAAGGTATTTATGGAGGAGTAATACATGTTCCCCTATTGACCAAAAGAAAACTAATTCCCGGCTCCTAAACCACTAAAAGGAGGGTTAGTACATCCTTGAACTCCTTGAAAAGGATTATAACCTTGACCTTGAGCGGAGAAAGGTAATGATCCTAAAGAAGGTTTAGAATGAGGTATATGACCACTTTCAAAAGGAAAACCCTGGAAATATGTTGAACCACTAATCGTAGAAGTCATAGTTGTGGAAACAATGGATGAGATGGTTAGAGGAACCAAGGGAATTGAACTAGAAGGCATCTCAAAGGGGAAGGAACAAATTTGGGAAGAAGAAGCTTGGGTTCTCGCACTCGAAGATGGAATGGAGGTAGAGCCAAATATTGTAGTACTAGGAGTGATAGTAGATATAAAAATAATATGTCCTCATTGAACTGAGAGAGGAGTATACACACAGGTAGCGCTCATAGCCAGATTCATGCTCGCAACAGTGGCCATCGAAGGAAAAGGAAGATAAATACCAGGGATTTCTGGCCTTTGAGTCAAAGTCCTAATGTATAATAGAAAATATGGATAATTGGGAGGAAGAGGTGAAGAAGGAGTCATATGGGATTTAGGAATCTCTTCAACCTGAACTTCATCTTCCGATTGGAAGAGAACCCTAGAAAGGACTAGAGTTTTCCTTTCCAAATCACAACTTACACTAGGTCCACCCTATGAAAATATAGCCTGAAGTGGAGGATCAATCTTCGATGTGTTCATTGTTATTTATTGAAAATCAAAAACAGAATTGCTCCTATGCCTTCTAGAAGAAGGCTCAACGCTCATGGGTGAGAGTCCATGAATCCTCTTGGACTAGCAAACTAGTCAATTAACCACTTTTAATTATTAAGAGGTTATAAAAACTTCAAAAAATTATATACCTATGGAAATATAGGAGCAAAGAGAACTCACTGAAATGTCCCTAGTGAGGCAACCAATCAAGCTAATTTTAGTTATTTCTGCTCTTGGTGATGAGGACCAGACACCAAAATATAAGAAAGTAAAGATAAGAACCTTCTGAAGATATTTTGGTATAATTATGTCGCAAGCCTTCTAGTGAAGGTAACAGAAATAGTTATGTTGATCCCCAGACAAAAGCCTTTTCTGGTGCAAGTACCCGAGATTCACAAGGGCACCCTCTAGAAGTACTAATGGGAGTGATACAATTTCTGACTCAGGTACCACAGGTATTTCCCCACGCGGTCACCTATGTGGTCCCTAGGAATGGAAACTAAGGTCACCAGTTCATATCATAATCCATGCGGAATAGTATTTAGTCGAGATCTAACAAGTAGGAGAGGGGGTAACTCTCTTCCCTGCCTTCACTCATCCTCGTGCTTAACTCCCAGAAGAGAAGAACTTTCCCGAACAACTTAATGACACTGGATTGCACTCCTTTAATCAACTTTTATCTTCAAATTCAGAGTGGCCTTGGAGATTTAACTCTCCAAACACCTATTCCAAGGCCCTGAATGACCTAGACTAGTTGATGTAACTATGAAAAATAAAAAAAGTATAGTTCATTTTAGTTTTAGCACTTCATTTTAATGGTTGTTCTTAAGTCAAGGAAAAATCGAAGTGCAACTTATGATGTTATTTGATGCAAGAAGAAGTCAATATAAAACCTGGCTACATGCATATGCAACTCATTTTTCTTTGACGAAAAGATTTCTACAAGGTTCTACGAAAAAACTAAGAAAGAGAAAATTTCTTGTCTTTTTCAAAACACACGCTCACACACTCAAAACCTACAAAAAGACTAAAAATTATTACACTATAACTATCCTAATCCAAACTAAAAATTCTTAATGAAAGATTCTAAGGATTACTCTTAAAGAAAGAAAATGTGTTTCTCGAAGAGATCAAGAGGCCAAAACTTGACAAAAAGGAGGAACAAATTCAATCACAAACTTTTCCAAAAAATCAAGAAATTTCAACCTAATGAAAATAATTCACACTTGCTCTAAAATGATAAGAAGACCAAAAACAAAACCAAAAATAAAAATAAAGTCAACAAAAAGATTTTTTTATCTTTTTCTTTTTAAGGGCACAAAGAGTTCTTCAGAAAACAAAAGCTACTAAAGACTTCAATATCAAATTCAAGCATAAAGAACCTCAAATTTCACAATCCATAGGAATCATTGACATGATATGACTTAAAGTGAAAAGAGGCTACAAACTCAAACGAACTGATCTGAACAACATCATAAAAAATCCAACAAACAAAAGATATTTCAAGATTGCAAGGACCTTCTCAAAAATCAAGAAAAAACTAAATATGTCAACTTTCAATAAAGCAAGGGAAATCAATATAAAGGCTTGGTTATAAGTGAATTGAGACCAATTTCCTCTTCCAAAATCTCAGAAAAGAAAATAACTTCACTAAGAAGCCTTGAGCCCAAACACAAAAACTAAAAATTCACCAAGAAGCAAACCCTATGTTGACTATGATTTTCCATAAAGAGAGATAGGAAACTAAAAATAAGCAAGAAGCAAGACTCTCCTAGACAATCAATGACTAAATAGAAGCAAAAAAAATTAGGAAAAACCCTTTACTCGACTCAGAATTTGAATCATTCAAAACCAAGCATACACGAGTGTGCAGTGACAGACATGTGTGTATACGCGACTGTACTCATGGAAACACATGTATACGCATGTTTCTTTGGACAAAAATGTGTGTGTACGTGACTGTGTGAATTAAAAACAATGTATACAAGAGCCAACAAAGGAAAAATTAAAAATTCAAGCTTGATCCAGAAGATCAAACTTTTTTCCCAGATTGCAAACAAGTCAAAGATACTGGAGAAACCAAGAAATGAAACAAGAAGGCCTAGATGAAGAGGAAAATAACCCAAATAATGAAATAAAAGATTATATTCCCCAACAAAGTCACTAATTCTGTTATAGGAGGAAACACCCTAGAGTCTGGGTGGATAATCCCAACAGATCGAAGGGCATTCACCAACAAGAAGAAAATAAGTAGTCCTAATGCTTAAAATACTAAAGCAGGATGAAGAGATAGTTCTCGTAGGTCCTACGTTTGTGGATGTTCCCATAGGGTCCAAACCCTCTACTTGCTCCAACGCTTAAAAACATGCAACTCATTCCAGAAAAGCATATATACTAGTAGCATTTCAAATCATGTTCAAGATATGAATGTTAGATCATATAATCATATCGATATAAAACATAAGATCATACATAGTTAGATGACAACATGAGTTAAAGCATAAATCTCATCATATTAGGAATAAGACAGAGCTTCCTTATTGATGTTTGCAAAGAATGTGGAAGAATACAACTAGATTCAACCACTGCTCCAAGAAAAACCTTCCTTCGGATTTGTCTAGTCCAAGCCTCAACAATCCTCTTTCAAATCTATACACATAGATGCTAGATAAAGGAGATGGACATCTCTATGAAGAAACAAGGGTTTCCTATCGCTGAGAGTGCAGGAGGCACATCAATAAATTAGACTTGATTAGGGACCAATTGGACATAATATCAATATCCTGCCTTTCTCTCGCCTTAGGCATTCCCATGAGGTTTATTTATGCCACCTAAAAACAGTTCTTTCAGTTGGGATACAATTAGGCCATGGGCTCTTGTAGGTGGGCTTTTGGTGTAACCTGTAAACCCCACCCATAAAATAGGAATTTTATATTTTTTTAATATTTTAAATTATATACGCGGGTTGGGTATAGCTAGACCCATGTGTGCACACAATTTTTGAATGGAAGAGTCATGTATGGAATTTAAAATAATGTTTTTTAGTAAAAGGACCAAGTCTAAAGGGAAAGAGCTGCCCAAGGCCATGACTCAGTGTTGGATGTGGAGCATGATTGTTCAAAGGTCTTTGCTTTAGTCGGATGTATATCCCAAGAAGTTTGTACATCCCTCCATGTGGGGGGTGCTGGGGGGCCAATCCCCTCCCTTTGGAGGATGTGGGGGCCAGCGGTACCCCGTCGGGGGTTCGGTGGCAGCGCCCTCAAAGCCAAAAACATATGTAAAATTGCCTTGTAAAAGTATAGTAATTTCTAGTCAATCTGGGCCATTCATTAGGCGGATGATCTGACGGTAGAACTTATGTTTAGTTTATAGTTTTTTGCCCTAGAAGGCAACCCCTCTCTTCGTATGAGGGCATTGTATTGAGTCTGTATAATAGATGTGTATTCTCCGAGTGAGAAACAGAGAGGTGAGACTATGAGAGAAAATAGAGGATATCACAATGGATCTGCTGTAAGTTGTGTCTCTTCATTTTGCTGGATAATAGAAAGGAAGGACTGGCTGTTCGGGGTGGACGTAGCCCAAAATGGGTGAACCACGTATATCTGTGTCTCTCTTGTTTTATGCATTTTCTGTGTTTATATTTCTACAATATTTTATGTGTTCCATTGCTTCGTAATATATAATTTTCTATCAACTAGTATCAGAGCTGAAGGTCAATTTGGCTGATAAACTCGCAGGAAAGAAGGGTTCCTCGTTCGAGTGGGAGCAATGG
Organism: Pinus tabuliformis; assembly: GCA_031772625.1. NCBI lineage: Eukaryota > Viridiplantae > Streptophyta > Pinopsida > Pinales > Pinaceae > Pinus > Pinus tabuliformis. The sequence continues at coordinate 284,862,698 of CM062815.1, forward strand.
CAGAAGATGGTAAGTTTAGGTTCGAGAAATTTAACAGCCAAAAATTCTCGCTGTGGAAGATGTAGATGGAAGATTATCTGTATCAAAAAGATCTATACCTACCATTGGGCGAAAAAACAAAGATGTCGATGGGTATGATAGATGAAGAATGGAACCTTCTCGATAGAAAGGCACTCGGAACAGTACGGTTGTGCCTCGCAGCATTGGTCACCTTCAACATTTCGAAGGAAACAACGACAGAGGGTTTGATTAAGGCGTTGGAGAAACTATATGAAAAAACCTCAGCCTCAAACAAGGTATTTCTTATGAAACAGTTATTTAGTATGAAGATGTCAGAAGGTGGATCTGTTGTAGACCATTTAAATGATTTTAATACCGTTACAAGTCAGTTATGTTCTATAGGGGTAAACTTTGATGATGAAGTTAGAGCTTTTTTATTCTTGTGGTTATTACCAGAAAGTTGGAATGGTTTAGTAATAGCCATTAGTAACTTTGTTTCTGGATCTAGTACTTTAAAGTTTGATGATGTTGTCGGTGCTATCCTTAGTGAGGAAATGCAACGGAAAAGCTCTCATGAGACATCAGGTAATGATTTGAGTGCAGAGTCTAGGGGAAGAAAAATGGAAAGAGGAAAGAGCTCAGGATATTGCAGTAAGTCAAGGAAAGGCAGATCCAAGTCCAGATCAGGGATATTGTGTTGGAAACGTGGAAAGAAAGGACACCTAAAGAAAGACTGTAGATCTCAGAAGGGAAAAGAATGAGATGCACAACAAGAAAACAATCATGAATAAAAAGTGATAGGTGAGGTGTTACAAGATGCTTTGATTATTTCTTTCGAAAATATTACTGATTCCTGGGTGGTAGATTCAGGGGCCTCATTCCATGCCACACCTGATAAGAAATACTTCCATGACTATGTTCAAGGAGATTTTGGACAAGTTCGTTTGGGTGATGATAAGCCCTGTAAAATTGTTGGAATGGGTAAGCTTCTTGTAAAATAGTAGAATGGAAACCAATGGCTACTAAAGGAGGTAAGGCATGTTCCAAATCTAAAGAAAAATCTGATTTCAACAGGGCAGTTAGGCAGTGAAGGTTGTGTGACAACTTTCACAGATAAAGCTTGGAAGGTCACCAAAGGAGCCTTGGTAATAGCAAAAGGTGAAAATCTTGGTACATTGTATTTATGCAATGGTATTTATAACTTTGTTAATTCTTTAACTTCCAAAGGAGCAGATGAAGCATTATGGCATCATAGGCTCGGACACATGAGCGAAAAGGGGATGAAGATTCTTCACTCAAGGAATTTGTTGCCAGGTTTGAAGAATGTTGATTTGGACTTCTGTGGGAATTGCATTTATTGAAAATAGAAGAGAGTTAGATTTCTCAGAGTTGGGAAAGAAAAGAAGAGCGGAAAATTAGAGCTTGTGCATACAGATGTATGGGGACCTGCTTAGGTATCATCTCTCAGTGGCTCTTGTTATTATGTTACTTTTATTGATGATGCAACTAGGAAAACTTGGATTTATTGTATTAAGAATAAATCTGATGTATTTGATACTTTCAAGAAATGGAAAGCTTTGGTTGAGATTGAGACAGGAAAGAAATTGAAGTGTCTTACATCAGACAATGGAGGTGAATATTGCAACAAAGAATTTGATAGGTACTATTCAGAGTATGGAATTCGCAGAGAGAAGACAATTACAAGAACACCACAAGAAAATGGTGTGTCAGAAAGGATGAACGGAAAAATCATGGAGCATGCAAGGTGCATGAGATTGCATACAAGATTGCCTTTATAGTTTTGGGCAGATGATGTAGATATTGTTGTTTATCTAATAAATAGAGGGCCTTAAAGTTCCTTGGATGGTGGTGTTCCAGAGGAAGCATGGACAGGTAAAAAGGTAAACTACTCCTTTTTAAAGCCTTTTGGTTGTAAGGCCTTTGTCCATATTGATAAAGAAAATAGAACAAAGCTTGAAGCAAAGTCAAAGAAATGTACCTTTATTGGATATGGTGTTAATGATTTTGGTTATCACTTAGATGATTACAAAAGTCACAAAATCATTAGGAGCAGAGATGTAATTCTCAATGAAAAGGTCTTGTATAAGAATTAGTTGCAGGAAAACAAATAGGAAAAAGAAAACAAGGAATATGCAGTTCTTGATGAAATCACTAAAAAAGTAAAGGTGCCCAAAAATAATAATAATCAACAACCACAATAACAGCAACCACCAAAATAGCAACATGAACCCCAAACACCTAAAAGTGGTGTTAGAAGATCTACCAGGATAAGTAGACCCCCTGAATGATACTCTCCTTCATTATATTATTTATTGTTGACTAATTCTGGTGAACCCAAATGTTATGAAGAAGCAATGCAGGTTGAAAGCAGGAATAAGTGGGAGGTAGCCATGGGAGAAGAGATGGACTCCTTAATTCATAACCAGACTTGGGACTTAGTCAGGTTGCCTGTAAGAAAAACTACATTCAAGAATAAATGGGTTTACAGGCTAAAGGAAGAAGATGGAGGAAAACAGAGGTACAAAGCTAGACTTGTGGTGAAGGGGTTTGCACAGAAGAAAGGTATTGATTTTGATGAAATATTTTCTCATGTTGTTAAAATGACTTCAATTAGATCTATTTTAAGTCTAGTAGTAGTTGAAGATTTGCATCTTGAGCAGTTGGATGTAAAGATAACCTTTCTCCATGGGGATTTGGAGGAAGAGATATATATGCAACAGCCACAAGGATATGAAGTAAAAGGGAAGGAGAAACTAGTGTGTAGGTTGAAGAAGAGCTTGTATGGCTTAAAATAGGCTCCAAGGTAGTGGTATCTAAAATTTGACAAGTTTATGTCTGAACAAGGTTATCCTAGATGTCACTCTAATCATTGTGTTTATCTGAAAAAGCAAAATGATGGCAGCTATATTATATTGTTATTGTATGTAGATGACATGCTTGTTGCAGGGTCTAACATGCAGGAAATAAATGTGCTCAAAAGAAAATTGGCAAATTCATTTGCAATGAAGGATTTGGGAACTACAAAACAAATCCTTGGTATGAGAATCACTAGAGACAGGAAAATTCGTAAATTAACATTGTCTCAGAATGAGTACATACAAAAGGTGTTGAAAAGATTTAATATGCACAATGCGAAACCAGTTAGTACACATTTTGCTAGCCATTTCAAACTTAGTAAGGAAATGTGCCCAAAGACCCAATAAAACATGGATTATATGTCTAAAGTTCCATATGCATAAGCAGTTGGAAGCTTAATGTATGCAATGGTCTGCACAAGGCCTGATATTGCACATGCAGTGGGAGTTGTAAGCAAGTACATCAACAATCCAGGAAAGGAACATTGGATGGCAGTGGAATGGATTCTCAGATATTTGAAAGGTACCGCAAATCAAGCATTATGCTTTGGTGGTTCAAACATTTCTCTACAGGGATATGTTGATGCAGATATGGCAGGTGATAGAGATAATAGGAGGAGCACTACATGATATGTATTTACTGTTGGTGGAATAGCTGTTAGTTGGGTTTCAAAAATCCAAAGTGTTGTTGCACTTTCAACAATAGAAGCAGAGTATGTTGCTGCTACAGAGGCTAGTAAAGAAATGATTTGGTTACAAAGGTTTATGGGTGAACTGGGTAAGGAGCATGATATGGGCATGTTATACAGTGATAGCCAAAGTGCCATTCATCTTGCAAAGAAATCAACATTTCATTCCAGGGTTAAACAAATACAGCTCAAGTACCATTTCATACGATTAATGTTGGAAGATGGAGAGTTGAAGATGGAAAAGGTACACATTAGCGAGAATCCTGCAGATATGCTAACAAAAGTTGTAACCAGGGAGAAACTGAGAATATGCTCAGTTTCAATTGGTCTTCAAGGATGACAACGAAGATGAGAAATAGCCAGGTCCAAAGAGGAGTCATTGTCCAGCAAATAAAGCAACGATGGAGTTGCTACAATCATTCTCCAGGTGGGAGATTTTTGGATGTGGAGCATGACTGTTCATATGTCTTTGTTTCAGCTGGATGTATACCTCAGGAGGATTGTACACCCCTCCACGCGGGGGGGGGGGACTTGTCCCCCCCACGTGGGTTTGGGGAGGCCGATCCCCCCTAGGCTAGGGGGTCCGGGGGCCAACGGGGGTTCGGGGGCAGTGCCCCCGAAGCTAAAATTAGATGTAAAATTGCCTTGTAAAAGTATAGCAATTTCTAGTCAATCTAGGCCGTTCATTAGGTGAATGATCTAACGGTAGAACTTATGTTTAGTTTAGGGTTTTTTGCCCAATAAGGCAACCCCTCTCTTTGTATGAGGGCATTGTATTGAGTCTGTATAATGTATGTGTATTCTCCAAGTGAGAAACAAAGAGGCGAGATTGTGAAAAAAAAAGGAGGATATTACAGCGGATCTGCTGTAAGTTGTGTCTCTTCATTTTGTTGGATAAGAGAAAGGAAGGACTAGCTGTTTGGGGTGGACGTAGCCCAAATTGGGTGAACCACATATATCTATGTCTCTCTTGTTTTATGTGTTTTCTGTGTTTATATTTCTGCAATATTTTATGTGTTCCATTGCTCCGTAATAAATAATTTTCTATCACTCAGAGCATCAAGTATACAAGGGTGATAAATGATGCTATAACAACTACCTATGTGACCATCCTTACTTCTGTAATATTCACAGAACGTTGTAAGTCACCTGTAGTTGGGATGAATGCAATGGACATGAGATAGGGCATTAACATGGAAATTGAAGCAGTTGTGGCGCATTTGAAAAGTAGTGCAATGATGATAAGCACATTCGAGGAAATTTCACAGGTAGGCACCATCTCAACAAATAGTGAACTAATTTTCAAAGAAATGGAAAAAGTTGGGAATGAGCGATTCATAACTTTTGCAGATGGGAAGACATTATATAATGAATTGGAGGTTGTTGAAGGAATGAAGCTAGAAAGGGGTTATATATCCCCGTACTTTATCACAAATGAGAAGGCCGAAAAATGCGAATTACAAAACTTTGATTTTGATACATGAAAATAAAATTTAAAATTTGAATGCAGTTGTCCGAGAAATGGACATGACCTTACAAAATAAAAGAGTACTTATGATTGTTTATGAGGATGTAGAGAGTGATGGACTAGCAACCCTAATTCTACATAAAATTCAGGTTGGAGTTAAGGTCTGTGCATTCAAAGCTATAGGCTTTGAAGAAAATGGAAAATCCAACTTGGAGGATCTTGTTGTACATACTGGTGGTCAATTGATTACAAAAGAACTTGGCATGAAGCTTGAAAAGGTTGAACCTGATATGTTTTGTTCAACAAAGAAGGTAACTATATCAAAGATGAAACAATTATTCTTGATGGAGGTGCTGATAAGAAGGCTATAGAAGAAATATGTGAGTAGATTCAATTTTCCATTTAAGTGAACATGACAGAGTATGATAAGGATAAGTATCAGGATAGGTTGGCACCGCTTTCAAGAGGAGTTGTAGTTCTAAAGATTGGTGGTGCTAGTGAGGTGGAAGTAAGCGAGAACAAAGACAGAGTTACATATGCCTTGAATGCCTCTAAGACAACAATAGAGGAGAGTATTTTGCCTCGAGGTGGTGTTTCTCTTTTTTATGTGACAAAGGAGCTAGAAACACATCACACTGCTAACTTTGATCAAAATATTGGAGTGCAAATTATTCAGAATGTGTTCAAGATTCCTGCATATACTATTGCTATAAATGTTGATGTGGAAGGTGTAGTGGTTATTGGGAAATTAATGGAGCAATATCATCTTGATCTTGGCTACGATGCTCCCAAAGGTGAATACGTTGACATTATGGAGGTAGGGATTATTGATCCGATGAAAGTGATCAGAACTTCTTTGGTTGGTGTTGCAAGTTTTTCTTTGCTGTTAAAAACGATAATGTGCATTGTTGTTGATATTCTGAAGGATGTGAAGGATGAGCTAGCTATGGGTGGTGGTATGGGTAGCATGTACTAATAAAGAGAATATCTAAACCAATGTGCCTTCTAAGTGGTGTCCTCTTCGGAAAGTAGGGTTAAAGTTCAGGTTGTCTAGTGTCCTAGATTTGAAGGATAAACTTCGGGTCAATTAGTTTTATAGAAGTTAGTTTGACCCTTGTTATTGTCTAGAAAATTACATTTCCTCTTGTTGGGAGCAATGTTTTGTGTATTCAAGCTAACTTAAATAAAAATTTGTCAATTGAAGTACCCTGCAGTTTTTACAACCTATCTTTTCTACAAGGAAAAAGTGTAATCAAAGAGAGACTGAAGAAATTTTTTCCTTATTCACCTACTAGAGATGATAATTTATTCAAAGAGCTAATTTTTAAGGAAAAAAAAGCCAAAAAAAAATACCCGTTTTAGGCAAAAACCATGGAAGATCAAGCCTCACAGAAGCAATAGTTGTAACTCCATAGCTCGTAAACCTGTCTTGGTGGTCTGGAAGGGTTGTTTCCAAAATTTCCTCACGTATTAATGCTCGACAATAATCCCTAACGATAATGGAGTTAATAATCTATATATAAATGTGTGCACTATTCAATGCTCCTCAAAGAATGGATTATCTGTCTCATGAAAAATTTCTCAGAATGATTCAACACCAAATTGTTTGAGAAGCACTTGAAATTTGATTTATGTAATAGTTACATAATTTTAATGTGTTCATTAGGATCTATTGATTTAATATTTATTAGTTGTTTTATTTTATATGTTAATTAAAATTTATCGATTCAATATATATTAAATATATTTATTTAAAGTCAATTATGTTGATAATATAAATATATTTTTAGTAAATTATATAAACTAAAAGATTAAGATGTATTTCCAAAATTGTTAGATTGGTGGAGGGAATGAATGCAGTGGCCAAGATTTAAATGCTTTTATGGGACACTGTTGGAGCGAATCATTTTAGCTAATATCTATCATTGGAATCAGCATAAGTTGGAAGGTGAATCAAGTTGTTTGTGAATAGAAATGCACCAATCTAGACTTGTTTTAAGCCCTTAAACATCCACCGAAAACAAGGTAATATTGAGAGGATTACCAGTAGAGTTGAATTTAGAAAGACCATTGTCAAGGCTTGAGGAGGAAGTTGGAACAACCATTATAAGTAGAATATAATGAGATTACCATGGCCTCATCATAAAGAGATATGGATCTATTAAATGAGAGCTACCATCTTGGCACATGTTTCTATTTTGAAGAGTTCTTTAGATTGGTTGAAGTAATGTCCCACCTCAAGACTATATGGAAAGCACAATTGGTACACTCCACCTTTAGGTCAATAGATCTATTTGAAGAATACTCCCTTATTCTCAACCTCCTAATTATTTGAAGGTGACCTTAGAGAGCAGATGAGCTTGTTGATATAGGTTATATGATGAGGGTTTGAAATTATGAACAATAAATAGTTTGAAACACAATTACAAAATATCTCCATTACGTAATGAGAAATTTGGATATCAAATTAGAAAAATATATGTCCAAACATATTGCAAGTAGTTTGTACATGTACTTTTGCTGCCATTACTAATCATTATAGAATTACAATGCCAAAGAGAGGGTCTTTGTTATGAAACCAGCTCACAAAATGATAGAAAAGATAGATCAACGCCTTAGAATTCAGCCTCTTCGAGGGGGCAACCTCTTTTACATTACACAAATGAACAATTATTGGAAGATACAAATGACTAAACCTACCTTCTATATATAGGATTCTAAGGGGTCACAATATAATCAAGCCAACATAATAGTAATAACATAAGGGCACAACAATAACAATAGTGGATTTCTATGGGGCACACTAATAATAATATGGGGACAATAGGGGCGCAATAATAACAATAAGGGCTACAATGACAATAGTAATGGGGGAATCACTAGTATTATAGGGACCTAACATACCCCTCTCCTTCTGAAAAGAATTGTCCTCAACGCTTGAGTAGTTTTGGATGCTTCTATATAAAATTATCATCCTCCTATGTGGAATCTTAAGTGGATAAGTTCTTCCACTTGATGAGATACTTTGAAATTGATCGATTTCATAGATGTCGAATTCTTTTTTCTATGACTACTTCCAGTTCCAATATGATTTTTCCTTCCTCGTCAAGTTCTGGCAATATTGTTTTAACTGGGAGCTTGTCATGTATAACCTTCTTTAAACATGAAACATGGACTGGGTGCACTCGAGAAGTTGCAGGAAGCTCCAATTTGTATGCCATAGTACCAATCTTTTGCAATACCTTGTACAGACCATAATACTTTGGTGATAATTTATTATCCTTCTTAGCTTGCTTGAGGGACATTTGTTTATATGGTTGTAGCCGTAGGAATACCCAGTCACCTATATCAAAACTTGTTTTACTGCGATGTTGATCTGCCTATTGTTTCATTCTATTCTACACCAACATGAGGTTATCCTTTAAGAGTTGGAGAACTTGTTGTTGATGCTCGATGTGATGTTCCACTGCTTGAACCTTAGAATTTTCTCTTGAATATGATGTGATGGATGGTGGATGATATCGATAAAGTGCCATAAATGGGGTCATTTTTTCTATAATATGGAAGGAAGTGTTATACCACCATTTAGCTAGAGGCAACCATTTGACCCATTGTGTTTGTTTATCATATACAAAGCAACAAAGATATCCTTCCAAAAATTTGTTTACTATCTTTGTTTTCCCATCAAATTGAGGATGATAAGATGAGCTATGAGCTAACTGAGTACTGAGACAAGAAAATAATTTTGTCCAAAATTTCTAGTGAAAATGTGATCTCTATCGCTTACAATAATATTTGGGTTTCCATGTAGCTTTTGAATTGTTTCCATAAATGCAGTAGAAACTGTACTAGCTTTAAATGGATGGGATAATGCACAAAAGTGTGCATACCTGGTAAGTCTATCAACTACCACCATGACAACACTCTTTCCTTCAGACTTGGGTAAACCTGTGATAAAATCCATTGAAACCTCCTCACAACGTTCACTTGGAATGGATAAAGGTTGTAATAGACCTGGGGTCTTAATTGTTTCAACTTTATTTTGTTGGCAAACCAAACATTCTACCACAAACTTTTGAATATTTGATTTAAGGTTATCCCAAAAAAATTCCTTCTTAATCCTGTGGTAAGTTTTTAAAAATCCTGAGTGTTGTCCTAAGGGAGAAGTGTGCAATTCCACAAGAATCTTTTGTTTGAGTTGGAAATTCTTACATAGGTATAAGAGATCTTTGTACCATAACGAATCGTTTTTCCCGCTAAATGTATCAGATGTACTAGGATCTTGTTGTAAATTTTGAATGAGTGCCCACACTTCTTCGTCATTCTTCCATTCATGCCTTGCTTCATTTATCTAATCTGGTTGGATAATAGAAATGGCACACAACAATGCTTCCACATCCTCATCCTTTCATGAGAGTGCATCTGCCACAAAATTTTGCTTCCATTTTCTGTAGATGATTTCAAAGTCATAACCCAACATCTTTGTGACCCATTTTTGTTGCTCTTCAGAGGATAATCTTTGTTCTAAAAATTATTTAAGACTATCATGATCCATTTTTACCTTCAAATCTCTTCCTGTTAGGTAGGGTCACCATTTCTTAAGTGAATGTAGTATTGCTAACATTTCCTTCTCATAAATAACTTTGTGTAAATACTTTCCTTTGATTGGACGACTTTTGAAAGCAATGGGTCTTTCATCTTGCATTAAAACGATTGGAAATACTGAGAGGGTGGGGGGGGGGGAGGGGCTTGAATCATTATTTCTTTTCAATTGTTATTATTTTTTTGTTAAATCATATATATTTAGAACATAGAAATAAATAACAGGAACGAATGCTTTTATTAATATAATCTTTTAAATAAATCAAGTACAATGTATATATAGCTTCAACTAGTTACCAAGCACCAACTTGGGCTTTTTGTGAGGCACCAACCTTTAGATCACCAACCCTGTCTTGGCAAGGCACCAACCTTGGATTTAGGAGCACCAACTCCTAGGACACCAGTCCTTCGAGTTCTGAGGCAACAACCCCAACGGCTCCAACCCTCTGCTGTAAATTGTCTGGATCTGTTTGGTAGTAATTCTCTGCTCCCCACCCTGCTGGACTTATGACTTACTTCTGTCCTCCTACTTCTTCCATGTCTACCAGACCTTCAGCTTCCTCTGTTTCTTATAGTTTCACCAACTTGTAAACTTTCCTTGTTCTTTTTCATATATGCCTGATACCCCTGACCTTTGCCTTCCTTTTCGCTCACTTGTTTTTCGCTTGCTTGATCTTTTGGCTTCCTCTGCACTTGCTCTTTGGCTTCCTCTATCTCTTCGAATTCACCAATACTCAAAGGATGCATTCATTTGAAAGAGAGGTCAAATTACAAAAGTGTTGCATATTAAAAACCATATTGGAGATCTCACATACCACGTCATTCCTTTAATCGCAATCATAGCTTCCACAGGTATTTTACAAGTCGTGCCCATAACATACTCTGTCCTTCGATATCAACATCATCGATCTTCATATATCAACATAGTTGAAACAAAACATATAATGGGTGGTCCCACCAGCCACATCATCACCTTAATCACAATCACATCTTTTCGGAGGTTCTCACAAAAGATAGTGATTCTGCTACTGCCGATGGAGCGGATGCGATGCAATCTTAAGCAATAGTTAATAAACTTGTCAGGTCCATAACCTTATCGCAATTAGTGGTTTTCCATTGTTACATCTCTTCAAGACTTGAAATATGTGATGGATGCGATATTTCTTTAGGATATATTATAATGGTGCAGCGGGTCCACATACTTATATCACAATTGGGGTTTTAATGTGCCAATAGCTTTAAAAAACTAGTGATGTGGCAGTTGCAATGTTGTATTACAGCGTATTGTAATGGTCCCATGGGTCGGTATATATATATATATATATATATATATATATATATATATATATATATATATCGCAATCGTAGATTTCAAGTGGCATTCCTTTTTAATACATGACTTCCAATGCAGATGTGATATAACATTAAATCATGTTGTAATGGTGTAACGGGTCCACAATAATATAACGGGTCCATGTGGATGTGATATTACAATAGGGCAGTTTATAATGGAGCGATTGGGTCCACACCTTATTTCGCAGTCAGGGGATTCAATGTGACAAGCCTTTCATAACTTGTGATGTGGTATTCCAATAAGCTTCTTTTGATAACTCAACCAGGTCCACAAATTTATCACAAACAATGGTTTGCGGGACTTCACGAGTGCGGGACTTGAGTCATACTTTCCTACCCCCGTTCTTCTGGCAGTTGTTGTTCCTATTGGCACTTTCCTAGCTGTGTGTTCCTCTTTGCTCCTTCTGATGAATTCTTCCTCTTTGTGGGACTTCACGAGTTCTGGACTTGAGTCATACTTTCCTACCTCTGCTCTTCCGATAGCGGTTGTTCCTGTTGGCTCTTTCTGATATTTCATATGATATCTCTGATATGGCTCTTACTCTTGAGCATATGTGATATTTTAATAAGAACAGTTTGTAATAGACTCTTACTCATGGATTGGCTTTCCTGTGGCTTTCCTGTGGCTTTGCTCCTTGGCTTCTTGCTCTAGTTTCTTCACGGATCTGCTCTGCTTCTCCTTGGCTTCATATATTTATTTAGTATCTATAATATTTCCATATTGACATCAATGACAATCTAGATTAACAATCTCCCCCTTTGTTATTGATGGCAATATTCTTCTTCACTCCCTCTTTGACATCAATGGCAAAGGAATTCACAAAGACTCCCCCTGTTGAATTGCTCCCCCTATCATGCAACATCTTTATGAATCAACTTAAAGTGATGCTAAAGACATAACCCCCATATTTTGATGAAGATGTTCAAATGCTTCTCGAGGAAGAGGTTTTGTGAAAATATCAGCTATCTGCTCCTTAGTATTGATATATTCCAAGATGATGTTTTGTTCAGCTACTTGTTCACGAAGGAAATGATACTTGATTGGTATATGTTTGGTCATTGAGTGCATCACTGGAATTTTGCTGAGGCTAATAGCACTTGTGTTATCACAATAGATGGTGATTGGTTGATTTCTACCTACGTTGACATCTTTCAGAGCTTCCTTCATCCATAATATTTGAGTACAAAAATCTGCGGCATCTACATACTCGGCTTCAACTGTAGATAGTGATATGGATGTATGTTTTTTGCTGATCCACGATACTAGACAGTCTCCCAGGAAGAATGCATTTCCACTTGTACTTTTTTTATCATCGACACTTCCGACCCAATCAGCATTGGTGTATGGGGTCATAGTAAGAGTTGAGCTCTTAGGGTATCAACGACCAAAATCAAGAGTTCCTTTCAAGTATCTGAGAATTATTTTTATAGCCATCAAATGGGATTGTTTAGGTGCTGATCGAAACCTTCCCACCATTCCTACTGCTTGCATAATGTCGGGTCTCGTAGCTGTTAAATATAGAAAGGCTCCAATTGTTGACCTGTAATGAGTTGCATCTACTAGAGGGGTAATAAAAATGAAATTAACTCAAACAGACTACAGAAAAACACATATAAAAATCAGAGACAAAATATTGGCGGAAAAAGGTTGAAGCCTCATGCTTCTCTCTCACTTTCATTCATTCATTTTTCTCAATAATTGAATATAGTGTTACAAATAAATAGATGAGAGACAGTGTTCTCAAGATAGTGCGTGCTATCTTAGACACCTTTGGTTGAGATAATTTCTCCTTTGGTTCAGATAATTTCTCACCAAACACACACCAATATAGGAGTTAGCTAAACTAATTCCTATCTTAGAGGAACAACCCAAGAGTTAGGCACAAATTCCTAACTTGGAATATTTAATTAATTAATTTATTTTGGATTTATTATTGTTTTATGAGAGAGTCTAACATTCCCCCCCTCAATGATAAATCCAAAAATAAGAATGAGAACCATCTTCCAAGTTCTCATGTTGATCCTCAAAAACATTGCCTAAAAAAACCGCCAAAACTGGATGCTGGAAAAAACTCAAATCGGAAGAGAACATGAATCAGCTGCATGTTTGATTCATCTCTGAAGGACACTTGACAACTCCATCATGTGCCAAGCCGCAAAAGGATCCAACTGTCCTTTGCTTGAAAACAACATCCGGTGTCCACTGACACAATTTGATGAATGCCCACTGGCGTATTTGCTGATGATGATCGCCCACTGGCTGAAGATGTCGAAAAACAACTCAATGTTGCTTTTGCTATGATGAAAGCTGCTCACTGCTGCTTTGGCTGTCGATCGCCCACTGGCGAATTTGCTGATGCTCACTACTGATGACAAATGCCCACTGGCTACTTCGCTGATGTTGTCGAGACTTTCAGTCTGACAACCACTTGTCAATTTCATTGACATTTTCCCCCCTTTTTCAGCTGAAAGGAGAGACAATATTCTCCAAAATATATTTAAACTCCCCCCCTTCAGGTGTAGGAGAGTTTCACTGTTGTACTCCCTCATTCAACTGCATGAGAGTACCGTCATCTGTTCACTGCTGGCTGCACTATGTGTGATTGTAGTCGGTTGTAGAACTGAGACAATCGTTTGACTGTGGATGACCATTCCCAAGGATCAATCCATTCATAATGTATCTTCAATCTGGCTGATTTTTGTTGGTTGTGACATTTTTCTGAGGAATGATTGGGCTTGCCATAATGGCAACAAGGATGGAGATCAAAACACTGATCTTCCATATGACCGGTTCTTTGACAATGAGAACATTTTGGTTGGACTTCAATTTCAAGTTGCATGCAATTCTGTTTGTCTGCAACTTTCTCAGAACCTGCTAAGGTGAGTGGTTCAAGAAATCCTGCACTCACAAACTTAATTGGCTTGGAATAATCTAGGATATGTAAGTTGGTGTCATCAGTGACATATCCTAAGCCTTGTCGGTTCTTGTTATTTTGAATTTCTTCCCAGGGCTTGATGATGGGTTTGGAAGAAATTTGAATTTGATCATGATCAACTTCGACACTTGAAGTTGTTGGGATGAATGACTTATCATCTGGATGGTTCAAAGACTTGAAAGTATCACTCTTTTCTTGCAATTCATTCCTTTGAAGTTGGGACTCAAGTTGAAGAAACTCAATGGTTTCATGTGTTTGTTGTAGATGCCGTGAAATATCAGCAAGAGTTTCTTTGCTGATGTGCACCATGTCTTCATCACTGGAGATGATCAAACTATGAAGAATGTTTAACAACTGAATATACTGCGCCATCTGAACTTGCTCACTTGAAATCAGGCTCTCTTGTCGTAGATGTCGTGCTTTGAACTGTTTCACTTGATTTTTGTTACTTGAATGACAGGCTCGCTTGCTTAATTCACTTGTCTTAATTTGACTAAGTTGAAGAGAATTGACGTGCTTGACTTCTGATCAAATCAAAACATGGGTGTCGGTTTCAACCGAGAATGCACCCTTACAATTCAATGTAATTGGAATTTGATTTACAAGTTCTTAAATTTGGTTGCAAGAATGTTGATGTAGACTTTGCTTTGAAACATTGAAGTTTACAAATTCATTAACTTGATTGTAGTGATGTAGACTTTGCTTTGAAATGCTGAAGTCTGTAGATTCATGAACTTGATTGTATTGAGTGGATTTGTTTGTTGAGGTAGAATGCCGATGTTGAAAACTTTGATGAGTTTTTGTATGTGTGGAGCTTAATTATCCTTCCTTGCAGCTATTTTGTTACAAGTGTTGTGCTTGCTTGCATTGAACTTTATGTGTGATAAATGAGATCATTTATGTGTCAAAACTAGACACAAATCATAAGCAGAAAACATGAAGCATGCACCATCATCAACACACTCTTCGTGTACCTAAGATCCCCTTATTCAATTTCGGGCGGATCTAGGACACATCAACACCAAAAAATGATATCTTTATTAATCACTGAGTACATCTGAAGCAATGATAATGCCAAGCTGACAACCCTTTGAAACAACTCGCCTTCAAAATCTGAATGGATAGTGACACGATCCCTCTCAAAGTAAAACAATACTTTGAATTACAACAACTTTCCCTTATCACTCCAAATACAAAATAAGATGCTTATATCTCCACAAAATATTCTTCAAATTTACAAAATGTAATGCACCTTATCGCTCCAAATACAAATAAATGATTTTATCCACTCCTTATCTCTCCTAAAAATCACACTTTATCACCTTATTACTCCCAAAAATAAAAAATAATTTATCACTTGTTGAAATATCACTTAACCATATTCCACGCTGGCTCAATGCACAAACAAACGCTCAGGACACTACAGTAGCCATACCAAGAGCAGAACTTGGCCAAGAAACTTACCCATAAATATGTCAAGCTCAACCTTCAGTTATAAAGAGAAGAATCAGGCATATAAATGATAAACTTGCCTCAACACGTTACAAAACACAGAAACGACAGTGGGCACTGGATCTTCAACTAAAGAAACCTGAGGTCCCAATTTCTGCCGCAACCTCTGATCTTCAGAACACTCGATCTCATGAGCCTTAGTGCCCACAGATGGCACTAATGATAATGAAAACAAAAATAATGATAGCAAGCTTCGCTGCTTTCAGGGATCATGACAACGTTGTTGGCCCATTCAAAACAATCTGTCAACAAAACCTTCCTCTCGGATCCCACCAGCCACACTACATTCAATAATTTAAGTTCCTCAAATGGTTGCAAATCCAAATGGTTGACATCGACATTACTGGTGTTTCCACCAAGTGCTGAAAATATCTATTTTTGTTGACTCGAGCTGGTTTTAACAGTGGCTATCATGGTAAAATTTTAATGGTTGTACTTGTTGGATTTTCCAAACGTTCTTCCAATGCGCAGGTGCAATGACACATGCACCTTCTATGCACTTCGCAATGTATAGCTCTGGATGACACATCATGCAGCAAAGCTTTCTCATCCTTTGACTTTAAATTGATCTGCAACACGTGGTTCTCCACACTAGCCGCTTTGATCTAGTGGCAGAACACCTGCTACGTAGGCCCTGTCCAAAGTCTATATCAGATCTATATTAGATCTCACACCCTCTCTCAAACATTGATCTATGACACAACCAGAAATTTATTCTATGGATAGACAAACACACACTGCAAAAACTATTATGCCGGCATATCCCCGGCTATCACGAGTGAAGAGATCGCTTTAGAATGCACGGTCGAAAGCGGAGGGATAACCCTTCAGCAGGCAATGCAAAATTTAGAGAAAATTCTTGACTCTGTCAACAAGCTCAAATCTTCGCCTAAGCGATACATTCAAGTTCGCGAGGGTTTTCGTTGTCCGATCAGTTGGAACATTATGGACGACCCTTATATCACAGAAGATGGACACTCATACGAGTGTGAGGCAATCAAAGCATGGTTGGACCAACGCCATGACACTTCACCAGTGACTTTAGCCAAGCTCAAACATAAAAATGTCATTCCCAATCATTCACTTCGCTCTGGCAGCGACATTCATCCCAAAACAGAGATTTATAATCACAAACTGAGACAATACATACCCGATGAATCTTCTCTCATACCCGATATTTTGTGCAACAAATAACTACTTCCACGATGGCAGCTTAAATGCTCTGGCTTTGACAGCTGCCTTCTCAGGTCCGTAAAAGCTACAAAAATTTCAATGGCAAGCCTGAAACCCCGACAGAACAATGCCACAGGAACTGGTCAAATCGATGCATCTCCACGCAACAGAAATGTTAATGGGAGCGACTCTGTTGCAGAAACTCCGTCTTCAGTCTCTATTCCGCCATTGTCGTCTTCGTGCCCGCCTTTTCCCTCTCCAAGGTCACCTTTATGGTTCGTCCAAGGAGGCCAAGAAAGCCATTCTAAAAAAGAATCGGAAGATTTAAATATTTCTCTGTTAAATGAGGCCTTGAATGTAGACCTTTCCCAGTCCTTGAGAAAATATACAGAAAATAACGAAGGAGACAGTTATTGTCAAGGGATTTCATCGCATCAGATTCAAACCGATGGAGAATTTACAGCGTATTCTTTGAAAGAATCTGATGATGGAGGCTCCGATACCACATAATAAAAATGAAATTAACTCAAATAAATTACAGAAAAACACATATAAAAATCAGAGACAAAATATTGGCGGAAAAAGGCTGAAGCCTCGTGCTTCTCTCTCACTTTCATTCATTCATTTTTCTCAATAATTGAATATATTGTTACAAATAAATAGATGAGAGACAGTGTTCTCAAGATAGTGCGTGCTATCTTAGACACCTTTGGTTGAGATAATTTCTCCTTTGGTTGAGATAATTTCTCACCAAACACACACCAATATAGGAGTTAGCTAAACTAACTCCTATCTTAGAGGAACAACCCAAGAGTTAGGCACAAATTCCTAACTTGGAATATTTAATTAATTAATTTATTTTGGATTTATTATTGTTTTATGACAGAGTCTAACAAGGGGAGTCATCATCTTTGCTTAATTTGCAATCCATGGTCATAGGTGTGCTCGTGGGTGCACAGTCTTCCATTCCATATCTTTTAAGCATGTCTTTAAGATATTTGGCTTGAGATATGAACATGCCTGTCATGGTTTGAGATACCTCTAGTCCAAGGAAGTAAGATAAATCTCCTATCATCAACATCTCGAACTCTTTTGACATATTTTGATCAAACTCATGGCTCATTTCATCATTATTACTAGCAAAAATCATATCATCAACATAGACAAGTGTCACTAGTAAATTATCCTCATCTGTCTTTATGTAGAGATTACTTCCTTCCAACCCCTTCTTGAAGCCCTTTTGTTGTAGATAGTGATCCAATCTTGCGTACCAAGCACTAGGAGCTTGTTTCAAACCATATAATTCCTTTTTCAACTTACAAACGAAGTCTTTTCCTTCTACTAGATTAAACCCTTCTGGTTGCTCCATGTAGACTTCTTCCTTGACTTTCCCATTCAAAAATGCTGATTTAATGTCCATTTGATAGATTTTAAATCCTTTTGAGTAGGAGAATGCCAAGAAAATCCTGATGGCTTCCACACGAGCTACTGGTGTGAAGGTTTCTTCGAAGTCAATTCCTTCAATTTGTGAATAGCCTTCACAAAGCAGCCTTGCCTTATTTCTGATGATTTGTGCATCTTCATTCATTTCATTTTTGAACACCCACTTGGTTTGAATTATATTCTTCTCCTTTGGATGAGGTACCATCTCCCATGTCTCATTCTTCTCGATTTGAGACATTTCTTCTTCCATGGTTTTTACCCAATGAGGATCCTTACTTGCTTGAGTAAATGTTTCTAGTTCTATCATGGATAGTAGAGCAACATCATTTGCCTTTGGTACACTTGTCATCCTTCCTCAGGTTTGTATCCCTTCATCTATATTGTGTTAGGATATTTCGACACATAGGAAATAGTTAAGTATAACTTGGTCTAGTGTAGAGTTAGGTAAAGTGTGTTTCTTTACTATGTACTTTTGTAATTTACAATCTGATGGTCACAATATGTAGTGATCCGACGGTTCATTCTCTCCTCGGTATTATCAACACTTGATCCATGGCTTAACACCTGATTGGTCCATGATCTCTATTTAAAGAGCATGGAGGGTCATTTGTAGGGTAATCTTTCATGAGAGAAGCTTATGTAAATTTTCATTCTTTTATTAATAAATTTCCTGAAGTGGCCGCGTTGGCTCAGGCCGTGGATTGTTTCCCTCTTTGAGGGTTTTAACCATGTCAATAATACCGGTGTATTGATCTGTGATTAGTTTGTGAGTGGTGTCCTTTGGTGTTCTGTTTGAGGAACTTACCCTGTAAATTCCTACATGGTATCAGAGCTTTTTTTTAGAAACTGACTTTTCTAGGTGTCATTCTGACAATACTGTCTACACCAAGAATGTGGACAAGTCTCTTATCATTCTTGTTATTTATGTTGATGATCTTATCCTTACTGGTAGTGATCCCAACCTTATAAACAATGTAAAGTCCAGCCTTAAAAATAAGTTTGAAATGATAGAATTAGGACACTTGCATTATTTTCTTGGTCTTCAAGTCTTGCAATCCAAGGAAGGTATTTCCCTTTCCCAGTCCAAGTATGTCTGTGATCTTCTACACCATTTTCACATGGAAGACTATAAGCCAGCTCCTTCTCCCTTTCATTCTGGAGCCAAACTTTCAGTCACTTATACCTCCCCTGAAGTAGACGCTACCTTATACCATCAACTTGTAGGAAAACTTTTGTATCTGACCCATACTCATCCTGACCTTTCCGTTGTTGTTGGCCTTATTGATCGGTTTATGCAAAACCCACATGAAAGTCATTGGAAAGAAGCTAAAAGAATACTTCATTATGTTCGTGGTATAGTCCAGTTTGGGATTCCTTACAGTGCAGAAGCATCTCCTCTATTGGTTGGTTTCACTGATTCTGATTAGGCTGGTGACCCTAATGATCGGAAGTCTACTGCAAGTTATGTGTTCACTCTTGGTTCAGGACCTATTACATGGTCTTTCAAGAAACAAAGTGCCATTTCTCTTTCTTCAGCAGAAGCAAGGTAACGTGGTGCCGTAGAAGCTACTAAGGAAGCCCAGTGGCTTTGTTAGATCCTGTAAGAGTTTGGCTTTCAGTAGCAGCATCTGACTACACTTTGGTGTGATAATCAAAGTGCCATTCAACTATGCAAAGATCCAGTCTAACATCAACACAACAAACACATTGAACTGCACATGCACTTCATCAAAAAGCTCATTCACAACCATGTTCTTGAAGTGGAATATTTTTCAACAGATGATCAAGTTGCAGACATCTTTACAAAGGCTCTCACAGAGGTGAAGTTTACTAAACTTTGATTTATGGTTGTAGTTCAGGAAGTTGTCACTAAGGGGGGATAGGCTCTAATGCCTCCTTCCTTCTCCTATTGTGTCATATTTGTACATCCTTCAATCCTATCCCAAGTTGTTCTTAAGGGGGTATGTTAGGATATTTCGACACATAGGAAATAGCCAAGTATAACTTGGTCTAGGGTAGGGTTAAGTAAAGTGTGTTTCTTTACTATGTACTTTTGTAACTTACAATCCGACGGTCACGATATGTAGTGATTCGATGGTCTTAGTATTACCGACACTTGATTCGTGGCTTAACACCCGATTGGTCCATGATCTCTATTTAAAGAGCATGGAGGGTCATTTGTAGGGTAACCGTTCATGAGAGAAGCTTATGTAAATTTTCATTCTTTTATTAATAAATTTCCTGAAGTGGACGCGTTGGCTTAGGCCGTGGACCATTTCCCTCTTTGAGGGTTTTAACCACGTCAACAATACTGGTGTATTGATCTGTGATTTGTTTGTGAGTAGTGTCCTTTGGTGTTCTATCTGAGGAACTTACCCTATAAATTCCTACATACTGCAAATAATCTCCTCTTCTAGGTGATATTTTTGGAGAAACTTCATCTTTTAAGGGGTTTGAGATGGTTCTTTTTCCTTGGGTTTTTCTTGATATTTTTCATCTTTTTTAGGTTCTTCTTCAATGAGAGGGTCAACTTCATGTTCTTCAATTTATTTTTCTGGAAGGTCTTCATCAATCTTCACATCAATGCTTTCCACTATTTTCCGTAGTCGATTATTGTAGCACTTGTAGGATTTGTTCCTTGTAGAATATCCAAGGAAGATCCCTTCGTCAACCCAAGAATCAAATTTTCCTGGTGAGCCATCATTGATTTTTATGAAGCACTTGCTTCCAAAAATCTTGAAGTATTTTATTGAGGCAAGTCTTCCTTTCCATAATTCATAGAGAGTCTTATCATTATTTGGTCTTAATTGAGTTCGGTTCAAGGTATAGACAGTTGTCCCGACAACTTCTCTCCAGAATTTTGGCTACAAGTCAGCTGCTACTAACATTGTTCTTGCCATTTCTTGTACTGTTTGGTTTCTTCTTTCAACTACCCCATTTTTCTTGGGTGTTCTGGAAGCCGCGATTTCTCTTTCGATTCCTTGTTCTTTACATAATTCATCAAATTCTTTTGATGTGAATTCTCCCCCTCTTTCTATTCTAAGACACTTAATCTTAAAGTCCTTTTCGTTTTCTACAAGAGCTTTAGCATTCTTAAAACACTCAAATGCTTTAGATTTATATTTTATGAAATATACCCACATCATTCTAGTATAGTCATCAACAAATAAAGCAAAGTACCTTTCTCCTTGGAGTGTCAGAGTTCTAGTTGGTCCACATAAATCAGCATGGATGATCTCCAAAGGCTTTGATGTAGAAAACTCTTTGGTCTTGTGGCTGGTTCTAGTTTGCTTTCCATGTTGACATGGACCACATACTCCTTGATTTGGCTTGAATAACTTTGGGATGTCTTGCACTACATTAATCTTTCTGATATTGATCAATTTATTGAAGCTTGCATGTCCAAGTCGCTTGTGCCACAACAAACTTTCAACTGTTTGACTTAAGTAACAATTATCTTCCTAAATTTTGTTTAGAATGTAGATGTTGTCTGGTGTTCTAATACCTTTCGCCATAATTTCCCTTGAGGAAGAGTTCCTTATTTCAGAGTCTTTAGTGCTAAAGACAACTTTATGTCCTTGATCACAGATTTGGCTAACACTCAGGAGATTATGTTTGAGCCCATTTACTAGCAAAGAATTTTGAGCTTTTCCTTTTCCATTAATAAGGGTAACAGTTCCTTTTCCAACAATTTGGGTAGATCCACTTCCAAAGGATACATTTCCTTCCTTTTTGTTCATTGAGACAAACTTCCTTTTTTCCCCTATCATGTGTCTCACCCACTATCCACAAACCAATGATTTTCATCACTGTGAGCACATAGACCTAGGCCACATTTATCCGTGTTGGGATTCTCATTTTTTTGCTTTTCTTCTCTTGAGGGGGAAATTTTGTTCATTGTGTCCATTATCGCTACATAATGAGAAAATTCGATCAAATTTGGCCAAGGGATCAAAAGAGTTGTAGGTCTTGATTTTTCCTTTCCCTTTGGGACCATATGATTTGTTTGTTTGATCCTTCAATTTTGGTGTTTCATTCTTACGGGCCATGCAATGTCTAGCTTGATGACCAAAATTTTTACAATAAAAACAATTCCCAAAAAAAATAGTTTTGTACCTATTGTAATAGCCATGATTTGAATCAACATTCTTCCTTGGAGTTACTCTCTCTTCATTCTTTGGATCTGAGATGGGCCTATGATGAAATAATATTTCTTCTTTTGGGTTGCTGGAAAGTACGTCAGCATAGCTTTTCTCATTTTTCTTAGTACTTGATGATTATCCTTTAAAACCCATCACAGATTTGTCATGTTGAGGTTTTTGATTATTTAGGATAGTGTCAAGCATTTGAGAGCTTTCCCAACCCTTCTTGACCTGCTCGAATTCCTTCCTTAGAGATACTATTTCAGCTTCACGTTCTTCACAAACTTCTTCTTTTTCTTTTAGCTTATTTTTCAAGAGGTCTTCCCTTCTTTTTGTTTCCTCATTTTCTACCTTGAGGGAGATGATTTTATTTCATAATTCCTCATTTTCTTCAATGGCACTCATTAAAAATTGATCTACATTTCCTTCTAGCCCTGAATCATCATCATTTGTGAATGCCATGAATAATACTTCTTGGCTTCCAACATGGTCATTTTCTTCATCTGATTCTTCATTACCTCCTTTGCGGTGAGGGAACTAATTAGTTGATTTCTTTTTGATGACTACAAATTCATCTTCATCAGACTCATCTTGCTTAGAGAATAAATTCTTCTTATTAAACACTTTCCTTTTGTATACCATCCTTTTAAAATTCTCCTCACCATCATTATCATGCTTATGAGGACATTTTGCAGCATAATGACGTATTTTTCCACGTTTGAAACAAATAAGAGGGTACTTATCTTTTAGCTTAGATCCTTTCTTTGGTCTTCAAACAAATTGCGCCAATTCGGATTCAACATCAGAGTCATCACTACTGGAATTCCATTATTTCCCCTTTTTTTATTTTGGGGCCTTGAATGGTGCATCTTTGGAACTTGGGCATCCTTTTCTCATCTCATAGGCAATAACGATTCCATGAAGTTCATCCATATTGAGAGTATCTAGATCCTTCATTTCTTTTATTACACTTACATTGGATTCAAATCTGTTTCGAAGAGATCTTAAGACCTTTTGGACAAAAGTGCTTTCTTCAATGATTTCTTCCAATCATTTAAGAGAGTTGACTACTTCAGCTATTCGGAGAAATTATGTTGCAATATCTTCTTCATCATCCATTTTCAGAATTTCAAATTGCCTTCTATGATTTTGAAGCTTATCCTTCTTAATTTTGGAGTCCCCATCGTATAAGCTAATTAGCTTATCCCATACTTCTTTGGCCGAGTTACAATTCATGACTTTTGTAAATTTAGAATCAGTGACTCCACTAATAATGGAGTTTAAGGCTTTTGCGTTTGCAATGTAGGATTTTCTCTTGTCTTGATCTGTTGGAAGAGTGGAAGGAGCTGTGTACGCATTTAAAACCGAATGCCAAACTTCAAATCCAAGGGACATTAAGTAGTAGGACATTCTCTTTTTCCAAAAACCAAAATTTGTGCCATCATGTAGAGGAGGTCTTCTTGATACTTCTTGATTTCTCATCATGACTAAGAATCCTTCTTCAAGCTCGTAGGCTGATATGAAGAAGCTTGCTCTGATACCAATTGTTGGAAATACTGAGAGGGGGGTGAATCAGTATTTCTTTTCAATTGTTATTATTTTTTTGTTAAATGATTTATATTTAGAACATAGAAATAAATAACAGGAATGAATGATTTTATTAATATAATCTTTGCAATAAATTGAGTACAATGTATATATAGCTTCAACTAGTTTCCAAGCACCAACGTGGGTATTTTGTGAGGCACCAACCTACAGAGCACCAACCATATCTTGCCAAGGCACCAACCTACAGAGCACCAACCATATCTTGTCAAGGCAGCAACCTTGGATTTAGGAGCACTAACTCCCACGACATCAATCCTTCGAGTTTTGAGGCACCAACCCCAAGGGCTCCAACCCTTAGTTGTAAAT
Organism: Pinus tabuliformis; assembly: GCA_031772625.1. Lineage (NCBI taxonomy): Eukaryota > Viridiplantae > Streptophyta > Pinopsida > Pinales > Pinaceae > Pinus > Pinus tabuliformis. Next base: position 284,886,806 of record CM062815.1, read on the forward strand.
TGTCTGGTTCTATTTGGTAGTAATTCTCTGCTCCCAACCCTACTGGACCTATGATTTACTTCTGTCCTTCTGCTTCTTCCACGTCTGCTAGACCTTCAGCTTCCTCTGTTTCTTACAGTTTCACCAACTTGTAAACTTTCCTTGTTCTCTGTTATATATTCTTGATACCCCTGACCTTTGGCTTCCTTTTCGATTGCTTGATATTTTTACTTCCTCTGCGCTCGCTCTTCGAATTCACCAATACTCAAAGGACATGTTCATTTGGAAGAGAGGCCTAATTACAAGAGTGTTGCATATTAAAAACCATATTGGAGATCCCACGTGCCACATCATTCCTTTAATCGCGATTGCAACTTCTAGAGGTCTTTTACAAGTCGTTCCCATAACATACTCTGTCCTCCGATATCAACATCATCGATCTTCATATATCAACATAGTTAAAACAAAAAATATAATGGGTGGTCCCAACAGCCACATCATCACCTTAATCGCAATTGTAGTTTTTCGGAGGTTCACACATAACACAGTGGTTTCGCTACTGCTGATGGAGAAGATGTGATATGATCTTAAGCAGTAGTTAATAAACTCATTGTGTCCATAACCTTATCGCAATCAGTGGCTTTCCACTGTTACATCTCTTTAAGACTTGCGATATGTGATGGATGTGATATTTCATTAGGACATATTATAATGGTGCAGCGGGTCCGCATACTTATATCTCAATTGGGGTTTTAATGTGCCAATAGCTTTAAAAAACTTACAATGTGGTAGATGCGATGTTGTATTGCAATGTATTGTAATGGTCTCGTGGGTCTTTATATATATATCACAATCACATATTTCAAGTGGCATTCCTTTTTAATACATGACTTCCAATGCAAATGCGATATAACATTAAATCATGTTGGCATGGTGTAACGGGTCCACAATAATATAACGGGTCCATGCGGATGCGATATTATAATAGGGTAGCTTATAATGGAGTGATCGGGTCCACACCTTATTTCGTAGTTGGGGGATTCAATGTGAGAAGCCTTTCATAACTTGCGATGTGGTATTCCGATAAGCTTCTTTTGATAATTCAAACTGGTCCACAACTTTATCACAAATGACAGTTTGCGGGAATTCACGAGTGTGGGACTTGAGTCAGACTTTCCTCCCCCATTCTTCTGACAACTGTTGTTCCTGTTGGCACTTTCCTCGTTGTGTGTTCCTCTTTTCTCCTTCTGATGAATTCTTCATCTTTGCAGGACTTCATGAGTGCGGGACTTGAGTCATACTTTGCTACCTCTACTCTTCTGACAGTTGTTGTCCCTGTTGGCTCTTTCTGATATTTCATGCGATATCTCTGGTATGTCTCTTACTCTTGAGCATATGCGATATTTTAATAAGATCAGTTTGTAACAAACTCTTACTCATGGTTTGGCTTTCCTGTGGCTTCGTTCCTTGGCTTTCTTGTGGCCTTGCTCCTTGGATTTCTTGTGGCTTTGCTCCTTGGCTTCTTGCTCCAGTTTATTCACGGATCTGCTCTGCTTGTCCTCGACTTCATATCATTATTTAGTATCTAGAATATTTCCATATTGACATCAATGACAATCTAGATCAACAAAAACAGCACCAATTCCATTTCCTGAAGCATCACATTCCACAATAAAGGTTTTTGTGAAGTCTAAAGTAGCTAAGACTGGTGCTTGGCACATTGTCTCTTTAGGATGTTCGAAGGCCTTTGTTGCTTCTGGAGTCCATGAAAATGCATCTTTCTTCAATAATGTTGTTAGAGGTACTGCTATTCTCCCATAATTCTTAACAAACTTGCGATAATACCCTGTCAACCCGAGAAATCCTCGTAGATGCTTTATGGATGTGAGGATTTTCCATTCCTTAATGGCTTTAATTTTGCTAGGGTCTACCTTAACACCTTCATGATATATAATATGACCCAGATATTCCACCTCTTGTACTCCAAAGAAACATTTGGAGCTTTTTGCATATAATTATTTCTCCTCCAATAGGTTGAGCACCCTCTCAACATTTTCAACATGATCCTTCCAAGACTAGTTGTACATTAGTATATCATCAAAAAATACTAACACAAATTTTCTAAGGAAGGGTTTGAAAATGGAATTCATCAAACCTTGAAATGTAGAAGGTGCATTGGTAATGCCAAAAGGCATGAACAAAAATTCATATGACCCTGATGAGCTGTAAATGCTATTTTCTGAACGTCTTCAGCCTTCATTCTGATTTGATGATATCTTGAACAAAGATCCAACTTGGTGAAGTAAATTGATCCATGCAATTCATCCAATAATTCATCAATGACAAGAGTGGGAAATTTTTCTTTAATAGTGAGCTTGTTGAGCTCCCTATAATTCGGACACATGCACCATGATCCATCCTTCTTATGCACCAATAGTACTGGAGCAGAGAAAGAACTTTGACTAGGTTGAATTATACCAGCCTCTAGCATTTCTGCAACCATACGTTCAATTTCACTCATTTGGGCATAGGGATATTTGTATGGCTTGATGTTTGGAGGAACACTTCCTGGAATCAAATGAATAGCATGATCATGATCATGAATAGATGGGAGGCCTTTGTGAGTCTCAAATACCTTGGAATAATTATCCAAGACTTTTTGGAGATCTGGAGAAATAGATGATTTCGATGTGGGAACCTCTAGCGAACATAATTGTGTAATTATGCCTCATTGTTCCTTCTTTATAAGATTTGTCATATTATTAGAGATGATTATATTTCCCGGTTTCCCTGCAATACCCATTAATTCAACTTCCTTTCCTTCCGCACAAAATTTCATGAAACGTTCATCAAAATTAAAAACTATTGTACCCAAAGATTGTAGCCATTGCACTCCTAGTACAACATCAGCACCACCCATTGGAATGGAAAGCATTGGGCTATTCAATACATACTTTCCCATGGATAGCTTGATATTATGGCACTTTCCACAGCAATTTATGGCTCCTCCACTTGCAACCATCACTTGACACTCTGGTGCTAGATATAGGAAGCAATTCAATTCCTTGGCTATCTTATAATGAATAAAATTATGGGTACTTCCCTAATCAATCAACACTATTCCTTTTTTCTTCTTGATATGTCCTTCTATCTTGATAGTTTGAGGAGTGGTAACTCCAGCCAATGCATTACAAGATATGGTCAGATTCATTTCTTCTTTATCTAGGGTTTGTTCCTAGAGCATATCCTCTTCTTTTGACATTTCTTGTTCCTTTTCTTCCTTCTCTTCACAATCTATGTAGAATAATTTATTCTCAGCACACTTATGACATTCAGTGTATTTGCTATCACAACTGTAACAAAGCCCTTTTTCTCTCTTTTCTTCCAATTGTTTTGGTGTCAACCTTGTAGGTTTTGGAAGGCTAGGTGTAATAACACTTCCATCTTTATAGTTGTGAGTGGTAGGCTTCTTGGTTGCCATAATTTTTCTTTCCATTTTTCTTGCTAACTTGAATGCCTTCTCCAATGAATCAAGTTCCCAAAGGCAAACCTCATGTTGGATATTATCCTTTAAAGTCCCTATGAACACATGAATCCTATGGTCCTCTGGAATATCTTTTACCCTTATTTTCAATTTTTGGAAGTCCCCAATGTGCTCCATCATTGAACCCTTTTGTTTGAGATTTTTCAATTGGCTAAAAAAGGTGTTGCTTTTTGTATTAATCCTCATAATGTGCTATTATTTCTTTCGTAAAAATTTCCCAAGTGACAATTTGTTTATGAGAGCAAAGCCATCAATATTATAAAAACTTATTTGGTTCCAAATATAAAGTTGCAATACGTACCTTTTGTGTGTTTTCCACATTATGGAGATTGAAAAATTGCTCCATCTGTAGTATCCATGTTCTGGGATCCTTGCCATCAAACTTCCTCATATCAATTTTTGGAACATGGTGGGTCTTCAATCCAACATTAGAGTCTATGAAATAATGATTAACATTTCTTTTGTTCTCATCATGAGTTTCCTTTACTACCCTTTCACCATTAGTAACCATTTCTTGTAGCAACCTATTCAAATTTATCTTCAATTCTTCCATCTTAGCATCCATGACATTCATCTTAGCGTCCATCTTAGTGTCCATGCCATTCATCTTAGCATCCATACCATTCATCTTAGCTTCCATGCCATTCATCTTAGCTTCGATGCCATCCATCTTAGCTTCCACGCCATCCATCTTAACATTCACTCAATTCATAATAGCTTCCATGCTATTCATCTTGCCTTTAGTTACCTTTTGTGAGAGTGAAATTTGTTGTACTTGGTACTGTAATTTTGATATCTCATGTTGCATTTCTTCCTCTTCTTCATGAGACATGCTATAGCTTTCAGGTTTCTTACTAGGTGTTTCCATTTTCTTTCTTCGGGGCATCAATTAATTCTAATAATTCTTTACTATTCCCTTTGAATTCCTTTAAACTAATTTTTCAAACCAATCTTACGCAAAATTTTAAAAAAACTATACAATTTTTTTTCACTTTATAAGAGCTTGATATTGAATCTGTGGTATCTCTGTAATTGCAGATCTTGAATATCTGGAATTGTGTCCTGCAGTAGCCCTTCGAGTCCTCTTTCTAACCCTACAAGTCTGATCAAGATTGGATTCTCCAAGGAAGATTTATGCCAAATCTCCCACGGTGACCTGATTATAGTCTATTTTAGTAGAGCAAAATTGTACGAAGTGCCACGTGTGACTGTTTTGACCTTAGTACCTGAAACTGATATAACTAAAACTACAGGCCATCCTCTTTTTGAAACTTCTTACGAAATTTCAATCTGATGCACAGAGCAAAAGTTATGACGCTTTTCCCCAGGTCACATGTTTGGCATGTAATTCGGGAGTCTGCAACAACCCTAACTTCCTCAGATCATATCTCTGAAACTATAGCGAGACAAGATTTGAAATTTAGAACCAACATTCAGAATGATTTCGGATCAAACGAGAATTTTTTCAGCTTTTGAAACATCGCAGGAAAAACATTATAGCGAAAATTCCATGATGACCTGTTTGGAACAGCGAAACCCTAGAATCCAAAGCTCTAATACCAAATGTTATGAAACCAGCTCACAAAAAGATAGAAAAGATAGATCAACACCTTAGAATTCAACCTCTTCGAGGGGGAAACCTCCTTTACATTACACAAATGAACAATTCTTGGATGATACAAATGACTAAACCTCCCTTCTATATATAGGAGTCTAAGAGGTCACAATATAATCAAGCCAACATAACAGTAATAACATAAGGACACAACAATAACAATAGTGGGTTTCTATGGGGCACACTAATAATAATATGGGAACAATAGGGGCACAATAATAACAATAAGGGCTACAATGACAATAGTAATGGTGGAATCAGTAGTATTATAGGGACCTAACAGTCTTAGCAGAAACACAGGTGGAAAATAATTGTCTATCACATAAAGAACAGAAGCATGCGCTCTGGTAGGTCAAAATATGTCTAAGCCCTTGTTGGAAATACTGAGAGCAGAGGTGAATTGATATTTCTTACAATTGCTATACTATGCGAGTTAAAATTTTAAGCCAGAACATAAGAAGTAGAACAAAAAAATTAACTTTATTAAATATAGTGAGGACTCTTATCCTCATTTATAAATATAGGCTCCAACTTGTAATATAAGTTCTTTAACTCTTCGAGGTACGAACCTTAAATGAGGACACCAAGCCTCTTAGGCCAATCCAGGTACCAGCCTAGTCAATATGAGGACAACGATCCTATTAGGTTCAAGCCTTTAATTATACTTAAAAAAAAAAACTTTATCAAAATACTTCACAATCCTTCCTTCAAGATGTCTACCATAGAAACCTATTGTAAAATAAGAGAATATTTTACACTCAATATTCCCATGTCTATTGAAAATAGGATATTTGACGATGATATTCGTTTTATGTAGTTTGGAAAATTCTTTATACAAATAGTGACATCCCATAACCCATGTTTGGACAATGACATTCAACCATCATTAGATAATGCCTTCACTACCTCAATTGTCATATTTTATGAAAAGAATGTAGACAACTCATGTAAGGTACAATTTTTTTGAGGGACACTTGAATCGTCTAGTTCATTTTATTAACCATGATGCTTAATGCTCCCATGCCTTCACGAGGTCAGATAAAATACACACTAAATAAGAGTTCACCATACACATCTTTGAGACTGTGATATAATATGCATACAATCAACACATAGACATACATATGTTTATTATTTAGTGATTGGCACACATGTTTACGATATTCATACTCTGTTGCATCTTTACTATGTAATTGTTTCCTCACATTATGAGAGTCTTAAATCTTTTTCTCAGCACACTGTGTGATCCTGAATTCTTTTAGGCAAGTGATTATAGTCAATTTTAAGGGATATTGAATTCCTTGGTGGTAGTATTTTAAGAAGGCTTGAACATTTCTCAAGAAGACTCATGAGAAATTCAACATATCATGGGTTACTTCCAATTCACCAATGGCCCTTACTTTGACATCAATGACAAACCTCTCAACACTCCACACATTCAACCGGCTCCTCAAATATCATAATCTCGAGCCTCTTTTCCCCCCTTGTGTCATGCATAAAAGAGTGCTCCTGATATTCAAACTCAATAGAGTTTTCTAGACATTATCAGAAAAGCTCCTCCAACCTCATAGTAGAGCCGGCCCTCCCCAAGTATTAACCTCCTTTTTCTAGTTCCTTGCATGTATCTTATTATGTTTTTGTGCTTTTGTGTCCTTCTATGAATCAATTCCTCCCCCTTGGATCATAGGGACAACCTAAGTTTTCTTCCAAGACTCACCTTCTCTCTTTCCTCCTTCATATTCTCCTTTATCCCTTCCCTCCCTATTACTTTTGTTTCCTTTCTACCCTCCTCCTCTTTAGCCTCCCCCGTTGTTACAGTCTATGATTCTCTTCTCGCCCTTTTGTTTTCCTCTCATCTCACTCATTGAACATCCCCTTTTTAGACTCCGATAGAGGGTTGGCGAACCTTAAAGATGATCATCTAAATTCCCCGAAGAGAGGGGGGAAATCCTTTTCTTCAATGGCAGATAAATAGGCAAATTTTGAAATTTGCTCCAAGAAACAAAAATCTATCCTTTTTCCCCTTAGAGCTTCAAGCATTGAATCTCGTTCAAAATGAAAATATTATCCTTGAATTTCAAGGTCTTAACCAACCCTATAAAAAACTTAGATATAAACAAATTAATCAAGTTCACTACTCTCATATTTTCAGTATAGAATAATCAATGGGAGAGGGGGAAATGTGATCCAATTACTATAGAATGTTCTCCATCATTAGGAGTTTTTATCTAATGATGTTATTGGCCATTTTGGGGGCCTTGTCACACGATAGATTGCTTGTTTCATTAGACTAAACAATGATTGGTCTATTCACTCAGGAATCTTTGTTGATATTTAATCTAAGGTCCTGCACATGTCTTTCTATTAATTCATCCTTTACAATCCTTACCTTAATAGATAATATTTCTAACTCTCTTTTATAGTTATTCCCTTGATTCACTTGGGTCACACTACTATCAAGGGGGATTCAATTTATCTTTGGGGGGTTTTGATGTTTTGGATCCATATGCTCAACGAGACCCTGTTTCTAAGTTATTTATAAACCTTTTTGATGGATTTGGCCTCTGTGATATCCTCCCTACAAATTTTAAGCCAACCTAGCCTAATGATAGAGGAAGAAATGCTCACATTGCAAAAAAACTATATCATTTTCTTTTATTTGAATATCTCTTCGACACAAATCTATAAATTTTTCAATTAATGTAGAATTCAATATCTCTAAACATGTGCAATAGAAAATGGTAGAACACTTATATGGCCCCTCTAAATTGAATACTAAATCCCAGTGACTAAAAATACTTCTCAACATATTAACCGTTCAATATTGCATAGTTAACCTCCACTATTGCAAGTTGAGGTTCTTCACCAGCCTCCTAATTGACACCTTCATCCATTTAAATTATATGTGCATGTAGCCCAAATATCCTCTTTTTTATTTTAGGAGAACTAAATATGTATAGGGGAGAAGTTATAATATAAACTTAAACAATACCAAACGTCAAATAAAACACCTTTTTTTAGACTATCCAAAATGATAATTTCTAAAGAAGAAACTAGGATGTCATCTTATTTTTTATATCATTTATAAAATGAACATGGCTTGATTATCAAACATCTCTTCTAATCAAACCAAACTTATGTATCAGATGAATAATTATAGGTAAGAATCTGCATCAATGATCATGATTACTATTGACATATTTAATTTCATAAATAGTTTCATCATCTCTAATAGATAAAATAACCACGACTTTGGGTAGCACTTGTTATCACTCCGTAATTTCCCTAGGCTGTGGAGAGAGACCTAGAGGTAACCACAAAACCAATTGCAAAGTTGGGATCTAGCCCTTCCATCTTCAGAGAGGGATCTCTCTATCTCATTTAAATTATGTCTTATGTTATTAGGCTAGTTATTGATTTTTGAGGTTGGGTTTTCAAATATTTGTTGAAAAATACGGTGAAATTCCATTGGGCATGGAGTCATGAGTCTTTGGGTAATCAAATATGAAAATGACAGAGCATTTGTAGCAAGGTAGGATAGGAAAGTTTTCGATCTTTAAGAGTATTTGTTGGAGTGAATAGGATGAAAGATAATTTAGATTCAATTAGATATAGAACATGATAAGATGAATTCTATACTAAACATCATATTGAAAACATTAATATTGTTTACAAGTAAGAGCAAAGTGTAGTTAAACAAATTCGACCGTTTATCTTCTTGAAATAATAGAGACAAAAAAACATATGGTAAATTGAGAAAATAACAATATCACATGAGAAGGAACATCACCAATTTCTTGACATGAGAATCCTGGAACAAGCTCTCAGTATCATTGAAATTGATCACTTCAATACATGCATAGCTTACATCAAAATGTATGCTTTCTTCATACAAGTTCCAACCTTTTCTAAGTCCTATTTCTAAATATTTATAGAAAAAATATTACATCTCACATCAGACTTCAAAATAAAGTATATTTACAAGATAATATCTGTTAGAGACACAAATATTTTAGAAAATAGAAAATGAAAAATAGGGAAAATCTACTAAAATTCTCTTCTTTGTTGAGGCTTTGAATGAATATGTTGATGACCGTGTCTATTTTGCTACAAATCTTGTTCCTCTACTGCCAAAATTTTTGGGCTTCAATTCTAACAACCGGTCCCACCATTCTTCACTTGGGATGGAAAAGTTTACCACATTTATGAACCTTTAATCCACTTAGGTGTAAATGTCAAAAGTTGGCTTGTTGACAAAAGTATGGTGAGTCTCATGTTGAATATTCAAGTTAAATTGTAGGCCTTCTATAAATGCTTCTCCACTAATAACTCCCTTGGCCTTTACAAATTTTGAAGCATCAGTGACTATGTTACAGAGCTACTCGTCATAGTTTTCTAATGGAATCAATTTTCCATTAGAATTCTAAATAGTAGGTAAACCCTTCTCCTAAAGAAATGTGAATTTTTTGTTGAAATTCCTAACTTGCAACTCAAGATCTTTAGATTTGTTCTCCAGTAGTATCATCAAATTATCTTTTGTTAAGTCCCTCTTAACCTCCATTATTGTTGTTTTCCTATTTGGAATACTCAGGTCCTCTAGTTCACCCTTGGTCTTGGAGTTTAACAGTCTGATAATCTTTTGTGCCTCTTCTGGTATGTGCTCCAAATCTGTTCTCTATTGTTGTCTTAAATCTTTGCATGAGTTGCACCTGCTCAAAAATAATTTTAATTGAAGGCCACATATATCTTATATTGGCATTTATATTATGCCAAATGTTGTTTTTGGCCTCTGCCAACATCTGAATGACAAAAGATTGGGCCTCATATTTCTGGATTTTCTGAATGAGCTTGTGGTTCTTCTACATTTCTACCAAATATGCATTATCAGTTTTAATTGTATTCTCCTCCATACGAGTCAATGTTGTTGATAAATCTTCTTTCTCTACCTGAAGTGATGGTAATTCTTGCAAAGCTTTAGCAAGGTATTCTAAAGAATATGAAGATGTTTCCTTCGCTGAAGTCTCTGCTACTATACCTGTGCCCAATGTAGAGATCCTTTCTACTGCTTCACATTTTTATTTTTCTTTTAATAGTGCTTCCATGCCCCGTGCCATCTTAGCTTTGAAATGATGCCTAGAGGATCATAAGACCAAGAAAAACATGGCTAGAATTTCATTTGACTCAAAATAGCTTCCACCTGCTTTGTTGTAGCTATGGTATTGATAATATAGGGACCTATATGAGCCTTCAGTTTGAACTGTGATTTATTTTTGTAGGAGACAAAATGGAGTTCATCCATCTTTAGCATTTTCCTAGTGTATTCTAATGCAAATATTCTAACTAGTACAAACACTAGAAACCTGTAAGGAGGTAGCACTAATCCATATACTCTAATTCAGTGTAATTCTGGTATAAATACCAGTGTCCAACTTTAGATTGCTCTCACAAGTGAAAAACTTCTTTATCGCTGGTGAAATCCTTGGGATCAAATTACTATTAAGAAAATATAATGATGTATGTAGAAATTTATCAGCAAAGTTAGTATAAGAATATTCCTCTGAGTTATTTCTAAATAGAGAATTCTAGTGAATTACTGACAAGTAATTGCCTTCATTATCTATCTTTTGTAAAGGAAATCAGAACCTGTTTGACTGAAAAAATAGCATAAGGTAAACCAAAACTGACTGATACTTAAAACACCTTCTTCTTTGAAATTTACAAACCGATCATGGATTGAATTAGACAGAAACAAATTGTAGTTGAAAAGAATTGATGGATGTTTGTGAACTACAAAAATTGATATAAATCCTAGAACTATCTCATCTACCCACTGATCATTATGATACCCAAGTACTCGAGTTACCATAGAAATTACCTGTTTGGAAATTTCTGGGAACATTGAAACTGGGTAAGGGGGATTGATCGAGGGTAATTCAACATTTTCTAGAAGGAAACATTCAAAAATTTGTGTTGTCTAAGGGAAATTTGGTTTTTTATATAATTCCATTAGGACATCGGCTAAGAAAGGATGATGGGAGGCCTGGTATTCCAATTGTAGGGCCTAGTAGATACTTTGAGGGGAAATGGAGAAAATGACTTCATTGTTGCAGGAAATGTAGCTTTTTGGCTTGGAAGGTATCGAAGATGGCACCAAACAGAGAATTTAGGGAAAAATAGAGTTTGGGGGAAAACAAACTGAGGGATAAGAGATTCCCACATGCTAAGGTCATCACCTTTATCCAAGAATTTTTTTTTTCCCAGTTGTGAAGTTCGTACAAGTCAAATTCACACTAGGTCTCAACAATTTTATATAGGGTGTCAATCAGACGGGATTTGTCAAAATCAAGGACCAGGGGAATCATGGGATTTGGCTCTGTAATTTTCCCTTTCCTTTATGGTTTGACATCTTGGGAAAATAAATACAGGAGGTGGAAGAAAATTCTCAGAAAAACACTTTATAGAAAGAAATTTGAAGAACACGGTTACCAGGGTGAAATTTGTCGACTATGCAAAAGGAAGTTGTTGTTGAAGGTTGGCAGTTGGTGATAGTTTGATTTTTGTCCTGCAAGATCAATGTCATGTTGAAAGGAACGAATGCTGGCCTCCAAGGTTTTTTTATACAGTTTCGATTGGTTGGATAACATCACAATTACTGTTTATGGAGTAGGAGAGATTTATTGCTAAAATGGATAACAACGAGAAATTTAAATGAAAGAACGTTCATTTAGGAGTTCACAGGAGAAGCAGAGTGATGAAGGTAACGTGTATGTGGCGAGAGATGAATGGCGGAGGAGTATACATGTGGTGGGAGAGGAGTGGTAGATGTGACAGGCAGTTGGCGGGAGATGGAGGAGAGGTATTTCAGGGGGAGGCGGAGGCGGTAAATGATATCGGGAGGGGACCCCCCAAAATACTCCTGACGCTACATCATTGGCCCAGGAGGTTTCAGTGGAAACCATTTTTTGAGCCCCCCCCCCCTGCCCCCTCGTGTTGACTGTCGGGACTGTGGGGCCGGGGGGGCGCAAAATCATGACTCTGCCATAGATCTTTGCGGGGATGATCATGTCCATTGATTACAATGTGGTACATAAAAAGAAATGACAAATGAAATTTGTCATATTATTCGATAACATAGAATATTTATAATCAAAGTCTAAAGCATTATGAAATGTACATTCTTGAAATTTAAAAGCGGCATTTTGATTTGCTCACTACAGGGGCCCAACTTTTTTATTTTTCTAATTTTTCATTTTCTTTTATTTTGTTTCTCATATATATATATATATATATATATATATATATATATATATATATATATATATATATATTTAAATCCCCTATTTTTTTTCCTCGTTTTCATTTTTCTTTTTTCTTTCAACTTTTGAAAATAATTTGCAGAATGAAATAATTATTTACAATATCTCATAGTAGAAAATCAACAGATAATCATCAATTGGTCATATAAATATAGAACCTTGACAACATTTATGTTGGAATTTACTCATTGTTAACTAGATTTATTATTTCTTTGTCGACTGAAGTTGAAAAGTGGAAATACGAGTTATTTAATAACTGAGAGTAAAGATTATTTCAAGGGTGTTACCAAGCCTATGACTCAAGTTTTTATATTAGACAACTATATATTGATAGAATAATAGAGGTTGAAAGATAAAAAGTGTAGGAATAGGCATCAACATATAATATGAAAAATTTCAAACACTTTTTCATGCTAGATATTCCAAAATCTATGATAGTAGTCAATAGGAATTAGCCAATAAAAGAAAATATTAAACATTGTCCAAACAACATATGTGGGGAAAACATTTGCGTTGTAGGTGTTGTATTGAAGTGGATTGGGAACTTATACATCGACCATGAACATTATGTTACACCTCTTTTGGGCCCTCAGAGACTAGTTTTCATCCTTGAACAATGTTCAAGGCCCTAAGAATCATCCCTCAAATGGTCTCCATGAGCACCACTAGGCCAACGATTCACCTTATAGGCACTGAGTGATGGTTTTATACCATGTGCATAGTCTATATTATTACTAAGCCTTAAAAACCAATTGTCGGCCCTAGGATGGTAATGGTATTTCTCCTTAGATGATGTCCAAGGCTTGAATAATAGCCATCCTTGTTGGGAAAAACCTCACATTGGCACCCATACAACATCTATACACCTATGGATTATAATGGTGGAAGATAGTTCTCCCCATCACCTAATTGCGCAAAAATCCTGAACTAACCTAGATTCCATTTCAAACATGTCCTTGATATTAGAAAATCCTACATTATCCATTAGGTCATGGAGATAGAGTGTTCAACTATTGTCACTTGATGACTGGGGACTAGAGTCCATCGAAAGGTTGGATTTTGGGCTAATGGTATTAAGGACACCTCAAGGTCAACCAACACTAAGGTAATGTATTAGTAGTTGGCACATTGGCATATCAAAATGTCACAATATTGGGTACTAGACATTGATAAGTAGGGCACTAGTCACCAAAAAGAAACCTTGATATTTATAGAGTAATGATGTGGTGAGCTTATGTGGACCTTGGGATACTACATGTCAATTGTGTGGCAGTGGATTTGACATGCTAACATATCATTATGATGTGGCACTAATGTGGTCTAGCTAACATGGCATTCCAACGTGGCAAGTGATGTGGCATGTGGATATGGTAATTGAGGGTTGACTTGTCACCAAGGTGATGGCTAGGTGGAAACCAGGTAACGATGATGCAGATGTTGGGCTTTTTGATGTTAAGATATCAACTAATTAGTTTCAATGACACTCTTCAGCCTCTTCTCGAGGGCCCAGTGGCTTGATAGGCCAACCATTGGCCTTTCAAGATATCGGGTATCGATACATTAGTGCTTCAAGCTACAAGCTCATCTGTATGTTAGGTGTTGAGTATCAAGACAATACGTATGTATAGAGAATTAAGTGTCCTGGGGGATAGGGGCTCAATGATCCAGTAGATGGATAAGGTAGATGATGGAAATGTAACTCTATTAATTGATGACTAATTGTTTGGTTATGTGAAGACTGACTAAGAAAGATTTAAACGAATGTGATATTTCCCAAGAGGTTGATAATCGATATAATAGCCAATTGACTAGGTAGGCTACCGTGAAAGTTGATAGGTCATTTTATAATGGTGACATGTGGGTAAAGGGTTTCCACATGTTTGAAAAGAAGCATGGTATGGGCATTGGTGTTTCTATGGATGATAATCTTCTAAACTCTATTTTTTAGGCTCATAAACTTGCTAATGCCTTGCTTCAAGTGAACACCTTAAGAAACAAGACCAATTCAATAGGTGATTATATCATAAAATGACATAATATATTCAATATTATCTTGACATTTAAAAAAATGAGAACATAAGGATCAACACAAAGTGATTAAATATAAACCCAAAATATTTACTTTTAAATTTTTTAAGCTAATAAATTCTCAAAATCTCTACTTTTAATTTTTTTAATAATTAATAAATTCCTTATTTGAAATAATTCTTTATTTGAAATAAATAAATAAATAGAAAGTACACATAATTTTTTTAAATTTTAGATTTTTCATTACATGCACACTGATCTTTTACTTGCAAATCCATTCCAAACACCAATTTTTTCCTAAATAGAAAGTACACATAATTTTTCTAAATTTTATATTTTTCATTTACATCACTTTTTACAAATTCACAGGGCAGGATTTTGTCTAATTTGCACAAGAATTTGACAAATCTTCAAATTCACAAGACAGGCACTACACATTTTTGCTTCAAATTCTTCTCCTTTGGAATTTTAAGAGTTCATGCAAAACACAGGTACTCTTTGGTTTGGCTATTGTATTCTATTTTTCCCTGCTTCTGAATTCAATTTTGATTACCTCAGTGCATTTTTTTTAAATAGTTTATGACATGTCCTTTTAATAAGAGAGATCCACGACAAAAATCACAGCAAATCCTCAAAGAATAATTTCAAAAACCTATCGCAAAACGTAAATATATTGGATTTTCGAGAATTAGAGAGATCCAGATATTGTATAAGATCACCGTTATTTTTCATGTCAGTTTGTGATGCTATGTAATGTTACATAAGGCTGTAGAATAAAAAACTAGCATAAACCCATTTCAATTCACCTATCCAATCACTTAAAAGATTTGGGTTAAGATTTACTGAATCCAGAATAAATCTTTAAAGATAGCAACGATAGATAAGATTGTAACTGTAGAAAATTTGAATACCACTACCACGGTAATGATCTGTGAAATAGAAAGGAGAAACAACACATAGTGCTAATCCAAACTTCAAAGCGTGCATAAATTTACGTGGGTTGTCTTTACCCATTTTCAAATCTTTTCTGAAAAACTACATGGGCGATATGGTCCTCCAGTTTTTGAACATCTTGGGACGTGGAGGAATATTATCGTTACTAATATCCATCTAAAACGCCTTCAAATCCTTAGACCTTATCACATTTTTAAGACAAACAAGTAGCCATCAACTCCAACATTTATACTTGGCTAGGCTAAGGCTAATGTCCTTTGAGTCAAATTCAAGGACTCTGCAAGATTTGATTGGTCAGAGAAGCCACATTCTAACACGAGAATCAAAATGATTACCGAGTTGTGATTGCGCAAAACTGTGTTTAGTGGATCTCCCTGGACAACAAAAATCTGGTAATTTTAAGTGGTATTACTCACCCAACATGCATGGACAATTATCTCTTTGATCCTTCATCCAATCAACAATTTAATTGTCCCTGGTTAGCTATACACCTAGAAACCAACTTCATATTGTCTGATCTTTTAAAAAAAATCCATAATATTTTAACACCTTTAAAGGAAGCATGATGACTAGAAAGGCGTTAAAAGATTTGATAATGTTTTTAACTATGATTTAGATTTGACAATACAATGTGTTTAACTATGACTTTTTTTTAACAATATACCAATTAATTATTGTAAGATTTGAAAGGATTTTCCGATGATGATCTGCAATTGTGGATTCCCAACTACTCAATCCAATTCAGACCCTGAGC